>VFFE01007673.1:752571-866606 GCA_008921705.1 Burhinus oedicnemus | reverse complement strand
GGGGGCAGGGGGGGCAGGGCAGGCAGGGCAGGCAGGGCAGGCAGAGAAGGCAGGGCAGGCAGGGCAGGCAGAGCAGGCAGGGCAGGCAGAGCAGGCAGGGCAGGCAGAGAAGGCAGGGCAGGCAGGGCAGGCAGAGCAGGCAGGGCAGGCAGGGCAGGCAGGGCAGGCAGAGAAGGCAGAGCAGGCAGGGCAGGCAGAGAAGGCAGGGCAGGCAGAGCAGGCAGAGCAGGCAGGGCAGGCAGGGCAGGCAGCCCTCCCGGGCCTCTTGGGGGATAGGCTGGTATCTTTTACCGTAGGCTTTTATCCTACCATCGTCTTCGGTATTTTTTTTTTTTTCCCCCCACAAGTAAATTATGTGGGACTATTCCGGGAGGGAGAGACTCCCCTTACTACTTGTCCATACCAGGCTGAGCCTCCTGGGCCTTGATGCCCGGCCGCATATTTCAACACTATGGTTTGCGGTAGGATTCAGGGCAGCAATATGAGGAGGGAGATACAGCTCAGGGGAGAGCAGGGCAGATGTTCATTTTTGGTATATCTAGACAAATCCCGGCTCCGGTGCACTGAGAGATGTGTACATCTATTTGGTGCCTGAGTAGTTACCTTGAGATGTGGGATCCTGTGGGTTCTTTGGATCCTGTGCTTGTCACCTACTCGCTGAATGCGGCAGCAAGCAAGGAAAAGAAGGTTTTAAACAGAACTGTGCCTGAAATCCTCCCAAATAATCCTTTCTTTCAGGATCTCTTCTGGTCGCTCTGGCATTTTCTTAATTTCCCTCTGTCTGCTTTCTTCTGGGTTAATCCTGGCAGGCAGCTCAGCCCCACACAGCTGCTCGATCACTCCCCCCACCACCCACACCCCCATACACACTCCCCCCGGCCCTGGTGGGATGAGGGAAAGAATCGGAAGGGTAAAAGTGAGAAAAGTCCTGGGTTGGGATAAAGACAGTTTAAGAGGTAAAGCAAAAGCCATGCTTGTAAGCAAAGCAAAACAAGGAAATCATTCACTGCTTCCCATCAGCAGGCAGATGTTCAGTCATCTCCAGGAAAGCAGGGCTCCATCACCTAACGGTTACTTGGAAACATAAATGCTATAACTCTGAACGTGCTCCCTTCCTCCTTCTCCCAGCTTTTATTGCTGAGCAAGACACCGTACGGTATGAGATATCCCTTTGGTCAGTTGGGGTCGGCTGTCCCGGCTATGTCCCCTCCCAACTTTTTGTGCACTCCCAGCCTGCTCACTGGTGGGGCGCTGTGAGAAACAGAAAAGGCCTTGACTCTGTGTAAGCACTGCCCAGCAATAACACTGTGTTATCAACACTGTTTTCATCACAAATCCAAACATAGCACCACATGAGCTACTATGAAGAAAATTAACTTGATTCCAGCCAAACCCAGTACAGCCTCCAGATACTTCACAGGCTTGCAGAAGCCGTATCTCACCAGATCCAGCCTCCTGCATGTCCACAGTCTATTTTCAGTAGAAAACTCTTCTGTTGTTCCTCAGCACTTGGCAGATCTGTGGTTTTGTGTGGTGGCTTCTGTCACCATAGCTGTCATTTTCCCAAAATGATGACCCTAATCACTTCCTGCAGTTAGCATCAATCGAGGATAGCTGCAGAGTAGCAATTGGTGCTGAGAACTACTGGGAGGTTTTATTCTGAGCTGGAACTGGGACTTGGAACAACATTCCAGTGTCAGTAGTGAGGGGCACATTGAACCCACATTGAAATGAGTAAAAAGTCCTTCCAGGCTACAGATCCTGTTTCTGCTCAATGAGGTTTAAGTATCCAAATCCTGTTGGACCTTCAGAAAACTTCCCCACCGGCCATGAGAAAGACTGATATCAAACAGGCTGGTCTTTTAATCCCTTTTTCTTCTTTTGCTCAGGTTTCTTGCTCAGAGTTGCCTCTGGGAAGACAGACATTAAACACATACCAAATATGTCCCACGCTTACGCTGGGCTCCCAGGTGTTTGTTTGTGTTTTTTAAAGAGGTGTTACATGGGCCTTTGCTCAGATTTGCCACAGTTACTAAGTTTCAGAGTTTATATGCCTGTAGTGGAATGAGAGAGGTGACTGTAGCACAGAGGAACAAACCTGAACTTGGCTGCCCCATCATCTCCACCTGAGCACTGATAGTCGGATCAGCTAAAGCAGTACGGGCTTTGGTATGGGCTGGGTCCATGAATAAAACTACTCAGGCAGGAAGGGACCTTGGGAGGTCTCCAGTCCAGCCTCCTGCTCGGAGCAGGGTCAGCTCTGAGTTTGGACCCAGTTGCTCAGGACTTTTTCCAGTTGGGTCTTGAAAACCCTCAAGGTTGGAAAACTAACCAGAGAACCTAGTGGGCTTGAACTGCTGATGCTGCGGAAGGAACTTTGCTCAAAACACGTGGATTAAAGGTAGGCTGGGCAGGTCTCCAAGGCCGCAGTGTAGCTGGCATGGGTCCTAGCTCAAATAATGACACGGTAGTCTCTGCAGTCAACTGCTTGCCCTATCCTTCACGTGCGTCACGCTGAGCGTCAGGGTACGTGCTCCCATTCCTCAGTTGCATTGTGTACTGCAGCGTAAAAGTACTCTGAGATGGTGGTGCACTACAATGCCTGTACTTCTGTAATATATACATCTCATTTTTAAAACGCTGTATGAGACAGGGCTAATAGAAACAGTTGACATAGACTTGTTCTGAAGCTGTCTTTGAGAACTGTGATACCACCGACTGCTGAAATGGGCAGTGGGCTTTCCCTTTCTTCTCAGCGATAAAGGGAGGCAGGTATGCAGCTCATGCCTATGGTTCTGGACCACAGACACCTGCAAAGGTGCAGCTGCCAAAGGGCTTCTGTTGAGCCCAAATCTTTTTTTTAATTTTGACTTATTAATTTTTGTGTTCTGTTAATATTAGCCCTGCCTCTGGGAGGTGTTCCCTACTGTGGGTTCAGCGTGTTCTTTTCTGTTGCAGGCGGTGTCTTGTGTGAGCCCCTCGATGTGCCAACAGCTTTCTCCCCATTTTTGTTTTTTTTCTAGTTGTAATCATTTTGCAATCCCGTTTCCACTTTATATCATAAAGAGCTTTCTTGATTAAAATGTTGAACTACTTGTAAATATATTGAAAACGGTCAGTCACAGAATAGGTACTTTTCTTTAATTTTCTTCTGTAGTACATATTCATTATCTTCCTTCCTTCCTTCCTGTCAAAATGGAAGTAAAAATTTCTGTTCTATTACACAGACTTGAAATCCTAAAATCCTTTGATGTGGCTAATTTAAACTTATAATACACTAAAATATGGAATAATTACATGTTACAAATTGAATCTCAAAATTTCTATTGTATTTAGTCTGTCTTGTGTTCTGCTGGACTATTCAGACTGGCATCATCAAGATACACTGAAGTGTATTATGACTTGAAGACTGTGTTGCTATGAATAGTCAATTCTACCTTTATTTTGTTTGTTTCAAACTTTAATTTATTCTAGATATGCATTACAGATTTCACTTTCAGTGATTATGAAGATAATGCAACTGCTTTCGGTGAAATTAAATGAAAAGCTAATGTTACGTTCAGTGCCTTTTTTTTTCCTCTTTTTTTCTATTTGGTAGTTTGTGAACTTCATGTTTATGAAATACAACACTAAAAAGTGCCAGGAGAGGTGTATGTAACCATAGACTGTTCCTTCTATGGGCAAGATAGTTATTGGAAACCTATGCCATGTGAGTATTTAAAAAAACCCAAACAGATAACATTGTTCGGATCTCAGCCTTTCTTCTAATTTTGGAGTTGATGGCTTTTCATGGACAGTGTTTGTGGTGCTCATGTGTCAGGCAGGAAGAGATGGTCCCGTGCCTGCGGAAGCCTGCCACAGTCTTTCTGTTCTCCGTTCGAGCTATCGCTGCCCTTATGCCCCTGCGTCCTCCTCCGGTGACTGGCATCACAGTATTGATACTAAATGAAGCGAGAGAGCTTTCTTCAACCACGCGGTTAATTGTGGGAGGAGAATTTGCAGGAATAATACCCAGATTCCAATTAAAATTTATTTAAACATTCATTATAAAAGTGTTCAGGACAGTCCATGTATATTAATCTTCAAGAAATCAGCCTATTTGGAGACAGCTAAAGACTGACTAGTGTTTCAGTTCTGTCCAGAACTTAAGCTCATGTTCATAAGTTGACTTGTAGTTGCTTTTCAGAGGGTTGGTTTCAGCTTCCTCTCATAGAGCCACAGGACAAGAAAACGTGTTAGAGAATAGAACAAGATCTTTAAGAATAAAGGGGTAGAAATAAACGTACTCAGGAAAAATATGGAAGAGGTTTGTAAAGATGTAGAGCAGGCATGTTTTCTTCAAACAGGAGAAAGTTAAACCAGATTAGTGTGAGAAGCTTAGACCAAATAAGGAATAATAATAATAAAAAAAGGTGTAATGCCATAGATAGGAAAGAATTTTTAGAAAATTATATTAAAATGAAGACAGTAGCTGTGTGGGAGTGGGTAATGGGATAAAATGAAACTCAAAAAGGGGAAAATTACTGACCTATAACTCTTCAGCCTGAAGGACCTGGAGCCTGAAGGTTTGTCTGCTGTGGAGGAAAGGAGGCTGAGGGGCGACCTCATGGCTCTCCGCAGCTTCCTGAGGAGGGGAAGTGGAGAGGGAGGTGCTGAGCTCTTCTCCCTGGTCCCCGGTGATAGGATGCATGGGAATGGTTCAAAGCTGGGCCAGGGGAGGTTTAGACTGGACATTAGGAAGCATTTCTTTACTGAGAGGGTGGTCAAACACTGGAACGGGCTTCCTAGAGAGAAGGTCAATGCCCCAAGCATCCTGTCAGTGTTTAAGACGCATTGGGACAATGCCCTTAATACCATGCTTTAATTTTTGATCAGCCCTGGTCAGGCAGTTGGACTAGATGGTTGTTTTCAGTCCCTTCCAATTGAAATTGTCTGTGCTATGCTGTGCTATTATAACTGTGCAAGTGAGGAACTCATCTTTGCTCAAAAGATTATAATTAAAGAGTGAAGAAAAGGCATCTGACATACAGTTTAGGGTAGTCCTGGAGCAGCAGTCAAGATAAACTGCATGGTCATGTTTTCGTCTTCAGGTGACAGCATTATAAGCTTCCTGGCCCCCACCTGACCCTCATATTTTATTTTTCCTTCCCCTAATGCCTTTTTCTTTGTTAAACAAGTGCAAAACACACATATGCGTATGCATATGCTTCAGGGTTCTTTTCTGAGAATTGGGTTATTTCATGTTGTATAAAATTTACTTCTCTACATTTCCCCATTTATTTTCCTTTACACACTCTCGATGTAGCAGGTCCATGCTGAGTGCAGAGAAGACGGTGGGTGGTATTGCTTCTGCTGGTATAGGGCACCTTTAACTCGGACTCCATATGAGGCTTTGCTGGAAGAATTATTGTGCAAGAGAAATGGGTACGGCTTTTCATAGAAATCTATTTGCCAAAAAAGTGCTGCTTCACTGGGGCTGCTCAGGGTTTCACATCCCAATTGAACTGGGTGAATAGTTTTGGCCGAAAGAGGTAAAAACACATGACATTTTGTAATGCTGGATTCAAATGACCCCCCAATAAAACACACAGTGTTTCAGGGTGGGTTTGTAGAGAAGCACAGCTGCTCTCTGTGCAGGGAGGATGTGGTGGTCCTTTTCTCCTCTCCTGTGGAATTCCCAGCAACTAGGGAATTTGCCGGCTGGCGGGGACACAGGGTTCAAACCTTCCTTGTCCTGATGCAAGTGAGTCTGTAAAGCAGGGATGGGAATCCCATGACCCTTTGCCTTGGTGGTGTAAGCAGACATAGAACATTGAAATGCTTCATATTTTATTCAAACACCGTATTCAGGTACTTAATTCCTTTATGGTAAATGAAATGTATTTTAAAGTGCCTTTGTGACCTTGCCAGTGTTTCAGCAGTCAAACTCCAGCCTTTTAAAAATCGTGTTTTTTAAAATGTCATGGCAGTTAAGATAACAATATTATTACTATTTCTAAACATGCATTTGGGGACTTTTTTATTTGGCATCCTACCTTTTAGCATAAATTTTCACGATGTTTTCCTCAACGAGCAAGGCTAAAAAGTTTGTCTTTGTGGAGGGTTTGAAAGGTAGAATTATCTTTCAGATTGCACAAAAAATGAAAAATCTTGTAAGAGCTAAAAGCATGATTTCTGTGCGTGTTTGTTTCTGCGTATATCTCAAAGGAATTGGTTACTTCTTAATTTTCTGCTTACGATAATTACTCTGCTGCAAGCCAAAGGTGGAGACCAGACTCTTCATTTAAGGAAAACTAAGAAGTCGTCTCAGCTAAGGGTCTAAACTACCCGTATCTGTTCCAATGGTACCCTGTGAGTTTCTCTAACTTGTGAAAAGGTGGCACGTGTTGGTAGAGACAAGCTGTTCCTGTGATACCTAATATTAATCATGTCACCAAATGTGTGCTGTCCATGACGCTCCTGCATGTCATTTGCAGGCTGCTGCCACCGTTATTTGGAAAAGTAGGAAGAAATAATGTTGAGGAGTTGTAGATGACAAAGTGTAATTGTTTTTCAGCCTTTGTGAAAATGCTCGCCAGCTTGATAATGCTTGTCGTGGTCGTCTTCCTTGTATTTATGTACAGTGGGTGAGTGCTTTTACTCTATAAAGAAATTGTAATTCTATTGACTTTGACCAAATTGAATTAATACCATATATAACTCGATTTCAAGTTTATAGGGGCTTTCACAGATATTGGACTTTATTTATTTATTTATCTATCCCCAGAAACATCTGTGTTTCCCTACCCTGGGAATAAAGAATGAAGGTAGGGGATGAGAATTACCTGTGTGGTGAGCCACAACAAAGCTATTTTGAGTATCCTGCCCTATAAGCTTGGATGGTGATCTGATGAGACAAACTCCTTTCAGCCATGGAAAAAGGACGACAGGTTGATTATAACTTTCTGCCACTGAAGAGAGTGTTTGAGAAAAATGATTTGTGCCCTTTTGGATGGGCCTGAGCTGCTTAGGCATCTGGATCCTGTCTTGACTGTGCAGTTCAGCTACAATTAAGACATCTAAATGCAGACACCTTTGCATGTTGAAGCTCTCCTGATAGCAAGTCAGTATAGTCTTTGGAGCCTAGAGAGCCATCCAGCCATTTGATATCTGCTTTAGGGTGTGACCTGGACCTTGCTCTGGGCTCCCATTACTCTGCTGATTAGTGGAACTCAATCCAGTTATCTAAATATAAGCATATCTTGCCAAATCTGGTGCCCTAGGGTTTTAAGACATCTGTCAGCCTCATGCAGATTTCTTATAGGACCTATGCAAAATCCCTGCCCTGCTGGAGGCCAGTCAGAAAACCCAGCTCATCTCAAATGATACTAGATACCCATGTTTAAGCAACGGAACCCAGCCCTATCTCTCCGTTGGCTGTAATGGGAACTTAGGCATCCAGCTCATGTCAGCACCTAGATGCAAGTGACTGAATCTCAAACAGAATCCTCCCAAGACTTCTCTTTCTTAGCACCTATCTCTTGCTCCTTGGTAATATAGCAATGCTGTGGCTTGTCTTGCTGCTAGTCATGCAATTTATAATATCGTAAATAGGCTGAGCTTGTTCATGTTTATGTAAGCTATGAGTTAGATTTCAAAGTTCTGTAGAGCAAGGGCAGTCCAATATGTCCTTGCAAGACCATAGGAGGTGGGCAGACAGTTGTCAGCTCTTGATGCCAGACTTTCATGGTAGAAGAGATAGCTGCTGCCCTACCATTTCCTCCCATGTGGATGTGGAGACAATTTCTTTATCTAGCTTTGGCCTTTAATTGTAGATTGTGGAAGGTCGGGTGCACTCAGTCTTCAGCCCACGTCTTGCCTGAAGAGAGCTATCCTAGCCCACTCTGGTCTACTTACACACTAAAGTATTAGAAGCAAAGGTTAGTAAGGATGCTCTTACTCCTCTAACAATGCTGTAATTTTTTTGCAGATGGTCCAAAGATGGTATAGGAAAATCAAAAAAGAAATTAAGAATTCCACTGGTGATTAAACCCTGCATCTCCATATAGCACAAAACTATACACCAGCATTTTGAACTTGCTTCTGACTCACACTGACTGCCATCTGCATAGCTCCTAAAATATTCCTAACACCAATAAAATCTACTAAAAATATTTTGGTTTTCCTTATTCATTCATAAAAGGCATTTGTCTGTAAGGTACTGGTCACCACTTTAAAGCGACTCTATTAAATAAAGTTCTCTGGAATTTGTGAGGGAATTGTGTTAGTGATTTTGGACCTGCGGTAATACGTCTTCTTTATGGGCCTTTAGTACTCATAAATGCAGAGAATCTGTGGTTTTGTTGGTTTGGTTTTTTGTTTTGTTTTGTTTTTTAAATTTATGAAAATACAGAGCAAGATGGATATTTATTTCAGCAAAGATTTTGGAAAAATCCCGGATGGGGGAAGAAGTTTGAACTTGGTTATAACATCTGTTGGTGTTAGAAACGCTTGGGAGTGTGAGCCGTGGGGCTGTAGAAAGGCCAAGGGTTCTGTTGTTTGCTTGTGACTCAACAGTGACTGATGTTATTCTTCCTGCTACACAACTTAAGCCAAATATTGGCAACAATACCGAGCTTCTCCACACTGTAATTTTTGCTGCACTGTACTGCTGTTATGGTCTCTGCCTTCCATAGGCAATATTTACCTCTTTTTTCCCCCCTTTGCCTTAGGCTTCCACTTTTGCTAACAGCCTCCCTCTGCTCCATGGATACCAGCTGCTTCTAACTATTTAATTAACGTACTTAATTTAAACTCACAGGTGTTGTTCTCATTCTATCTTTAGCCTGAAGTGTGCTGCTTCTTCAAACCTGAGGAAGGGTTTATGTGCCTGAAAGCTCTTCTCTTTCTTTTCCAAATACATCAGACTGTGTTATAAAAGATATTATCTTTCCCCACAAATCTTACCTTGACAAAATGTCAAGAGGGGACAACCCACGTTGGCTGGTATCTCTAATGCCTTCAGGTCAGACACATGATTTTATGGTGTCTTTTTTCTGGAGAACACCTGCCCTTCAAGCCTGCTTAGTCTCTGTTGTGTTGATCAAGATGGTGACCTTATGATATTGAATATATTCCAGGCTTTGTAAGGCAAAAAGTACCACAGGTAGAGTTGCACTTCAGTCCCCTTCCCTGCCCCTCCGAGTTCACTTTGTGAACCACTTTGCCAGCCACTCTTATTCTGGAGTGTGATTTTGTGGTTCTTGCACACTCAGATGTGGTTCTGGGGTACGGTGAATTATTTTGGTACCTTCCCCCATGCTTCCTCCTGTGTTGGCACTCTTTTCTCATCTCCTGGAGGTTCTTCCTGCTTCCTCATTTTCCTTTTTCAAAACGAACAAAAAAGGCTCCAAACTTATTTTAAGAATTCTCTTTTTGTCTCCTTTTCCAATAAGCCTAAAGATCTGCAATAACAATTAATGACGCTAACCTTAGTAAAAAAAATAAGAGGCTCTCAACCTACCTTTTTTGGTGGGCATTGGAAGCAAATAGAAAGTTTTTTCCTCCTTTGTGCATATTTGAAAACACTCTCACAGAGAGAGACCAAATTAAAACCCTGTAAATTGCTGTCGAAACATGGCTACCTTTGTCTTCCTTTTTTTCATCCTTTCATTTTCAATATTCCTATTTATTGTACACATTATACTTTTTAAATATTAGCAGTTCAAGGTGTATCTTCCTCCTGTGTATTTTTTTTTTCATTCTGTGAACAACTGCAGAAACTGACTTTTAACATTTCTGATTTGTAAATCACTTTTCATGTAAGATGCCTCTTCATCCCTGACAAAGCTATTAAAGAGAGATTAGGTTTAAGAGCCTACTTCAAAGGCCAAACTCCTCCTAGAAAAGTGAATTGTGCTCTTTCTGGGGCTCCAGTGCTGTCTTTGCCTTGCATATCACATTTACTGCCAACAGTGATATTTTTTGCCATCTGTGGCCCCAGACTTCCCTCCGTAGGCCAATGCCTTGTCTGTAAATCTGCTGATTCTCTGTTGCTATAAAACTGGAACCAACCTCAGTCTGTCTCCCTAGTGTTCCTATTCTTCCTCAGTGTCCTTGCAGTCTAGCCCAGGATGCTCTTTTTCTTCTGATCTTTATAAATATTTGTGCTGACATTAAGGGGGAAAAAAAGTTGTAAGTGAGGTTCAGAAATCCCAATCTGTGGTCAAAGGGATCTACCCTCCACTCCCCTAGGACATCAGATCTTTCTATGCTTTTGGAGACTGGCCATGCATGAGTTGAAATGATAATTCTGGAGGATAGCTTTAAGCTTTGCTTCCTAAAATTCTGGCCTTACCACATTTCAAAAAATACAGAAACTGTCTATCATGACTTTCTTTTTCTTGTTTTAGAAAGCTCGAATTTGTCTATCCTGTCATCTTCCACCCTTAGACACAAACACACATGTGGGTCTTGCTCCTAGACACCCCCAGACCTCACTGTCTCTCTGGGAGCTGGTGGGACTCCCCTGGTCCCACCGATAGCCCACTCCTGCCATGGTCTCACCCTTAGAAACAGACAGACAGACAAACATGCATAGAGACACACACACCTGCCTCACAGACCACTTCATGTCCTCACAGGTATCTTTGCTTTGCTCACACACCCACCAGCGTACCCACACTCGCTGCAGCTGCTGCCACCATGGACACACGGGCCCCTGTGACCTGAGGTCCCACCCTAGTTGCTGCGCTCAGACCCCGTAACACACGTGTGCACACAGAACAGAGAGCCCACACCCAGGAAAGAGCTAGAAGGGAATTTAATAAGGAGACAGGACAGACTGCACTGCTCAGGCGAAGGGCATGGACAACCCAGCTCCCTATTTACATGCAACTGTCCCATTTTATCTGCTTATCCCTCTATTTTCCCACATTCGTTTCTTCCTCAAATCCTGTAGATGCCTCCCTTCTCTGCATTTGGTTCCTGCCTTAAGCATCCCACAGTAAGTCCTGGGAAATCCTAAAATGTTCTTCTCCTGCATCCCATAATGTGTCCCACCCCTAGGCAGCAGTCCCCCCACTGCTCAGGCAGTGACCTGTCTTTCTGGCTTTCGCTCCTGGGCAGTGTGGCTGAAGGTCTCCTGGGACAGCCCTTGGAGGGGCACAGACATGCTTTTCCTTTCCTCCGAGTCCCTAATTTGGTTCTCCCTGCTCACTGTTGCGCCTCTGTGCTTCTCTGGGCTTGTGGAGGTGGGTCTTTGATGGGCCTCTGAGCTGCCAGGTGAGGTACTGTTCGGGTGCTTCCAACTGCCGTTGTTTCTCTGTGCTCCTTTGTGGGTGTGCAAACCAGCTTTATAACCTAACTGATTGTATTTCAGACTAATTTTAGTCAGGTAAATTGCTCTGTGTACATGCCTTGTCTCTCTTGGTTATAAAGGAAGCTGGAGGTGGCCAACAGAGATTTGGGCATGGCACTTCCAGGTGTTCCAGACCAAGTGAGAAGAACCTCTCTCTGGGCTGCCCATCATCCAATGGTGTGGCAGGAGGAGACCCCAACCAAAGAGTAGCCCAAGGAATGCCTACAACAGAACATAGGGAAAAGCTGAATTGACTTTCCAAGGTAAGCTGTGGGACATCCCAGCTGAGAACCAGCCCAACGCCTGTCCATGACAGTGAGCTGCTATGCTGTGTTTATTGTTCTGTGCTATATTGTTAACAATTAGAAGAGAGTCACTCTTTTGCTTTTATACTTTGGTTAAAGATGCTTTAAAACAAAGCAAAAAGCCACTTAATATTCGGCACTGCAGTGCTGGGGCTTGTTAGACATGTCTCAAGCCTTGAAGGTTACGAAGGGAGGATATCTGCTTCTGGTCAGGCTGCAACATCTTGCCATGGCAAGGGCTTCTCTGAGTAAGGGTAGGATCGTCATGTTAGGCTTCCAGGGAACTTTATTGTGGAAAATGGGATGTCCATGGTGTTTGCTCAGAGTCAAGCAGCAATGAAGAGAATCAGGAAGGTGGCTGAAGTTTTAAAACTCTAATTTTGGGTTTAAATGTCGAATCATATGTCCTGTATAATGGGTGATTTGAAATTCCTGTCCTTAAATACTCTGTGGTGATCACCAACCTTAGCTAGACAGGTAGGCTGGAACATTTGTGCTGTTAGTTTGTAAGTCTAGTTGCAGAAATGTTTAAAACCATAGCACTTCCTTTAACTGGTTATTTTCCAGGTAAGCTCTGGGAAAGGCAAGAGACAATGAGTGGGAGAGAGAGGGGTTCCTATTTGCCATCCCCAGGTGTTTGCTGAGCTCTTTTTCTGAATGACTCAGGACAGTACAGATGATGAAGTAGTTTCTAAGAAAAAAATTGATCTATTGTGCACTAATGTATTTTTCAAGGAAAATCCCTTCTGAGTCATCACAAATGTTCTGTAATAGTTACTAGAGGACCTATTTTCCACCCATAAATAGTTTCTTTTATACTTAACTTCAAAAGCCAGTATCTTGCGACTTGGAATTAAACTCAAAGTGTTGCTTTATCAGACCATTTGTTGTTGCAGTAGCTGGTTGATTACAGATGTACATCTTTTTTTTTCTGGTCTTTTTAGAGGGCCAATCGCTATGGTAACCACATTACAGAAAATTGCTTGGTCTCCTTAAAATACCCTTCAGAAAAAGGTCATTTGTTATTAACATTTTCCGACTAAACTCGAAATGTTAACAACATCAAGAATATTGTCACTGTTTCTATACTTATGTGGGTTTTTTTCTTTACCGCGCACCTTTCAGTTAACTATCAAAACAGGACAAAATATTGAGACTCCAAAACAATTGTAAAGCGGCAGACTTTTGACTATGTTTCGAGATATCAAGATTCGCTCCTGTTGCTGCGTCTCGGCTGCTGGTGTGCAGAGCTTTGTTTCATTGTTTTAGTTTCTCTGATGCTGAGAAAAATCCAGGCTGAAGTTACTCTTTCAACCTCCGCAGGCTATGACTGAAAGGAAGGGGCAGGCGTATGACTAGTACAGACAGCCGTCTGTTGTTGACTTACGAAATAGCTGTTCTGGATAGTCATTTAAAAGCCTGGAAATGGCTGGTTAAAGGTTTCTACTCTCAGGGTAAAACGCATCCAAGGGGTGTTAGATGGGAAAAATCAGGTCTGATTGTAATAACAGGGTCCTAGCCTGTGAAGTGAGAACACACGAAGTTGTTCTCTTTCTGGCATATGCCACTTGTGTTCTGCTTGATTGGACACGTTGTTTCTTTGCCATTTTACATTATCTACATTGCCGGCAAAGGATTCTCACATTTGTATAGTTTTCTTGTTTTGCAGATAGCTATTTGCAGCTTTTATCTAAGCCCAGTAAACAATCAAAAAAAAATCCCCTTTCTTGGAGTTCCATCATTTTGGAATTGACAAATAAGTTAAAAAGGCTGCCAAAAGAAAGCAGGAGTTGGAGGAAGTTAATTCGCATTGATGTGTGCATGCCACTGATAGCAAGTTATGCCTATGACATTCTGACATCGCCTCTCAAAAAAGAGAAAGAGTGGAGTGGAGTGAAAGACTAAGAGGATGTTCATTTAATTGGAAAGCCTACTGAGATCTGAGGCAGCTGAGGCAAAGGATGCACCCTTTTTCTGCACAATGGCATTGGTTGAAGGTTGTATATAAGGTGGCCTTATTAAAGTGACAAGGCAATTTAATTCTTTTGTGCACAATGATTCTACTTCATTGATTTACAATGGGAAGGATATAATTTTGCTAGTGTTGGCAAAAAGCTCAAATGTCAGGCTTTTCAAATTGCCATACTTGCCTTGTTCAGGATGAATAATGAATAAGTCACCTTTTGTCTACAGTTAAATATTCTTGAATAAATACAAAGAACATAAAAGACATAAATGATTGCCTGATTTATATTTAAAATAAAGATCAACATTGTGATAAATGGTTGAAAATGCTTAGTGTGAAGTAATATGACTATGCTGATAATTACATTATCAATTAAGGGGCAGCCCAGGTGTGGAGTGTTATAGAATGGATGGCAGAGAGAAACCCCCAGTGTGGAACGTGCCAAACTTGGCTGTCTGGAAAGGAGGGGGGAATGAAGAGACCCTTAGCTATGCAGGGGATCTCATGTTTAAAATTGGACCATTTAATGTACTGAAACATCCATTCTCTCAGGAAGCTGTAACTGTTGCTTCTCGCTTTGTCACTAGCAGGAGGCATTGGTCTCGTGTCTGGAAACAAATTCTGCTCCATTTATTCCTGATGGTTTGGGTGGGCAGAGAAGGCTGCTCATCATTTCTCAGGATCTGTCTTTATTCAGAGAAGAACAGATCTTAAAGACCTGCTAAGTCCAAAATTCGTAACTGGCAATGCTGTCAAGGCCTCAGTAAAAGAACTGGAACAACCTGGAAGAAGTTGAGGTGCAAAAATATACTGAATACTCCTCAACATCTGACTCCTAGACCACGAGCAACAGGCCCTGCCTCCATATATATGAGCATACAGACTCCACTTTGGCCAAAATAATCATGTTAAAACCATGCCTACTTGTGATCTGTTGTTCTTCCTCTTTTAGAAAGCTTTGTTTGTCCTTATTAAATTTCTCCATGTCTTAAAGAAGATGATCTGAAACATGGTGTAGTAGCTGCTTAAACACTTCTGTTAGATGAAACATATGCTTTGAGCTTGTTGCAGGGCAGCAGGCAGTCTCAGAAGTAGCTGGCTGGCATGAGAGTGTGGTATGGTGAAGATTTCAGGATGCTGTACATGGAAATGCGAGACGGAGTACAATGGAGTAGGCACAACATACGCCTGGGTCCTACGATACTTAGATCATGATGAGGGAAGGGAGGATCATAGTGCTTACATGCAAGGAGGCCTTACAAAGGTGCTGCAGGCAAATTCAACACCTCCACAGTATAACGTGCAACTTTATGGCTAATCACATACTTTAATTCTATATGTGTATGTCTGAGAGAGGGAGATTTCTGGGACTCTTAAAAAAACCCCAAAACAACCACGCCAAAAAAGCCTTCCAGAAATGCATACTGTGACACTAAGTTGCTATCAATAAGAGATCATCAGCAGGAACAATTACATCTGCCATGCAAACATCTTCCATTGAGTGAACCAAGTAATATACAATAGTAGCAGATTGTAGCTCTCTAAACGAACAAGGTCAGAGTGTAGGGATCACAGGAAGGTTTTATGTGCATTGCTGACAGCAAAGATATGGTGAGATTCCTCAGCTTTGGGCAGGGGCTACATGTGCTCTTCTGTCTATTCTCTTCTGTGACATCTTTAATCTCTCCTTGTACCGGTCTTTCCTCAGTACCACCCCAGGCTCTCCTGTTCTCTTCTCATTCTCCCACACATTTCCTTGTTCAGTGGGTCCAGATGTTTTCCTTTTGGTCCTTTTTTGCAGATCCATAATCTCCAGAACTATTCTTACTTTCCATTAGTATAAGTTCCCATTTATGCCCACTTTTTTTTTCCAATCTCATATCTCA
Organism: Burhinus oedicnemus; assembly: GCA_008921705.1. NCBI lineage: Eukaryota > Metazoa > Chordata > Aves > Charadriiformes > Burhinidae > Burhinus > Burhinus oedicnemus. The sequence goes on along the minus strand of VFFE01007673.1, from coordinate 851,111 downwards.
TTTCCATGGACTGTGTTGCAATGCAAATTGAGAAGGAATTATTTCACCCTCTTTCCTGCCCATTTGTTCCAAAAGCCCAACAAAGAACAGCAGCTCAAAGAAAAATGCTCTTGCCTTGTCTGCTAGCAGTGTGCTGCTTAGTTATCTCTGCACAGGATGATGGTTATGGCCAGTAATGTTGCCCAGGTGCAGAAACTAGCTTGGTCCTGAACCTGCGTCAGGGCAACCCCTGTTATCAATACAGGCTGGGGGATAAAGGGGTTGAGAGCAGACCTGCCAAGAAGGACTTGGGGATAGTAGTGGATGAAAAGCTGGGCATGAGCTGACAATGTGTGCTTGCAGCCCAAAAGTCCAACTGTATCCTGGACTACATCAAAAAAGGCATGGCCAGCGGGTCAAGGGAGATGATTCTCCCGCTCTACTCTGTTCTGGTAAGACCCCACCTGGAGTACTGCGTCCAGCTCCAGGGTCCTCAGCACAGGAAAGATATGGACCTGATGAATGAGATGGATACCCTAGTGGTGGAAGACACAGAGAAGGTGGAGTTACTGAATGCCTTCTTTTCTTCAGTCTTCACTGCTAAAGCTGTCCCTCATGAATCCCAGACCCTGGAGGCAAGGGGGAAGGTCTGGAGAGAGGAAGATTTTCCATCAGTTGAGGAGGACTGGGTTAGAGACCACTTGGCCAAGCTGGACACCCATAAGTCCATGGGCCCTGATGGGATGCACCCGCGAGTGCTGAGAGAGCTGGCAGACGTTATTGCTAGACCACTCTCCATCATCTTTGGAAGGTCATGGGGAACAGTAGAGGTGTCTGAGGACTGGAAGAAGGCCGACATCGCTCCAATCTTCAAGAAGGGCAAGAAGGAGGACCCGGGGAACTACAGGCCAATTAGTCTCACCTCTGTCCCTGGGAAGATTATGGAGCGACTTGTTCTGGATGCCATCTCCAAACACGTTGAAGAACAGGAAGTTAATGGAAGTGGTCAACATGGATTTACCAAGGGTAAATCATGCTTGACCAATCTGATAGCCTTCCATGATGTTATAACTGGTTGGCTGGATGAGGGGAGAGCAGTAGATGTCATCTACCTTGACTTCAGCAAGGCTTTTGACAATGTCTCCCATAACATCCTCATTAGGAAGCTGAGGCAGTGTGGACGAGGAGACAGTGAGGTGGACTCAGAGCTGGCTGTGTGACAGAACTCAGAGGGTTGTGATTAAAGGAGCAGTGTCAAGTTGGAGGCCTGTAACCAGTGGTGTCCCCCAAGGGTCAATACTCGGTCCAATCTTGTTCAATATATTCATCAATGACCTGGATGAGGGGACAGAGTGTATCCTCAGCAAGTTTGCTGATGATACCAAACTGGGAGGGGTGGCTGACACCCCAGAGGGCCGCGCTGCCATCCAGCGTGACCTGGAGAGGCTGGAGTGCTGGGCAGAGAAGAACCTAATGAGGTTCAACAAGAGCAAGTGTAGGGTCCTGCACCTGGGGAGGAAGAATGCTAGGCACCAATATAGGCTAGGGGTGGACCTGCTGGAAAGCAGTTCTGAGGAGAAGGATCTGGGGGTCCTGGTAGATGGTAAATGATCCATGAGCCAGCAATGTGCCCTTGTCGCCAGGAAGGCCAATGGAATCCTGGGCTACATAGGGAAGAGTGTGGCCAGTAGGTCGAGGGAGGTCATTCTCCCCCTCTACTCGGCACTGGTGAGGCCACAACTGGAATACTGTGTCCAGTTCTGGGCCCCCCAGCTCCAGCAGGACAGGGAACTACTGGAGAGAGTCCAGCGTAGGGCAACAAAGATGACTGGGGGATTGGAGCATCTCCCTTAAGAGGAAAGGCTGAGAGAGCTGGGACTCTTTAGCCTGGAGAAGAGAAGGCTGAGGGGAGACCTTATTCTTGCTTAGAAGTATCTAAAGGGTGGGTTGAAGGAGGATGGAGGCAGACTCTTTTCAGTGGTTCCCAGTGACAGGAGGAGGGGCATCGGGCACAAGTTGGAACACAGGAAGTTCCATTCAAACCTAAGAAAAAACTTCTTTACGGTGAGGGTGACAGAGCCCTGGCACAGGCTGCCCAGGGAGGTTGTGGAGTCCCCTTCTCTGGAGATTTTCAAGACCCGCCTGGATGCAGTCCTGAGTAATGTGCTCTAGGCATTCCTGCATCAGCAGGGGAGTTGGGCTAGATGATCTCTAGAGGTCCCTTCCAACACTGAAAATTCCATGATTCCGTGATTCTGTGACCTGTTGGAGCGGGTCCAGAGGAGGGCCACAAAAATGATCAGAGGGATGGAATACCTCTCCTATGAAGAAAGGCTGAGAGAGTTGGGGTTACTCAGCCTGGAGAAGGTTCCAGGAAGACCTTTTTGTGGCTTTTCAATACTTAAGGGGGGCCTGTAAGTGAGATGGGGACAGACTTTTTAGTAGGGTCTGCTGCAATTGGACAAGCGGTAATGGTTTTAAACTAAAAGAGACTAGATTTAGACTAATTAGAAGGAAGAAATTTTTTACTCTGATGGTGGTGAGACATGGGAACAGGTTGCCCAGAGAGGTGGTAGATACCGTATCCCTGGAAACATTCCAGGTCAGGTTGGACAGGGCTTTGAGCAACCTGATCTAGTTGAAGATGCTCCTGCTCATTGCAGGGGGGTTGGACTAGATGACCTTTAAAGGTTCCTTCCAACCCAAACCATTCTATGATTCTTCCACTCTGTCCAGTAGTGTTAGGCCAGATGTTAAGAGTGACTAGTTTTTCTCTTGCTGCTAAGAGTTCTTCTTGTGGGTGTCACCCAGCCTCTCTACCACGGGTTTGTCACTACTTGACTGTTCCCTGAAGGAGTTTGTGTATTGGCAGCTGGCACGTGAAAGCTTCGGGTACATCTAGTGTTTCCTACTTTTTCTAAAGTATTGCTGGCCAGTGACTCCTGTAGTACCCATTTCTGATGTAGCTTTTAATTCCTAGAACTGAGTAGTTTTAAAGTGATACTAAATGTGACGTTAAATGGATCTTTTGCAGAGGGTCATTGTTAGAAAATAAAATTTAACTTCTCATGATGTTATCTGAAAATCTATATGCATTAATAAGAACTTACCATTCTGAAGCTGCCAGATTTCTTCCTTTCTTTGTTTTTGCTCATGTACCATTGAATAAGGTGAAGTCCCAATGTTATGTTATAAAGAAGTACATGAGAAGAACATGAACATTGCATGCTGCTTTTACAGATTCTGAATAATTTTAAGCTACATATGGTTTAAAAACTTCTATTAAGCAAAAATGCATTCAGTGCATGCTTCAATTTACCCATGTTGTATAGAATGTTATAGCCTTGACTGTGCCTTTTCTGTCAAGTTACTGCTATGGATCTAATTGAACAAGAAGCTGCTGTACTTCTGAGTCTGTGGAAACAAACTGGCTTATGATTTCTTTGAGCCCTGTGACAATAGCACGTTTATTGTAGCTTTACTTGCTACATGAGTCCATTTTATGAGTAAGTGTGGTGAGCTACAAGGGGCAATGAAGGTAGATAGGAAAGTACAGTATGTAATAACATTCCATTTGGACCCTGTGCAGAGTCAGTCAATGCTCTCTCTACAGCAGTTGCTATATCATTCTCCCGATAAGGCTGCATGGGCCAGCTTCTGCTCAAACCTCGCTTTCTCTGGTTTTGTTTCAGGTCCATCCATCCAAGGTCTTATGTTCTACCTGAAGGAAGAGCAGGGATTATGATAAATCTTTTTGACTAATATTTTTGGGGGCTCCAGTTTCACAATATGACCATGAGATTCAGGAGCGAGGTGTGTTATTTGTATAATAAAAGCATCAGACTCTTTACAGAAAACTTGCAGGAGACTGAAATAACGTGTCCTTGTTTACTCGCATGTTAGCTATGGTTAATAAGAACCCCCCTGGTATTCGGTCTTCATTCTTTTCCTGTTTGTTGGGCCACTTGCTGTCATAAAAAACAAATATAAAACATTATCATGGACTTAATTGATAACATAATCAGAAGAATACACCTAGTTTGAACACTGCCCCTCTGCAAGGGAAGAATGGGTGGATGAGACATACAACTGCTATTGGGCACCAAATTATTATATTCACCTGAAAGAAGGCTTACAGAAGGCAACAATTTCCAAATCAATATCCATTAAGCAAAAGAAATCAGTATACAATGACCATTTCATAGAATAGCCCAGGTTGGAAGGGACCTCGACCTGGTCCGACCTTTTGTTCTAGTGCAAACGCTGACAGGAAAAAAAGCATAATGGAAACTCTTTGTTAACTCCAAGTATTTGTCCTGTATCTAGAAAATGTTCAAAGAACAGACTGTTTCAAAAATTCACTTAGCTGACAATGTTTTTCAGGACTTCTTTGCTAGGTTTGTTTTTACAAGAATATACACAAAAGAATCTCTTTTAGTACTGGGGCCTGTTAGTGTTAAGAGCCCAAACCTGAGCGATGACATTTCCCAATTGTATCCGTTTCTGCTATCCTCACCTCTCCCAGCTCCATTCTTTCACCATGAGAAATGTCCTGTAAGGTGCTGTTTTTAAATACAAGCATTTATTATAGTAGTATATTTTTCAAAACTAAAGACTGAGTGAATATAAAGATGAATACAGCTTTTTACTCACTTATGTAATTCTAGCATCTCTTTTTGTTTTGACATTAAAACAAGTCTCCTGAGTAGAAACTGAATGTTATACTAGCAAGATGCCATTTTTAGGAAGGATTTCTAAAGGATTGTTCAGGTAAGCAGCTCTCCAAACCTCCTTTGTGTGAGCATTGTGTGAGAAAGCACTGGAGTAGCAAGCGTAAAGTCGAGTAAATCTTCTCCATCCTTCTTTAAGAAAAATCCTGAGAACTGTGCAAACTCCTGGACTTACATGAACGGCATTTTGCAGGTTATTCAATTACTCTGATCTGTCAGCACGGTTTAGATATAATTTGAGGTCTGGGAAGACATCAATGCTTGCTGTTCAGAAACTGCTGTGTGTGTGAAAGAGGATTTATTTTTATCTGGAAACTTCAGGTTAAAAGTAAAAATTGCTTCAGTTCAAAATAAAAATTCAATGTATTTTTGTTCTAGATAGAAATATGTTGTTTTCTTTGTGTTTTAAGGGCAGGTTGAACTAAAGCAGTATGTGATGAATTCTACACAAAGATGTTTCTCAGCAACTGAGCTAGGTCTATCATGGAGCACTACATACTTGTGGGCAAATCTTACATTTCCTCATGCTAAGCTTTTCCTAGGAAGTATTTTAATGTTAGCAAGCTGCTTTCTCTCTCCTTTCTATCCCTGTGGCCGACTTCTGATAAATATTTTCAAATTTTTTTAGAGCAGGAGAGAGCTAAAATGTGCAAATATGTCAGGATAGCATGCCCCTAGGAAGAAACCCCTGAGACGCCATTGCAGAACGTGGTTTCAGTTGGAGTGAAACAGTAGTGTTTGTGGGTGTAAGAGATGGACTAGCATAGAGTGGCTGGGAGGGGAGTTATTCGCAAATCTTGACCCCTCTTTGTCTTGTGTGCTTCAGTTCTGGGCCTCACAGAGGCATGGGCAGGAGGACAGGTGGAAGCAGAAGAGGGGTGATGAGTGTTTGCAGGATCTTGAATTTCAGCGCCTGGGCTGTTGCTGAGCTTATGGGAAAGGAGGGATCGATGGGAAGGGTGTTTGCCAAGCACTTCAACTCGCTGGCTGTGAGAAAGAGAATGGTGTGAACACCAGGTGATATGAACGTGTGCTCTGGGTGAGAGACTTCGCTTACCTCCCCATAGACTTTGTGAATCGCTAGGACCAGCAATCAGCGATGGTGATCTGAGATGCCTGGAGTAGCACAGTTCAAGTTCTGGATTCACCTTTTAAATGAGCTCGAGAACTTTGCATGTGGAGAAAAGTCATTTTAAAGGCTGTTTGAAGGTTGCCTTTGACTTACATGATACAATATGCTAACGTGCACGTCAGCTCCCTGACATGTAAGACCAATGTTTGTTCTAATATTATTTGCTTTTAGGAAGTGCATGCAAGATTTAATCAACACAGACCTGCTTTACTAGTGAAATAAAGACCAATGGGAGCAGATATACAATAGGCATAAAAAAAAAGAATGAGCAGTTGCTGCTTCTTTGCTCGAGTCATTCGTAAATTCTGTCCAAGATGCAATTTTCCACCTGTTTCTTTTAAAACCTTGAAATGCAGATTAAAAAAAATGATACTTTGATTCCTCAAGGACTGGTGTGATATCTTATTATTGTCTAGAAATTAATTGTAGCTTTTCCTCCCAGCTTGGACTACAAAGTCAAGCTGTGATTCTGTTTTCTGGAACTGGCTAGTAAAGTAGACCAGCAATAGGCTTGCCTAAAAGATGATCACTTAGCAATGAATTCTCTTCCCTCTTTTTCACTACTTTCCTTGGCTTCTTCCTTTTGTTGGATTTAAATGTTTGTGATTTTCACCTCTTTATCCATCATAGCACAGCGACTGAATAACACACTTTTATTAAGCTGCCCTTTTTCTGTGAAATAAATGCCAGTAATAATCAGTCAATCATTCAATCCATATGAATGTGGAATTTAGATGTGGCTGTTTGAACTGGGTTTATAATATACCATTTCTTGGTACAGCATGTTCTTTGATAGTATTCTTTCAAATTACTGTTTCCAACCGCACTTGAAAGCACCTATGAAAGAAATTGTTTGTGACGCTATACTTAGTTTAAATCTCCTTCTCTTTTCTTCAGCATTTTTGTCTGTATTTCATTTCTATGCAAATTACATCTTTGTGAGTTAGTAAAATTTTACAAACCAGTTGAAATGCAGCTATGAAATGAATTATCAGAGAAAATTTGGAAAATATGCTCATGAAAGGAAAACTGAGGAAAACATTTAAATCTAATTGTGTATTATTCAAAGAGAATTTCAGAGCAACTCTTAGGCAAATATTACATAAATGTATACCTATATTAAATGATTAATTTACCACAGGTAATATACTTGAAGGCTCAGGGACTATTTTCCCATTAGCCTGTGCATGTAGCACTTCTCAGCTGAAATACAGCCTAGGTGCACCAATGCACTTAACTTGCTCATAGGGAATTGCAGAGAAGGAACTGTGAATGTAATACTTGTAAACAGCTAGAGAGCTGTTTTACAGCCACTACTGACTGTCCCAGCACTTCGTTTCCATTAGAGAGACAGTAACTGAGTTTAATCTCGCAGGGAGCCAGTCATTAATGACCAACAATAATTTCTTATCCTCCCAAGTATAAAACATCCAATCCCTCTAAATTCATTAACAGCAGCTGGCAGATCTACTGTGAATACTCTGAATAACTACCAGATTCTCAACAATCGATCTCCAAAATGGGAGACTTGATAGCTGCACATTTGTCAGTCAAGAATAATTTCTGTGATTTGTGCCTCCATGAGATATCTGCTTCCCCTTATGAGACAGGCTGGCTTTGTGAATAGTTTCATCCCTCGTTTCAATGTTTACCTGGGAAGCATGTGGGCTGAAATGCAGAGGCAAGGGGACTGAAAGACTTTCAGTACTTTCAGAGCCTCCATGGGACAGAGGAGCTGGAGTCCAACCCAAAGGTTGTGTTGGTGTCTCCAGAGTCCAGGAGATATTGTAGCAAAGCTCAATGCAGGACTTCAGTTTTAATACATTAAAAAAAGCTAATTCTACTCATGCTTCCCTATTCACAAGTACCAAGCTGCTTGTCCAGAGGGTCTGGCTAGGGCAGAGGACAAGGGGAGGCAGTTGTCTCCCTCTCCTCATACCTCCTGGGTTCTTCGGCACATGGTCAAAAAGTTGAGGTCACCAAGATGTACCTTTTAAGAGCTGGCAGCAATTGCAGCCTTTTGGGACATCCTGACCCGCTTGTGCAAGTCATTAGAATTTATTCCCTCTTAGTTTCTTATCTGTGTGTGTGAACGCTCCAGTCCCATCCATTATCTTTCTGTCATCATCTCGTAATGCAGACTGTCTTTTGTTTAAGTCTGGGTGCTTTCTCCATCTGGGTATCCTGGGAAGCTGTGTGTCTGGGTGCTGAGAATTTGCAGATCTGCTAACCTGAGTGCTATCAACACCTGCCATTCTTAGAGCCCTACTTCTGGTTTTCCGTCTGGTGCTTCCGCACCCAGACATGCCCATTCACTCTCGTTCATACCAGTCTCAACATTTTAATTACAGATCCCTGTTTTCATGGGTGGGTTTAATCAGTTTGGGTTTCTGCACCCAGCAGGATGTGTCCTCACTTCTTACAGATCGGCACTGACAGCCCTTTGCTTCTGTGGAGAAAATACACTCAAACAATTTTTTCTGAAGTACCCATGTAACTAAGGGCAAGATTCAGTAGAGCACATAGGGACATATAAACTGAAATGTACGCAGATTTAAGGCATTGAAATCTAATGTTACAATCCAAGCTCCCTCTTCCTAGTTGCCTGCTCAACCTGGAGATTTATCTGGTGCCTCTCGGCTTGAGTCCCCACTTCCTTGTGAAGTTCACCAGTTCAAGCAGACAGGTGACTAGCTGGTGTCTAATACTGCTGAAGGTTTATCAGCTACTGTACATGCCCTTGAAGGACCCAGCCTTCAAGGAACAAGCCTGTGCAACGTGTGCTGGGAGAACTCAGCCCTGTGTGAAAACCCACGGCAAGAAATTCTTCCTCAAGGGGCTGGTTTGGAGCTGTTTAGGTCACTGCCTGGAGGCTCCCGGTTCAGCCCGTGCCCTCCAAAGGGAACTGTGGTGCTGAACAAGGCATTCTGGCTCACACTCCAGGGGGCAGGTACCCTACGCTGAGCATCCTCATGAAGCAGTAATGACACCTGTAATACCCCCACCATCTTCTCCCCTCAAAAAACTCCCCCCATGCTTCTGCTCTGCAGGGAATTCTGTCTATTTATGAATTATTGTCGACTGTTGGAATGCTTATATTGTGTAAAGATGACACAAAGCTTACATATTCCTCTTATTTAATCAGACACAGTAGTGCTTGTCAGCTGTTGATCTAACATGATATTTTACGTATTTCTAAATTGATTACAAAGGAAATTTAATCTTTAATTTGAACCTTCATCAAGGATATCTTACATTATAAGCTAGCAACAAGGTTTCTGTAATGCAGAATAGAGGGTTACATTTGTGTATGTGTGTTTTTAGTTTTTTTCTATAGTATTTGCTGGTATTACGTATATGAAAAAACGCTCATGTTCCTGTACCGAATGCATACATTTGTACACACAGTATAGTAGTTACGTGATAAATACAATGCACAGCATCTTGTAGGTATCACATCCTGTGTTAATTTCCAGTGCTCTCAAAAAACTAAGGGGATTCATTGGTTGGATGCAATTCAACAAATTATGAAAATTAATGGAGTGTTCAAATAGTACTAGTAGCCAAATTCAGACAAATTTTTTCAGGACAGTAAAAGGTACAATTCACCCTCTTTAACTGTAGTAATCTTATCTTAGATGTCAAAGTCCAACTAGTCTTCTAGGTTTCATGTGTAACGTGTTTAGAGATAAGCATTTCTAACTGAATTGGGATGAAAGACTATAAAATTACAGATAGCCCAGAAAGATGAAAAGGCATTTATTATTCACTATTTTTCACAAAAGAAGGGCTATGGAGTACATAACTAAATCAACATTTAGTCTTTAAAACAAACATAGTTTTTAATTAAATCATGTAACACGTCACAGGATGCAGTAAAATCAAAAATATAAATTTATTTAAAAAGATGTAAAGAAGTTCAAGGATAGGTCTGTCACTGCATTGTTGACAGTAGGTATCTGACTGTGAGCCTTGCCTCGGGAAATCCCTGTACTCCTCAGTGAGACTGGGTATATATACCGGCAACAAATATTTCCAGCTACTGGATAACATCACAAACAGGGTATTTTTCTGAATGAACTTTTGTGCTGCTCAGGTTTGGGGTTTTATCTTCCTCTTCTCTCCTTAGGACCAAAGAGTGTCACTGAAGTAACATTACAGTAATACTGGGTAATCTCAGGGCGCTGTATCTCTGTCAAGATTTTTGTAAGCATTTTGTAGCAAGAACACTTTATCAGAATAGTTTTAAAGGGCATAGTAAGACAGTTCTGAGTTTGTTTTTCCAAGGGAACTCGAGACAGAAAAAACAAAAGCTTACTTCTTCAGACACAATGGTACTCATAATCAGAATTTAAAAGAAGTTTTGTGAGTTAAGTTTGAAAAAATAAAAATTATTCTTGATTTTAAGAGCATGTGCATAAAAATCCAGTTTTAGTATTGGGAATGTTATAGGTAGTGGGTTTGGGCTTATTGGTGTAATAAGAACGGCAGAGAAGGGAAAAATGCTGGGTTTTTGATTTGAATTTCTTGAAGAAGAGAGAGCTCTCCTGAACCTTTCAATGGGAATTTCTACTGGAGTGTGCTTCCAAGGGGACTGAACTCCTTCAAGGATGAGGAAAGCCTTGAAGCCGCACCTTTTATTTCTTGGCAAGAGCTGTAAGTATAGGGTTTCTATCCAGACTAGAGTAATTTCTTCCTCTTGCACAGAGTTTAACTAAATCCACTTGGAAGAACTGAGCAATTCAAAATCAGGTTGTGACTAGCGGGTGGTCTTACTTTGACTACATGCTTGCTGCCAGTGACTCTATATTCATGCGTAGCCAAGACTGAAGCATCTGTTCCTATTGTGTCTTTATGCTTTCCATCCTTCATATTCTTCCATGTTACCTTTCTGCACAGAATACCTTCCATTTAGTGTAGACTGAGCTAGGACCTCTCAGACTTGTGGGTTGTATGCTGCAATGCAATTTGTATTTCACAGCTTGGTTTGTCCTATCTGAAGCTCTGTGTTCTTTGCCTGGCAACTTAATAAAGCAGAAGCACTTCTTGCTTGATGTTCTCCTGCAAGCAGAAGCAAGGCAAAGCATGGAACCGGGTCAGGAGCCGTTTCAGTCGTCAATGTTGGTGTGAGTGAATATGTAGCCCAGAAAGGGTCATTCTACTGGCCTCTGTGGAACAGAAAAGAAAGGTTTGGAGGGGTCAACCGGCACGCAAAGCTCCAGTGTGGTGCATTACGCTAGGTGTTTTGGGGAGCTCTGATTTTCATATTTGGACAAAAGCACTCTTTGTTTGCCACTTAGTAATATGCATGACAGTCTGTCCACTGTTAATTTGGGAGACCTAGCCTTTTTTTGGCCTGTCTGGACTTATGAAATGAGTGTATGTGGCAGAAAAATAATTGGGCATGTGACTGTAAATTCAGTTTGGCTGACTGAAAGAGAGATGAGGTAGGTTCAGCCATTTTGAAACCGCTGTGATATTTCCATTCACACTGTTGATTCTTGAACAAGATATGCAGGTGAGTCAGGAAAGTCTCGTGGAGCTTACAAGTTAAAGCTTTGAGAGGAATATCTTGTGTGCACAGTCCTTGGTGTCTTGCTTTGGGATGGGAAGTGTTGAAAGGGATCAAAGTCACCCACATCCTGTCCTGCACGTTCCAAGGTATGAACTGCAGATTTTGCTTCTTTTTCTTTCTTGCTCTTAAATATTTACACAGAAATGGATGGAATAGCAGAATAACAGGCTAAAAGCCTGCTGAACTTTGGCTAGTACAGTTTGAGTAGTTCTCTCTGTGACTGCCACACTCTGGTCTAACTTGCTGACAGAGTCTGTATCTTCAACTTTCCCCTCCCTTCTGAGACATCTGACTTTGGGGGACAGTGCTACCCTGCTACATACTTTATGTTTGTATGAGGGAAAAATCCAGAATGGTTTGATAATCTATACTATTGGAGGAAAATATACACCATGGACACACAGGCCCCTGTGATCCAAGGTCCCATTCTGGTTGCTGCACTCAAACCCCATAACACACACATAGAATCATAGAATCATTTAGGTTGGAAGAGACTTTTAAGATCACTAAGTCCAACTGTTAACCTAGCACTGCCAAGTCCACCACTAAACCATACTCCTAAGTACCACATCTACACGTCTTTTAAATATCGCCAGGGATGGTGACTCAACAACTTCCCTGGGTAGCCTGCTCCAATGCTTGCCAACTGTTGCAGCGAAGAAATTTTTCCTAATATCCAATCTAAACCTCCCCTGTTGCAACTTGAGGCCATTTCCTCTAATCCTATCACCTGTTACTTGGGAGAAGAGACTGATGTCAACCTCACTACAACCTCCCTTCAGGTAGTTGCAGAGAGCGATAAGGTCTCCCCTCAGCCTTCTTTTCTCCAGGCTAAACAACCCCAGTTCCCTCAGCCACTCCCCATAAGACGTGTGCTCTACACCCTTCACCAGCTCAGTTGCCCTTCTCTGGACACGCTCCAACACCTCAATGTCTTTCTTATAGTGAGGGGCCCAAAACTGAACACTTCCCTAGTCCTGCTGGCCACACTATTTCTGACACAAGCCAGGATGCTGTTGGCCTTCTTGGCCACCTGGGCACACTGCTAGCTCATATTGAGCCAGCTGTTGATCAACACCCCCAGGTCCTTTTCCACCAGGCAGCTTTCCAGCCACTCCTCCCGAAGCCTGTAGTGCTGCATGGGGTTGTTGTGACCCAAGTGCAGGACCCGGCACTTGGCTTTGTTGAACGTCACACCATTGGCCTTGGCCCATCGATCCAGCCTGTCCAGATCCCTCTGTAGAGCCTTCCCACCCTCAAGTAGATCAACACTCCCACCCAACTTGGTGCTGTCTGCAAACTCACTGAAGGTGCACTCGATGCTCTTGTCTGTATGCACATAGAACAAAGAGCCCGCAACCAGGGAAAGAGTAAGGAATTTGATTAGGGAATAGGACAAACATCACTGATGAGGCAAAGATTATGGCCAGACAAGTGTGCTCACCAGCTCCCTATTTACATGTATCCAGCCTTTTTTATCTGCTTATCCCTCTGTTTTCCTACACTTGTTCCTCCCAAAATCACTTAGATGCCTCCCTTCTCTGCCTTTGGTTCCTGTCCTAAGAATCCCATAGTAATTCCTGGATAATCCCAAATTGCTCTTTCCCTGCATCTCATAACGTGTCCCAACCCTAGGCAGCAACTCCCTTAGTCAGAAAGGTGATGTGGAGAGCTGGTCCTGATGACTCATTATTTTGGGCTCCGTGCCTGGACACCAGAGCCAGTGGCTCTGCTGGGACAACCCTGGGAGGGGCCCAGACAGGGTGTCTGCCCTTGGGAGTGCTTAACTCGGGATCCCCGCCAGCTATTTTCTCTCTTCTCCTTTGTGGGGGCTCTTATCACATAACCTAACATATAACACTTTTCTGCGCAGCAGCAAAAAATGGAAAGGCTTTTTTTTTTTTTTTAAACTTTCTGCATTACAGGAAGGGAAGTTGCAAATTCAAGTCTATGTAGTTGTCTAGCTGGTCTGTTCTGCAGCTGCCGCGTTCCAGTTTCTCCTCATGCGACCATTGCATAGACTCTAGGTACTATAGGCCATGCTGTGCATGCAGAGTGGGACAAGTCAAAGACATTTTTGTTAGTACTACCATTACAAAGAGCGTTGACACCTGAATTTGTGAACATCTCAGAATGGAATGAAAATCTCTGCTCCAGCCCCCAGCAGAGTGCTGTTCATCCAAACAGCTGCTCTTTTCCTGAGAATAGATATGGAGATCGATAACTTGATTTAATATTCTTAGGAAAATATTCAAACTTTGTTCTTCATGGAAGTGTCATGGTAGTTTAGTGCTTTTGGAATTTGGACATGTAGGATTTCTTGTATTGCTCCACAGAAGAGGATTAACAGTCTGGCCAAGGCTTCTTGGGGAATTCTTTCCTGTGCCATCTTCATGGAGGTAATTTTGCAAAAGTGAAAATTCCAGTTACCTCTTCTCAAAGTTGGATCTTGCTGATATCACACTATGCTTCTACCAGACTACTTGAGACCTACATCTGGCCAGCTGGCAGCAGGCTAGGAGGACAAGTGATTGATTAAAGTGTGCTGGGGATATGTGTAGTATGGAAAAAAGAGAGTGATGGCAGCACTGCTACTTCCCAGAATGAGACCAAAACCAGGGCACGTTCTTGCTGCAGAGGCTTGAATAGGGTCTCTCTCTTCACAATGGATGAAAGACAAATTCAGACTAAAAGGAAGGGCATGGTGAAGGAAATTCTAACAGTAGAGAAGATTAACCATTTTTATAATTTATCACAGGCAGCAATGCCCCTCATTGCACAAACTTCAATTCAAGATGAACTCAGATGTATGTTCCAGTTCAAGAAAGGCTTTTGAGCTTGAAATAACACGTACAGGGAAGATCTTATAGTGTACATAATGCACAATATTAGACTAGATGATTATTTTTGCCCTTCAAGTCTGTGGGTTTCATGCAGTTCCTGTCTGCCAGAAAAGGAGCCTTGTTAATGTGTGCTAAAGGTGTAGGGTATCCAACCTGAGCACATGTGCAAATGGGAAGGCTGTGATGGGAAAAAAGACGACTCTTTTCCATAATGGTTGTGATGTGGTAAAGCAGCAGCTGGTCTTTTCTGTGCTAGAATATTAAGACACATTAAAAATATACCTTTTTCCATTAGCAAAGATAAAACTACAAAAGATGCATAAAGAGGAAGTTAATGTAGCATTGCAATGAATAAATGCCAAGTGAAGGGAGAGGGAGAAAAGCAATAGAAAAGAGGTCTATAGACCAGAAGGGGATTTAAAATAGTGGAAAGGGGTAGAAAGGAAGAAGCAGTGGTTGTGCTTTCAAAAGATGAACCTCTCTGATACAGTGTGGGACTTGTTTGTGCAGAGTCTCAATCAGTAAGGAGAATTGGATCACCTTTCTTTAAAATTTTGTTGGTGGGTTGGTTTTTTTTGATACTTCAGAGCATCATTTAAGATTCACATGCCGAGTACATCACACATACCTACCCAAGTGCCTTTCTCCATGAGAAAAATTGTATCTTTCATCAAGGTAATGTATTTTTTTTAAACTGTCAGAATCATTCCGATGAAATGCATGAAGAAATCAATAGCAGAATTGTATTAAAGAAAAACCACAGTTTTGCTCACAGTTAAAGGTTTCAAGTTCAATAACGTTGGAGTTTAAAGAGAAGGAAAGAAATCTCCTTCATTTTTACTATAATGCACTTAATGCACCATACAGAGAAGAATAGAAGTGCTGTCCAATAGACCCTTTGTGTTTTCCTCAACCTTTGCTATCAGCTTCCTTTTCCATTTCTTTTTAATTCTCCTTGTTCTTTTTCAAAAAAGACCTCTCCACCGCAAACAAAGCTAATTCCTTCCAGTGGCCCTGCACCAGGTATCACCGCATCCTGTCACAAACAATATCCATGATGCTTAAGAGAACTATCTTTTATTTTGATATATCAGTAGAAAAGGTATTCCTGGTTCTCTTCTTTTTGAGATAATGCAAAGAAAGATAAAAGAGTGGGGTAGCGCCATCACGAGCACAATTTTTTTCAAACATACCTGTTCTCAGCATGTTAATACACAGTGAGGAGAAGAACCAGATAAACAAGATATAACTGCCTGCCTTGTGTCACAAATAAGACTAGTTATTGAGAATTATTTTCTTGAGGGATTCTTTTCTATCAGAAATGCGGGACTAGCCCAAAACAGCTGCTGTTGTTTATAACTATTCTTAACTACCTAGCTACTATTCACAGCTATAGCTTAGGTATGTTGTCCTCTGTGTTAGTCTCTTTTGGTGTCTCTAAGTCATCTTCTTCCATTTCAGTCTACTTCAGGCAGTCATTTATCACAACCTTCCCTTGAACTGAGCTTGCTTTTTTTCTTTGCTGTCTTCGAATATTCCTCCCACCAACAGCCAGTCTTTCTTTACATTCTTTTTACATTACTTTGCGTGGGTTTTTCTGCCAGCTAACTCTCACAGAGAGTTTTGCTTTCTGATTTTAAATAACATTTCTAATAAACAGTATTTACTTTTCTGAAGTAAATACTTTTCTGGTGAGGGAGAGAGGATTTCTGCCAAGGAGCAGACAATTGCCTGTATCCTTACAAAGACTTAAACTGGGTTTTAGGTTCATGTGATCTGACTATCTCTGTGATAACAAAAATGCACAGTGGGTTACATACCCTTCCCTGTCCCACTTTAATTGAAAAGCTGGTTACTTTCTACCAATAACAAACTAGGATCCAGTTTCCACCTGAAAATCAGAGTCTCTGGGAATACTTACAAAGACAGGAATGTGACTAAGGGCCTGATGCCCAGGGAGACCACAGCCAGTAACACTGACTGACGATATAGCCTTGTCTCCTCCTGCTCCCGTGTCCATTGGTATCTGCTTTGGGCTGTTCACTCCCCACACCAGGGAGCAGTTTCTGTTTGAAACGGGCTCCAAGTCCATCAGTAGTTTTCCTACCTCCTACAGTAATGCAAACAGCAACGACAAGGTACTTCTTAGCTCTTTTTTAAAAGATCCCATCAAATCCCATCCCCGCCTTGGGGCGGGGGGGGAAGGGTGCTGATGAACACTGATTTACCCTCTCACATGCACAATGCTGGTGCGCTTAGCCAGTCTGTACCAACTTCTACTGCTTCTTCTCCCTCTTCATGGACTTAGACTGGGTAGAGGTCTCTGGTCTCTGCCTGAGAGTCCCAAACTGGTGAGCAGGGGAGCAGCTGAAAGGCTGCCGGAAGGCTTAGCTGTGGGAGGAACAAAAAATTTGAGAGGGTGTTTGTTTAAGGTTAGGGGTCAGTCTAAGGCCTTTCTTAGGGAGCAAACCAAAAAAAAAAAAAAAGTGGGAATAATAAAAAGTCAAGATATTAATTAATCTCAATTAAATATATCTGATCCTAGCTGAAGTGGAGGTGGTCTAAAAAGAGTAACTGAACTTGTAGTTTGAAGTTCTGCAGTGCCTATCCCTTCCCCTTTACCTGTAGGAGGCCTCTGTGGCCTCCTGTAACTTCTCTAAGTTTTTTCTTACCTCCTGGGTGCTGAAGCAGAAGGTGACCTGTGATCTGGGAGAGCAGAGGGATGGGTGACAGTGCTTTGGCGTGCACTTGCAAGGCAATGATGAAAGAGTGAGCCCATCTCTAGAATGACAGGGATCTCCTAGTACTGGCCGGTTCAAACAGTTTAAAACAGACTGTGTCACCTCCTTTTGAAAAAGGACACAATTTTTTGGTATTGACCAAGTGGTGATTTTACTAGTCAAGTTCTGACAGGTCAGCCACTTTAGCATTTTTGCTGCAAGGTAAGGGTGGCTTTCACATCCCGGGTTTGCACCTAGAGATGCTTGTTCCCCCTCTCTCCTGTGTCAGGGCACTCCACTCTCACCGTAGTCACTTAAGTGAGAGCAGGTGAAGGGAAAAGGTGGGTCAGGACCTGCAGGGAGAACCAAAGCACAGCCTTTGCTTGCAGGGGAGGATGTGGTGGGAGATGGTTTAAGGCTGCTGCTGCACTTAGACCTGATGAGGAGGGAACACTGAAAAGGTCTGTGGCAAAGGCTTGTGGAAAGATGAAGCGGGAGGAAGAAGAAGCCTGGGGCGGGACAGGGCATGCTGGAAACCCTCTGTTGGTATTGCTCTTCTGTGTGCTTAAGGGCATCCTGATCATATTCTGTCAAAGGATGAAGGCACGGGAGGGATGGCTTTATATCTGTCTTGTGGGAAGATTAATGAGGAAGACCTGGTAGAGGCAAGTCCATTTGCTTTAAACATCTCTTGTACTTAACTGGTGGCTTGGCAGCTTCCCTTGCTTTCCCTGTGCAACGCTCTAACGAAACGGTGTGGACACGTTCTGGGGCTATTTCCCTATTTACGGTTGTCCTGGCAGAACACTTAACCCACATCCATGACTGTTGCATTCAAAGACATCTCCTCGCTCCGCAATGTCAGGCTCTTGTGTATGGTGAGGGACTGAATCTGTCATGGGTTTCCACCTCCGCTCGCTCTTTTCCACAGGTAAACTGCCCACTGGTTTAACGCCACGTCAAACATTGCCACATCTCCGGCAGGGTGGGCTTTACAACAGGCGGCAGCAGGGCTGATTGCTGCTGGTTTGCATGGAGCCTTGTGTGAAGGGGCTTTCCACACCTGGCCCTGCATGCTACCTGTCCCCAATGATGACAGTAAATATTAACGAGTGGGAGAAGGAGCAGGGTGCAGCCGCTGCCAGGAGGGTCCAAACGCTGCGTCAGCTCAGCCTGATATGGTAACGTGTTAAAATACTGTCTATTTGTAAGACTTCCCCAGTCTGTCAGATCCTCTATGTTTAAAATATGTGGGATTAGAGACAAAAGATATTTTCAGAAAGCATCTGCTGTAAACAAAAATATGCACGTGCGCGTGACTGCATATAATAGCTACACACAAACGAATTATGAGAGTACTGCAAAACTGGCTAGATTTTGTGGGTGGATATATATGGAGACCACTTTCATAGCCTGCATGTGCACGCATACACACATTTAAATACTTTATGCAATGGTATGATGCTCAGTACTCTTCTGATCTTCTGTAGCTTTTTCACACAGAAATGGTACCAAGAATGCAAGAATTTGTGGTAAAAATTATGTCCTTGGGTAGTAGTATTATACAGATGCTCTTAACGCCTTGACAGACTAACAAAGCTCAGGAACACAAACTGGAATTGCTGCATCTGAACAAATATTTTTCACTAGTTACAGTATACTTCCCTAAATTCTGCTATTCTTTAGAATGTGATTGTAGCTTCCTTCTCTCTACATCAGGCATACCTTCACAAACTTTCTCAAAGTGTTATGGATATTAAAACATTATGGAACCAGAACTTTTTGAATTTGAGAACTATTTGAGTAATTGTTCATGGTCTATTCCATTCTTTTTTTTTCTTTTTTTTTTTTTCTTGGTCTAGACACAAAATTTTCCTGTGTTTCCCACATCAGTTTGCCAGTGTTTGGTTGCGTGTCAAGGGAATGCTTAGCCATTGGCACCAATTCTTCACAGAAGTGTCAAACACAGTAAGAAATAAACTGAAATAATGAAAACAATCAAAGGTGTGAGTAGGATGAGACCATGTAGCAAGTATAGCTATATACTGGAATTTTAAATTACCCCTTTGTACTCAGCTTCTGTGAACTGGCAGTGGTCTGAATTTTGTAGGGAGCTACCTGACTCTGAGAAATAGCTGTGACAAAATGAAACTGTGATATCTCACTCAAAATTAGTTCTTCTGGTGTACTCACTCTTTGTCTGTGGTGTTGAAGTGGGGTTTTTCAGGCTTCTTTTGCTTTTATAAGCTCTCTTGATATTTTCCAGTGAAAGTACTCCAGAGCAAAATTTACAAGAACAGGTTCATTTTTTTTTCTTAGTTGCATTTCACAAAAGACTTTTGCAGTCTGATCAACCTACTACAGAAACTGACTCACTGAAGTGAGTACCAAGAACCAAACCCCTTTAACCTTTAATAGATTTGGGCTTGGATATGAACCTCAGGAGTAGCATCTGCCTTTAGCAAGAGCTGAACTCTTTCAGTTCTTCAGCGTGAGCTGTGCCCATCCTGCAAGAGAACCAGAAAGGAAGTTCGGATTATTCTGCAATTCCAGGTTTGGGCTCCACTATAGTTGTGAGTGACCAACACCCAAAGACAACCTTTTTGTCCACAAAATGTATGTGAGATTGAAAGTAATGACTTGAATGTGTGTCTCTGCTCAGGCCAGGTAATGTTAAAAAATGCACAATGAATTAAAAAGTCAGAATATAACATGAGCCAAGAATTGTTGGCTCGCTTGTAAAACTAATTCAGGTTTTGAAGTTTCTGTGTTAGTCAGAGAGCCCCAAATGGGACTTATGGTAGAAACTGCGGTTTATTTTACTTTTTTACTTTTCAAAAGTTGATGTCAAACCACTGAAAGATGAAAATGAATTAATTGCATTTTTACTGTAGCTGTGTAAAGAGAGAAAAATTGTCTCAGAATCAGTAGTCTTAAATGTGCTGCATTTGAGACATTCCGATCTGCTGTGTGTGAATTTTTTTGGGAGACTTCTTAATTTAGTGACTGAGCCAATTCAAATCATAGTGGTACAGAACCTGCTTTCATAATGCAGCTTCCAGGTATCTTTGGCAAAGTCCACGTACTAACAGTTCAATTCCACTCTTCTATCATACATGTTCTATAAACCATTTTTTAAAAAATCAATAATTTAAAGATCTTTTTGTCTGATACAGCAAAACCAATTTGTGCCCTTTATGATCTGACGGCATAATTTTTATTTCTTAAAGAAAAAAAATATATTCAAATCCTAAACCCAATCTTGAGTTACACAATTGTTAAAAAGCCTCAGAAATTAGCAAGCAGCTTTTAGAAATGTTTAACTTAAAAACAGCCAGGAAGGGTGGTGGTTTTTTTTTTCTTTTACATTTGTTTAAAAAAAATTATATTCCCTCAAAATGAGACCTTTGTGCCAAGTTTTATTCTGGAGCACAGCTTTACAGCTGAGCTAAAACCCCCTATAATAGGAGAAAAGTGACAGACCCTTAACTATAGTAGCATGAACAGCACTGCTATAATTCCTGGGTGAACTTTGTCCCTGGATGTGTGTTTTTGGAGTGTGCCGGGGTGACATTCAGCCTCTACATTCATTTTTATGATAATTCAGAGTAAATTGTGGTGCAATAAACTCTTCAAGCCTGTCTTTCTTGTGAAAGCCATGAATCAATCAGCTGCAGGCTTTTTTGGGTCTTTTCAATGTATAGTGATCATTTAGATTTGACATGCATTGTGAGACCTTGGCTTAGCTCCTCTCTATGGTCTGTCATTAATTCCAGCCTTTACTGTTCTGAAGTACAGTGAAGGATGACTGAGAAATCATTGCCCCTCTTCAGCTCTGTTATTGCACAAAATAGCAGCGCAATAATTTTTTGTCAATGTTTTACTCTAAAAGCTTTCTACATCAGTTTTGAAAAGGAAGCAATAAAGCCCATTCAATGGTATGAATAAAAATCCTTTGAGGTTTAGGCGCAGGGCTGCTTTTCTTCAGCTGGTAATCAAATTGGAGCTAAAATGAAATTGAGTTTTCTTATGAAAATAGCCTTTGTTGCTGGGAAGGCTGGTAATTCATAAACAATAACCTGCTCTTTTGTGTGGATAATAATATATTCATGTTCTTTCAATAGGGTAAAAGCCAGACCTAGTGCATTATGGTACAGTAAAAATAGCAGAAGGAGCTTGCTGGAATAATCTTGAAGAAGAAATGTAGCGTTCGGTGACTTAAGCTTTCAGCTCCCATCTGAAATTGTACTTTGCTTTTATTTGCGAGCCGGGTTTTAGTTGTTGATTTGTTGCCGCTATACAATATTTGGTTAATTGTGGAAGATCTCAAGCTGTGCTCATCACTGCTCCTGCGAAGGCTGCTGCCAGCTGCTGGAAACAGAGCCTGCTGCTACAGGATGTACACTATTCACAGGAGCAGCCTCTCAGCGCTGATTATCACTGAAGAGTTCCCCGCTCTCCATCACTCTGCGCCCTGCGCGCAGCCGGACTGCCGAGCACGGGGAGGTAGGCTGCCTGCCCTCGCCTCAGGGTAAGGTGGAAGGCGTGCGGCGGGGCTGCCGAGAGCGCGGTGGGAGAACTTGGCCGGGCGTTTTCCACGCGCTGGCGGGGAGACAGGCTGCCAGCCCCCGGGAGGACGGTGTGGGCTCCGTCACTTTGGAGCTGAGCAGGGGCTGGAGGAGGACGTGAGGGGCGAAGAGGGAGGATTTCCAAGTGCCCCGCGAGGCGCTCTTGGAAGCGTTGTCTTGGGGTCCGGTGGTTTTTTTTCTAACGAGCCGGGCGATCCTTTGGAGGTTTGATCCGGCACTGGTGCTTGTTGGCGGTTTTGGGGCGCACCTTCTTGTCACATCTGTGTTTTGTGACTCGACGCTAAAGGTCTCGGTGCGGGTGGAGGATGCTCCCCAGACCAGGTTGTGTGAGCAAAGGCAAGGGGATGGCGGAAAACTCCGGGAGCGTGTCCTGTCTGTAGTGACTCTTTTTTTCTTTGCCTCAGCTCACGGGGAGTGGAGGGTAAACTTCAGTCTGAGTACCTGAAATTACCTCCCTCCCCCTCCTCTCCATCAGCATATGCTTTTAAATCGTTGATAGCTGTGATAGTCTTGAGCTCTGAGTGGTGATAAAAAAAATTGCATGCAGACAGAGGCATGCAAAAATGCTGATTTGGGGTCTGTTTACGTGCAAGATGCAGACTTGAGCGGTCTCACCAACACTGAGGTGAGAGATTGCTTCAGGAGTGAGTTTAACCTCAACTAGTCTTCCTGCCCGGGTGGCAGGAGTATTACTAACACCCCTGGCCGGAGTGCCTGGGGAGATGCAGCGTGAGACGTGACAGCAGGTCACAACTGTGCCATGGCTTGGGGATTTCAGCCGCAGGGAGGATCAGAGGACAGACCGTGCCTTGGTGGCGAGTCGGAAGCAGCTTTGCACGGGGCTTTCTTACAGTGAGAGGGTTTGTAATCCAGACTCTGCAAACCCTACTCTTTTTAACTGAAATAAAGAATGGATTAATACCAGGTGTACTGTTCTCCCTAGAAACTTTCCCAAGGCTTCAGAAAAGTTTTAAAAAACCAGACCAGAACATACCCTAGGCAGATATAAAGTAAATGAGAATGTAAAGTGCAAAGACTTACAATGGGGATTATTTTCGAAGTAACATTGAAGTTAGATCTGTACCGTATGCAAGGCTGTCTTGAGGCAGTTGCATAGGTTTTTATGCATTTTTAACAGTGAAATTACATGCTTAACAAAAGGAACTTTTAAAGGCACAGTGGTAACTGACAGTCAAAGCAATATATGTCATTATCCAATTAGTACACGCAAGTGTGCTTTATTATTCACTTAACATACCTCTGTGTTTGGCTCTCAGAAATACGATGTTTTATTTCTCAAAGTGTTTTAAGACTGGTATGTGTTTTACTGCTGTAATTGGAGTAATATTTTTGCACATTACATGTATTTATATCTTTGTTGCTTATTGGATTAGCTCTGTTTAGAAGGAAATTTCTAAAATGAAAAATTTTTTTGGTGGGTAAATGCTGGTTAGACAAAATGTAGCATGCACTCATTTCCAGTTTTCTTCGCAACTGGAAAATTTGCTTTACATTGCATCCAAAGTTGAATTGAGATTAATAGTATTGCTTGTGCTTAAAAGAATGATAATACAATGAAATTTTCAAGTGCATTTCAATGAAATGTATGTTAGCATATAATAGAGTGTTTGTTGGTACTTGCTAATATGAGAACAGAGAGTCTATTCAATAGAACCACCCTTTTTGTTTTGTTGAAAAAGAAATTATCTAGCAACGTGTTGTTGGCATTTGTTTCATCGGGAGACGAGTTAACTGACAGATGTGGTGGTGATTTTAGCTTTTTAATTACAGGCTTAGCAGAGTTGTGGTATGTTGTATTATCAGAGTTCTTTAGGAGCAAAGATTTCGGTTGTAGTTGGATGGTGCTGTTATCCTAGCACCACATAGGTCAAATAAGTATGACAAGTTTTCCAAAGAATCCGTGTTGTCTACAGCTTTAGAAAGAACAGTTTTGCTTCTCTTGCTCTATATAAATAAGATTTAGTGAACGTGTTTGAAGTGCAGTATGTTTCTTATGCTGGGTTCACCTTTGTCATGGAAATGCATGCTTTGTTCTGGGATTCATGCAGAAAGGATGCTTCACTTAGGTATACGGTGCTCTAATGAAGCTCTGGTATGTGCATAAACCTCCATGAAAGCAAACCCAGCCTTTAAATTTCACTAATGTTAGATATTTCCCATACTGATACCACCAGAGTGGGACAGCTGTATACTAAAGAAAGTATAAGCTTTCCGTGAAAGAACTGCCAGTGCGTCCCATGCCCAAGTACTATTCTGTTATTTGGCAGTATTATGAATTATGGATAATTACCTAGCAGTGAATCACTCTAAGACCTCCAGACTAGTTTCTTTGTGCCTATATTAGACAATAATATAAATAATTATTATGTTTACCAATGTTAAATTTAGGTACCACTGTAACTCACAAAAGTAGATCTTTTCAATTGCAATTAGCATTTGTAGATTCACAAAGGAACACATTTCCAGTCTACGCAGTCATAAATTACATGCTACTTATTACAACACACAAATTAAAGTTGTCCACTGTTGACAAAGTTGGTTGAATGATGTACTGCACGTTTTCCTTGCAATTTAAGTATCTGCTGATTTATAAATTCTTGTATACATCTGCTGATGTATAAATTCTAAAGTATAAATTCTATACTCAGTACGGATTTCCCTATAGATATAAGGCAAACAAGTTGGTTGTAATTATTTTGCAATAAAATAAATTCCAATCATTGCAGACAATAAGGTAATCAAAACTCCTCAAACCCCATAGTCAGAAAAACATTGATATATTCAGGTTTGGCATATTTTACCTAATGAATGCATCCTAACACTGGAAAAAAAAGCTGACCTTTAAGACAAGAAGGTAAACAAGGTGAACTAAGATTCAAGATTAGTGTAAACAGGAGAACTTTTTAATGTATTTTTGCACATTTGCTTTCTCTGTCCTAACTTGCTTTTCAAGTAGTTTGTGGTGACCTTGGCTGGGTTTGCATCTAGTGTTTCTTTTAAAAAAGATTATTCAGTAACGGCATATCTGGATAGTTTGTTCATGTTGAAATTCTGGTGTTAGAATACATTTGATGGCTTTTGAGTGTGTAAAAATAATACTTAAGAAGAAAAATTTATTACAGGATCCTTACCAATAATGATGGTAATGGAGGCCACAAACTGCAATCCACAGTGTGTGGATGAATGTCTGTAGAATGCTGTTTCATGGATCTTCCTGTTTTTACCCTTCTGATTCTTATGTTTGCTTAAACTTTGTAGATTTTGGTTAAATGCTGTAATTCTTTATGTAAATGGCATAGATGAAAGTTCAGAGCAGCACAAAGCTTCAATACTTTCATGTCTGTCTCCACTTCAGTCCTTGAAAACTAAGAGCTCGTCTACGGGTGACTTTTTATTTTCTACTAAAATATAAGGTTAGCAGATTTCAATTTTTATTGCTTTCTCAGCTTTCAATGCGCTCTGCCTTATCAGTGTACTTGAATCCACGTGGCGCATATAAAATGAAAAACTTCAAGTATTTTTATTAAGACATCTAGGAAGAGCTTTGTAAACAAGGCTTTGCTTTCTAATGCTCAAGCTTTGAATTGTCAGCTGTTATGAACACACTCTTACTTTCTCATTCTGAAAAGTGGCCAGAAAAAAGAGCAGATCTCTAATGTGTGTGATGCCTTCTTACTGTAGCTATTTGAATACCAATATTTTGCTTTGAAATAGGAATCTTCTACTTTATGAGGAGAGCTGGTCCCTCAAGTTTTCTCAGTGAATGTGATGCCCTGAAGGTAACATTATTTTACAGAGTAATTCAGATCATTTTATCAAGACTGTTCCGAAAGACAGTTGAAACAGCATCTTTCTGCTGTGAGGGTCTCAAGTACAGTACAAATATGTCAATAAAAGTAAAATATTTTGCTGGCAGTCGGGTTACTTAAGGGGCTTCAGGAGTTGAAAGAAAGTAGGTGTCCCACTTTACTAGCCTTTAGGGGTTCAAAGTGGGCTGGAAATAAGCAGAGGAAAATCAACTAAAGAGTGAGCTGAAGCAAAGTTCCTCCAATTTGCTCTTACAAATGGGAAACCAAGATCCTAATTCTCCGCTGTCTAGTACTTTGCACTTTCTCTGGTGATTTCAGAAAGTAGGTAAAAAGCGGAGGCTGACATGGCAGCTGCATTGCACTTCAAAGGGCATCCTCCAGGTTAGATTATAAAACTGGGGTGGGGGTGGAGGAAACGGTGGCTGGGCGCAGCAAGTTTCTGGGGTGACAGGCAACCCCACAACACTCGTGGTGTAAATGTAAGAAAAGTGCCCACTGCAACTGTAGGGAGTTTTAAGTCACATTGCACAGCTGTGAAGAATCAGGCTCAGATATTTAAGGCAGTAAATTCTTGATAAAATGATCTCTCAAAATATTTCCAGCATCATCTCCGATGCCACTGGCCAGAGAGAATATATATTGCAAAATCAGACCAATAGTTATTGGGTATATTGACTATGTACAGCACTGGGGAGAGGAAATAAAAATTGGCAGTTCTTTGGAATCTGGAGAAGACTCCCACACAGTATGAAACAGATGATTTTTTTGCTAAATTTACTTGTGCTTTTGTGATAGACAGTATTTTTTTTCTTTTTTTTTTTACATCCATGGAAATTTTTTTCCTTATTGGTTTTCTTACCTCGCTGCAAAAAAGATTTGATCTTAATTTTAGCTTATTACTGATAAAAACACTGGTCCTGATTTCCCCAGAGCATTTCATCACTTACAAATCTCTGTAACTAATTTGAAATCAGATCTATTCCAGTGTGAAAGTGATGGGAAGCACTGAGGAATCAGGTCTGCTCTCAGAGTAAAATGATGACTTTGTAAAAGTTTTTCAGATCACCTTTTCTATTGTCAAATGTTAAAAGCATTGAAGTGGAACAACTTTTCTGGTTTTCTCCTTAAGCCAGCCATGTTTGCTAGCTTTAAGGTAGTCTATAAAAAATTATGTTCCCGCTGCCACACTGAAGTCAATGAAACAGCAACCATCTCAGAGTAATTGGAGCAAGAAGTAACTGGTGTATCCACTACGTAATACCATAGCAAAAGGAAAACTTTTAAGATCAATCATTATTTGAAGTGTTGTGGGTAATCATCATCATGGTCTAAGCTTGATAGCACATCTGAAGTATTAAACAGCCACCCACAGACACTTAAATAGCCTTTTTCTTACACTTTTCTTACACTGAAGAAAGAGCACAGCTTATACTTCTAACAATCAGCAAAGACAAAAAACTTACAGACAGTAACAAAAATGTAATTTCAGTCTTCCTGGGAAATGGACCATCCAGCTGCAAAGCACTTATAAAGTACATCAAATACTTCATATTGCATAGCAGCTAGTAAAACGTGTCTTGATTTATCTGTTTGAGAGCTGATCTCCAATGTCTCTTTGGAGCTGGTCTTAATCTTTCATCAAGGCCTTTCATAGAAGTTTCTAACAATATTGGGAATGTGAAAATGTTGCTTTTGAATCATATTGGAAATGTGACATTGTGTTGCTTTAATTGAGAATTTTTAACAAAATCAATACAAACATACCAATAGATGTTAAAAGATAAAATGGCATTGGACTCTACACTTGCTTTATTAGGCTGTGTCACAAATACATAAAGTGGATAAGGCACTACACGTTAACGCTTCATAAGCTGTCGTAACTGTACAGAAACCATTAAAATAATTTGAAAGTTTGTAAGAAGACTCACTGTGATGAGTTTTTAAAACAAACCGAATAGTTTTAAGAGGTCTTCAAACCAGAACAGTAACTTGAATGAGACTCTGCTGTCTCTTATCTTAAACAAAGCATTGCAGTACTTAAAATCAACTAATACTCTGGTTAGTCTAATAGAACAAGAACAGAGCTGAGTAACTCAGAATTAGAGGTATGCATCAGAGACTTTGACATTGCTGGCATCCCTGTCAGTCTTGAAGTTTGAGTGCAGATGTCCTGGGTTGACTGGATATAGAAAAAGCTCCAGTTGATATGGATCTCTAATCTAGCGAGAACCTCGCCATTTAAGGTCAAATTTGAGGAGACTGATTTTTGTCTTATATTTGCTATGAAAACGCATTTTGCTGAAGATTCTGCCTTAATATCTCAACACCAGCCTAATCCAGAAGAGACCAGCACTTTTGTGGTACTAAGTGGAAAAAAAACCCAACTTTGTAAGTGTCTGAATTTTTATCCTCCTGAAAAAATGTGCTTGTGCATCAACTTTTTTGTGTCAACCCACTCCAGAGTAGCACCAGTACATCACCTTATAGAAATTCTGTCTGGTTGGGTATTTGTAGTGAGACTTGCATGAGTAGGAGAAAGAGGGCATTGATCCCCTTTCAGTATACTTCTCAACGTTGAATGCAGAGCTTAGAAAGATGAACTTTGCGGTTATTTTTAAAGCTAAAAACAAAGTATTTAATTTAGTAAGGGAGCTTACTATTTGGAACACTGAATTCGCGTTGTCCCTAGAGATCAAGCTTTTGTGTGTGTAAAGGCTGCCTTGGATGGCAGCACAGCAAAAGGAAAAATATTGTTCAAAGAAGCAAAGAGTCTTTAAGCTGCAAGAGCCTGTGGTTTCAAAATAATGGCCTGTCTGAAAGTAGGGGTGTAGCTGTGTGTGCAGAACCTGAACCCGAGGACACGCATGGAGATGAAAAGCTGCTGACAGTTCCATCCAGAAGCCACTAGAAATTGTTGATGTTATATGCTCTGTGAACTTTTACAAACTTCCTGTCATATTCTCCGGGAACATGTCTTTTCATGGGCATTACACATCACTCTGTGGACGTGCTGGGTGTTTCGAAAGGCTGTCTCTACCTGGTGGGGTCAAATGTGCTCAAGCAGAGTATTCCTCATTACGTTATTCAACGTACCAACAGCGTGTGGTAGGTGGTGCAGACTTGGGCAGGTGGTCAGTGACATCTTATCCCCGTGCAGTTTGTGACTTGGATCTGGCACCGGAAGGGATAAGGAAATTCCAAAAGACCACTAAATAGAGCATGAAAGACTGTTTGGGCTTTATAACACAGGCAGGGGATGTGTCAACTCTGTGTGTGATAGATTAGCTGTATTTATTTTCCACAGAACTGGGAGAGGGCGGTAGTTGTTGTACAAAACTGACAGAGAATTAAGTCCTCACATTAGTGGATTTATCTCTGAAAAGAGCATTAAGCTTGTTGTTTGGAAGGATGGATCTAAATGTACCTTTTGTGCCGTAAAAATATATGTGAATCTAAAGCCTATGAGCTCTTTTCCTTTTTCAGCTTGGGAAAGTCACCAGTGACTATTTTCCTGGGTAATGTTGACAAACAGAAATGCTTTGAGACTAACTAACTGTTCATAAGGGATAGCCCATGGCACAATCATATGTGGTAATAATTTACAGCTGCTCTCATTCCAGACTGGATATGACTTCGAAACCTAAAGATAGAAAGATATTTGTTCAGTTACTAAGCTCTAGCACCGGTCACGTGCTGTAGTGACTCTGTTATCTGGAAACTACATTTCTATTCTCAGTGTCCAGGGGACATTACATTTCCCATGATTTTCATTCTGTGAGAGGGAGAAATACCTGCTAGCTTTATACAATAATGCTTCTCTCAGTAGAGGACGGGCTAATGTCCTACGCTTCATTGAAGCTGATTGTCAGAAGCAGCAACGAGGGCTTGCCAGCTGTTTTTGGTAGTGTGTCACGTGGATGCTGACCTTGTGTGGCAGTGGCACTGCATCATCTTTTGTGTTAGGGGTGGGTAGAGGAGCCTGGCTGGCTGCATGGGAATTAGCATTCCCTAGGAGGCTGATGCACGGGTGGGTTGTGCAGAACACTGTTGTGTGCTTCCCTCCTCACTAGCACCCTCCCCACACAGGACCTGCTTTGTGGCATATGGAGGGAAACTACTGCTCATTTAGTTTGTGCTGCATCCTTAAATGAAGAGAAGAAAATGCTGTTGGGGCTGACCCTTTTTAATATTGAGGAAGAAAAAAGGATAGCACTGAGTCTCTCTCTTTTCCTGCCTGAATTTCACTCTGGGGAAAGGAAAAGCCAGCAAGCATACAGAAATTGGTCAAAAAGGAAGCAATCACCTCTCTAAATCATGATGATCACTTCCTTTTCCCTTGCTCTCTCTTCTGTTGCTGGCTTTACTCTATCTGCTGCAAGGAAGTTTTGGGATCCTTTAAGCTCCACAGAGATTAGCTATTCTTGATGTTCTAGCTTCTTGCTTTTAGCAAAGGAAGAGGACAATTCTCCACATTGTTTTTCGCTCCATTATATCCTGCTAAGTCTTTCCAGGCCCTTAAGCTGTTGACAATCTTGTGCCACTCTGAACTCACGCTGTCATCTCTAACCCATTAGGAAGATGCTGCGATGTGGGACTCCACAGTCACACTGGCAGAGCATCTTTAGCTTCTTTGATGTATTTGTGATCATGAGCTTCTAGAGTATCTTCAGCTGTTCATTGACAGCAAGAAGAGAGTTTTTGCATGTTACTGACTCATACCCTCATGAAGGATGGAGCTCTGCAAAAGCTGGTTCCTGACTTGTACAGGGCCATGAATCTGTGAGGTACCAGGTTCAGGATGTTTAGCGTACGAACCTGATACAAAGGCCTTTGTTTCAATGCAGTTACAAGTTAAGCATGCCTACTTTGGGCTTATATTAAGACATGATTAAAGCTGAAGCACAATTTAGTACTTCAAGTAAACACTAGGCATGTTTCAGCTGATGCAACTGCTAGATCTGCTGGCACATAGGGCTTTGAAGTAACTTCAAATAAAAAAGGTGATATATTGAATCAGCTAATATTCCTTTGAGTGAACAAAGCAACTGGATGGGTTATCTACAGAAAGTTTAACAGAGAATTGTTTGTGATATGGTGTCTATCAGAAACCAAGCACTCGGGGAAAATCTCTAAATCGCCAGTCCCACGATACTTTCTTTAAGCGTGTTCTTCACAAAAGATGTGTCTAAGCGTCAGAAGCATCTTTGGATTTCTGTCAAGCCACCCAGTAGGCATGCCACATGGCCCATAGAAGCAATGAGAAAGTTATGTTTTCCCCATATGCCTATTTTCACTTTTTAGTAACAGATTCCTGTTATTCCCTAAATACTGTGAGGAATTAAATACAGATGAGGATGAACTTTGTGTCAAGAGGGCAACTTGCTGGCAATGCCAATGCAAACGTTGTGCTTATTTGGAGCCCAGGAGCACAGGAGGGGTTATGAATGAGTATATGGGTATTACTGGGTTCCAGCACCTATATACATGTATGTGACACACTCGAGGTACAGGCATGATCTCCAGTATCTTGTTGCCTGTCAGAGAGCCTTCTTGCTCGTTACTGGTTGCTAGTAGACGCTTATTCCTCTCCTGACCCTGGGGTACCATGTTACCATGTGGTTCGTGAAGCATCTGTGGATACTTACTCTGTAACTAAGGTGAAGAATATGTTGGGAGTTGAGAAACTTATTTATGATACCTATCTAAGAAAGATAAGATTAAATCTTTAAAATTGTTTTTCTGGTGGTAGTCTTGCCACTTGTCTTAATTGAAGTATGTAAATGAAGTATCCTAACTGAACTATCATGTCCTTAGACATGTTTCATGTCATGCCAGTAACTTCTTTTTGCTTCACTGAGGAGTAAAACTCCCCTCTTATCTCAGTAAAACTCTCATCTCTCTTCATTGATTAATATGTCAATGAAAAATGTTTTCTCCAATGACCAATGTATCTTTCTGTAATCAAAAATACCTGATGCAAACAGCTAAAGGCATAAACACACATATCTCCTAGTTTGCCCTTGATTGAGACTGGATGCTCTGGTTACCTTCTACTTTGGAAGGAAAATGAATTTGGGCAAATTACTCCTATCAGCTTTATTCTGAGGATACTTTCACAAGGTGTAACTATCTTTGTTTTCCTCTGTACATTGAAGCTAAGTAATATTGCCATCTTTTCACACATAGTAGTCTGACGGGGCTAACTTTTCAATCATTTCTCTATGATGAAACACAGCAGAAGTTCAAAACAGTTACCAGTAGTTTGTAAATGGATGTGCGTTACAACCAACGGTAGGAATACTCCTGAAATGTTCTTATTTTCATCAAGTCAGTGTAAGATTAAACAAAATAAACCACATGATCCAACAATGATAGTTCAATAGATGTTCTAATTATTGATAACCAATTTATTAAAATAATTGGTAATTGTAATACATTATTTGCAAAGATATTACTTGGGGAAGTATAGGTATCCCATACTCTGTTGTAATTATTAGAAAAAGATAATAGCCACACTATCTGTAAGATGACACTAAAAAAAAATTGAGGAACATATGAAACTCTCTACTCAGAATCTTATTTTTTTTGGCCTATCTTTATAAATTCCTCCATTTAATTGCAGCATTTTCACACTAAAAAACCAACATGGAATTTCATTTCTTATGCCTGAGTGTTTCATGAGATACGGTGTTTTCATTTTCATGAACATTTGAAAATGCAATGTGAACATGTTCTGGAACTGGATATTTAACAGTATTATCTCAACAGTTTGAGTACTTGTGTAGTGTGCTGTTACTTTGCTGTTCTAGAACTGTTGGAAAACTTGGATTTATGACTGTAGGCAAATTTTTGAATCATTTCACACATACAGTGGAGTCTGTACAGATTATCTTTGCTTATAAATAAGGGTTTACTCTGATTTTTATAAGAAAGGAAAATTACTACCTGTAAACTCTGCTCTCTACCTTTGTGCAGTAGCTCATTTATATTTGTTTTTGACTTACACAAACTGCAGTTGTTAAAATTTAGAAAATTACTTGTGAAAACCATCCACTTACATAGTCAGTATTAATTTTAAAATGGAAACGGCTTAATTGTTTGTCTTAATTATTTTTTTCAGTAGCAAGGGGAATGAATTCATTAGGCACATTAGACTTCAGTTCTGCAAACACTTTGCTTGGTTTTCAGCCCGTGAAGAGTCGTGCTGAGTGATGACTTCTCTTTGTTCAGCACAGGAACCTGTTTGCCAGCCCGAGCCCTAATTGCCCACTCTAACATCTCAGCCGAAGGTAGCAGAAAGTTTGCTCACTGAGGACTGCTGAAATTAAGCTTTCTTTTCCATCATAAGTTTTTAATTTTTTTCTGAAAATGCAGTGTGTTAGGCCATTCATGGTTTTCTCTGAGGTACCAGTCCATCTTTTATATGTAAGGTTTCTCTCAGTTGTTCTTACAGGGAAGTCTCCTTGTCGTTACACGGTAGCACATGAGCTATTTGAAGGATGCATGAAGCAGAGTTCACCTAGAAGCAAAATCATTGTTTCCACATGTGAAGGATTTTCAAAACTTAGTATTGCAGACAAAATCCCATGAGCTCATAAGCCTGGGTTATGGGGTTAATGCAGAACCCTGAAACTCTTCAGTGACAAATGAGATCTCCAGGCATTCACAATCAGGGTGCACCATACTCCTATCATGGGGCTAATCTTGAAAATTGAGACTCAAAGTGATGAATGTAAATTATCATAAATATTTCATAGAAATACTGTAGATGTTAACTGCAATATTTAAAAGGAATATCATAAAAATCATAATCATAATCAAGACTGCTCTTGTTTTATAGGTTATGACCATATTCTTATGCTCTTCATTTTCTGTTTAATAGAGCAAGTTTGAAATTGATTAATAGGGAGTTTTGCATCCAGTACAGAACTTTTGTGTGACTCTGAATTAAAGTTTTAATAAAATGTATATAAAAATTTGGTAAAACCATTACCATGATGGTATCCAGTCAGGTGCTGATGTGTGTAGGAAGACAGAGTTCTGCAGGCCCCCCTGCAGTCTCCAACTGCTTGTATCAAGGCAGGTACTTACTGGTTTTGTCTGTGGTTAAAGAACTGGTTTTAGGGCTCATGAAGGGCCTTAGGGTGCTTTTAGTAAGAAAAGAAGCTTGAAACCACTGTGTAGTGATGAAGGAGGAGGTTTGATGGAGCGTATTTTATTGTAAAGCTGTTCCCTTGGTGTTCATCTCTGTTAACTACTGCTTCTTTTAGCTTTTCACAGCTTTTTATAGTGTTGGAAGACTGTTTCACCTGCTTCCAGGTTGAAGTAAGGCTCTACTGTATTATCTGGTCTATTCTTTCATGAAGTGTGGAAAGGCCTCTCCACCTTTGTGTTTTCAAGCTTAACTCTTCACAGGTATCTAGGACCTCACGTTTCATTTTCCACTTTGTTCTCTGCTTCCCTGGTAGACTTGTCAGAGGTTGGGTGATTGACTAGGATTCAGTCTTGGAGGGTATTGATTGCACAGGAGTATGCATGCACTTTATGGAGAGGGAGGAAAAAATAACATGCAAGCAGTGTTATTCTGTTTCTGAGGCATCAAAGATAAAACTGAAGATGGAGGGCTATGCTGAGATGCCATCCTTGTTCCCAGAACTGGAAGAGCTTGGAGAACATGTTATTTAATGCACTGAATTCTATATATTTTGAAGGCTTGATGCAAGGAGTCCCTCTTCGTGCACTTCAGTAACATCTGAGTTGAATGTTGAGGACTCTCTGAAAAGCAGTTTGGTTAGCAAGTCACTGTGCAGGGTCCTCAGGCAGATAGCAGGCAGGTGATACGATGGGAATCCAGGATGTGAGAAGACCAGCCCGGTAACTAAGTATGTAGCTACGCAAAAAGCCCTCATGTGGGAGAGTGTTGGACTGATCTGTGCAAGCACGAGGCTGACAGATTTATTGTCTAGATAGGCTAGGAGAGCCCAGCAAAATAAGAATAAAGTCCAGTCTGATGGAAGGTGAAAACCAGTAGAAAGGCAACTTGACACTGTAATGCTTAAACCTTTATGGCTCACTTCTGTACTGTGCTCAACTTCACAGCGGAAGAGTGAAGTTTACAAGGATTGTTTAGAACTTCAGCGGTTAGTGGGGTCCTGTCTCCTTTTCATTTCTGGTGTCATCTGTGTTTTTTGAGAGGAGTTTGTTTAGCAATGCAATGCTAAGGTCGATCTGAGGTAAGATACCTTAGAAACCTTTCTGTGGCTGAAATGCTGTGATTTGTATCTGAGGAAATGCCTCATCACTATGCTGTGCTCAGCCTCTTCTCATATGACAGATCCTTTAAGCCCTTCATCATCTTTGTGGCTCTTTTCTGTACTCACTGCAGGAAGTCCATGTCCTTCTTGTACTGGGGAGCCCGGCACTGGACCCAGCACTCCAGGTGTATCTCATGAATGGTGAGTTAGAGGGGAAGAATCACCTCCCCTTCCCTGCTGACAACACTTCCCTTAATGCAGCCCAGAATGTGAATGTTTTCCAGAAGTAACAGCAATCCTGAACCGTTGGTCCATTACCTGCCAGTGGCTGAAATATTTTCATCACTACAGTGAAGTAATGCTTTAAAAGCTCTTGTGCTCTGCTGCTGCTCCAGGTGCACACAGCTACACACACACCCATACCCTGTGTATGGGTGCTTACTGGTGTTAGGTGGAAGTATTGTAATGAATAGGTAGTGAGCTCATACTGGAAAATGTGCTGAAGGTAGAAAGCCGGTTATCTTTCTGTGTTGATACACAGTAAGGCACGAATGCAAACCATGTCAATGTGTAGCAGCTGCATCTCGTGTAGTATCTCAGACTCCCCTGCGTGGCAGAGAAGCCAGTGATTTTGATTTTTGCTTTCCTGTGTTGATTACGTGTTAGTGAAACTTCCAGGAAATCAATGGAGTTACATGGGTGCGAATCACAGTATAACAGATTGCTTATTTGGCCCCATAGTTCCCACTGAGAACATCCTCCAAGACCGAGTACTGTCAGCATTGTTGGACTGAGGGGCTACAGTCAGACTTAATTTGGGAAATTGAGGTAGACTAAGCACTCGTAATTAAATGTAAGGCTAATTTGAACAGAGGAACGTCAAAGCCAGTTTTGGGTTTACCAGAACATATAAAACAATCCAGCTGCAATAATGAGGCCAGATGTCTGAACAAAAATGACCTCCAAGTGGATGTATACTAAGACTGCCCTGCTGGGGAACTGTGAAACAAGTCCAGTATTTATATGTGAAACAGGTCTTGACTCTATTGACAGTGTTTTGCCTTTTGTGGTGCAAAACTGGAATGTGCAGCTAACAATTTACAATCATACGATGAAAAGCGATATTTTGAAAGCAGGTTTGCAGTGCTTTGAACTCTGAAAGCATACAGAACAAAGCAACTTTTGAAAAAAATTAGGCAGGACTCTTCTGTCGTTGCCATCATTAGGATGTGTTTGAATCTCAGCCTTGCTTCTCAAGCATTACAAACTTTTACATCTACTTATAGATCTGAAGGTTTTTGAAAGACTTTGTGTTTTATAAAAATGAAATATATACAGCAGCCACGGGCACATAACAATACCCAAGTGACACCGAGGAGTAACCTGCTGATGCTCCTCAGTCTCTATAAAATATTGAATCCTGAGATTTCTGGACAGTAACATTTTCTCAAAGAACAGCACAGGTAACTGCGTGCTTCCTGGGAGCATCCAACAGAGGATGCCCACCTGGGGAAGAATAAAGGGGACAAGCATGTGGTTTAGACCCAACAAATTGTGGTTGACTTTTCATAGACCTTTAGAAACGCTAATTGCAGTTTGGAGATCCATTGTGGATGTTGCTGTAGTGATAAGCAACCAAGAAGCTACATCTTAGCCCACAAAACAAGTGAACTGCACATGAGGGAAAGACATGACAAAACAGGAAAATTAAGTGAGGGTGAATGAGAGCATGGAATAGCAATGAATTTTACAGGAAAGCAAAGTTTTCAGCTCATATTTTGCCCAGTCAATGTCAGAAGGGAGAGGACGGTTTTAAGAAGGGTTTTTTCAGCAGTAATGAGAGATTAAAAAGCCAATAACCACAATTTTGTGCATTGTCAGAAAAATTTCCCTGCAAAATTAGGACAGCTTGAAAAAGGGGGAAGCACTTCAGAAAGAAGCAGGAAAACTGGTGACATCAGCATGTTGTGGTAGCCTTAAAAGTAAGAGCCTGTTACTGAAGTGATGGAAGTGAGGGAGCTGGAGGAGTGGATCGCAGCAGTCAGGATGATAATTTTGAAGGATGATCCTAGTAACAGGGATGTGAATAGGTTTAAAGAGGTCTGAGGTGACTGGTGTCAAGAACAGGAAGGGGGACATTTCTGACAGCAGGACAAGAGCTAGTACAAAACAATAGGGAGAGACTTGAAGGTGCAGATAGTCACTGGATGCTAAGCTGTAGGGATACAGGAAAGGCAGGCTTGGTCCAAATTTAAAATGATGCTGTGTCTGCATAGACAGGCTACCCCTCAAATAAAAGCTCAGGAGGAGGACAGCAATGGTATGTTCACAGCAGGAGATGGACTATAGCAGAGTTCAGATGATTTCACCAAAGGCTGGTACAGTGGTTGGGAAATTCAGTTGCACTCCTGTAATAATACCTCCAGTATCGCTAATGTGAAAGAGAGACAGAGGTGCTCAGCATTGCTTAAAATCCAGAAGTATTATGTTAGTGAAATGGAATTTATGTTAAAAAAGTAAACATATCAAAGATGGCAAAACACTGGCATTCCACGGTGTTAGGGCTGTCACAGTCCATCAGAAAGACAGATCAGAAGCCTCACAGCACCACTGTGAAACAGTTAAGTATTGCTCCCATGTTATAAGTGGGGGGAAAAAAAAAAAAAGCAGAAAGGAGCTTAGCACCTCAGCTGAGCAGAGCACTTGGAAAATGCATGAATGGTGAAGCAGACTCATTGACTTCAACCACACTGCTTTTTCTTAAAGTTACATAGGGACATAAGTGCCTTGCTGAATTGAGAGCCCAAGGGTAGGGATTAGAACTTGTGTTTTCTTGGCTCTCCGCCTGAACAAAATTGGTTATGCCACACCGATCCTGAAACACAACTTCTGTTTATATTATTTGCAGAGTGCTGTGGGGAAATGAAAGCCGGTAAGGCATAATTTTATTTGTGTGCTTTGAAATTTTATATTATTATGTATTTCTTGTTGCACTGTAATGAAGCTCTGATTTCCATATTAAAATTAATAAAATGAAAATAACACAAATGCAATATTCCTGCTGAATACACATTGACTAGAGAATGTTTTCATATTATTCCACAGGCATATTTATGACAGCCTCTTTCACTGTGTCTTGAGAAGGCTGCAGGTCCAAAGGAACTTTAATCATTCACATTTTTCTTGCAGAGTTACAGGAGAATTCACACACAATGTGCATTTGAATACCACTTTTAAACTAAGCAGTAATAGAGTAAGTTCCATTGTAATGATGCATAAGCATTTTTAGACTGTCGCCAGCCTATAACTGTGTGTTTATGAAAAAAATGACACTAACTGGAGAGAAATAATCTGCTAAAGTAGAACTTATATTTCATAACTAGCAGTCCTTTGTTTTACCATGGATACTGGGCAGAGAACAAGAGTGTCACAGCTTAGATTTGGGTTCAACTAAATACATCAGATTCATTCAGATGTGCCTGTATTACTTGGACCTCTCAACTTAGCAAAGACTGAATAGTTTGCAACAAATGATAATCAGCGCTCTACAGGACTTGGCAAACATGCACTGTGCATTCAGAAGGCTAGTGGGTTTGTAAGTTATGGTTGCCTATAATCACTGGTCCATCCGGATGAATGCAGGGATCATGGGCTGTTCCTTACATCCATGCAGAGGTATCATAACCTACATTATGCTAGCAATGCAGTGGATTAGAGAGCCCTCTGCTCAGTGTCCAATTACATAGGAAGCAGACCAGCAGGAGGAACATGAGTATCCGTACAGCACACAGATTGCACCTCCCTTACATCACAGCCTTTGGGCACTCTCCTCTTTCCTCACCTCCTCCCTAAAATGTTCATGGAGTCACCAGCAGTGAGAGCATTTCACTGCGAGGGGGAGAGAGATAGAGGTTGGATGAAATTTTTGTAGGGATCCTTGCTTGCTGCCAGCCCACTTTCTTAGGACGTGCACCTTATGTGCCCCCAGATAACTGCTTTTTAGGATGGAGAAGTGATCTGACAGGCCCACCTATAAAAGGCATTTCTCCAGACATCATCATAACTATTATGCCTGCCGCCTTGGTGAAACTCCTACCTATGGGATAGGAAAATAGGCATCAGATGCACAAAGGAGTCTTGCAAAAGCATTTTCCTTTGTCATTCTTGCCCAGCTACCTCTTGTGGGATTTATGACCTTAGACGCATTATGACAAATGAATCATTGTTTCGGTAAATTTGATTTCAGGGTGCCAAAAAGCTGTCATTTACGTCAACATTTGGTTTTGTTTGGTAGCTCTCCGCTACCGGACATGAAAAAAAGCAAACAACAATGGCAACAATTTGAATATTTTATTAAACTGTACAGCAGCCTTCATTGAAAGCTGTTATCACTGACATTCACAGCATGGGCAGTGTGATGGTATGTGGTGGCATTTCCTGCCCCAGCTGTTGTGAATACTCTTAATGAAGAAATGTAGTTGGGAGATGTTATTCCCGCTCTGGTTCCACAAATCCAGAAAATATTAGATGAACAAAGAAATTGTTTGCTCTTTGTGTCATCAAATAAAATTTCTTCACTTTTCATCAACTTGTCTGTAGTCTCTAGCCTGGTCTTTCATGTCAGAGAAATAATTTTTCCAACAGATTTTCTGGAGAAGAAACTATATTTTGGAGTATATTACCTAAAATAGAACACCAGGTACTCTTATAGAAGTACATATATATTATTTATAATACCAAAGAATCATACTGTAAAACTACAATATAATACCACTCAGTGATTTTCAGTGTTTTAGTAGTAGGACAACCTTCTGATGAAGGCGCTTCTGTACCTGGTCCATAATCCTCCTAAAAGTATAAAAATAAATGCGCTTCTAGACTCTGTCCCCCAGGCAATCTTACTGATGAGAAAACATAGTGCTTCTATTTGTGTTCCTTCACCTTTTAGTTGATTGTGCTTTGTAGTCAAGAATATTTTCAGTAATGAAATCTTTACAGGTCTATTCCCTTTTTGAACCCAAGATAAACTTCAATTTTGATTGTATG
Source organism: Burhinus oedicnemus (assembly GCA_008921705.1). Taxonomy (NCBI): domain Eukaryota; kingdom Metazoa; phylum Chordata; class Aves; order Charadriiformes; family Burhinidae; genus Burhinus; species Burhinus oedicnemus. Next base: position 811,413 of record VFFE01007673.1, on the reverse strand, counting down.
AACTCAAGGAGAATTCAGTTATTTATTCAGAATAATTAAAGTACATTAAATAACTTTAGGTTTTAATCTTATTTTCAAAAGAAGTGATTTAATGTTAACTGGGAAGACAGTGCCACAGAATATAATTTAACTAATAAGCTTTACGTTTTTCATGTTGCTTTGGTTTATGGCAGTAAAGAAAGTATGTGGGAGATTATCCCAAGCCATTGAAACCTTAAATGGACACCCTGGTTGCTTTTGTGAACTGCCTGCCTGTGTGGAAAAATGCTATAGCATTCCCCGTATAACAGTGTGTAATTTACTACTGATTTAGGGCAGAGAGAAAAAGATTCATCCTAAAGGCATTGCCAGAAATTACCCCATTTTAGAGTCAAAGTTTACCTTTCAGTGGATTGCCAGAGAAAGGTACATATCTGACTGATTTCTTACCCATATCACAGAATAAAATTCTGGTTTTGCTTGCATGCAAAACATATATTTTGATACTGCAGCACTAATAAGTATATGGAGGCCTTTGACGGCACTGTCCCTTTCTGTGAAGACTGTTCTGCATACAGATGATATTTTTCTTTTATTTTTTGCATACCTAAAATGCAGCAGCATGGGTTTCCTTTTGCTACCTGTTATTTGGGAGGGGAAATCAGTTCAAGTGCACTGTACTCTCTGTGTGGTAGTTACTTGAAAGGGAAAACTCATTAACAGAGCACTGACACTGAGGTGACGCAGAACCAGAAATGTTCCTCTTGCTTCTCTGCACAGCTCTCCAAAGCAGTGTCAGTCGCTATGGGGAGCTATAAAAGGCCATAGCAACACCAGGAGAAAATATTTTTTTAACTGCAGCTTTGGTGGGAGCTTTGTGTTCCTCTTCCTTTGGCTTTTGAGTCGCACTGGAAGAAGGGTGAGGTTGGTGGTTTTTGCTGGTGTTGCATAGCACAGATTAATGCTTTCCTCTTTATCTGAATGTATTTTGCAGCAAATACAGCATTACGGAGACTCATGAACATCACAGTGCTGAATTAAATACTTGTTTTGGGGAAGACCTGATGATTTAAATGCCATTGGGCATTAGAATTAATGTAATACATTTATTTTTGCAAGAAAGTGGGAAATAGTTACAGTTTGTAATGACAGATTATTGGCAATTACAGGCAGGATTGTTTTTGTAGATAATTGTGGATGGACTTCATCTCGCCCCACTTTAGAGGTCTGCTTCTGAGCTAATCAACCAGAACTTCTTACAACTGTTGTGGAGAAATGGGCACCTTAAAAAAAACTAGTTCACTCCGTCTATTAGTTTTAGGACTAAAGAAATCATTTTCCAGAGATGCCTGCTTCTCTCCATCAACTGTAGAAGGAGCTGAGGGGCTCTCTATCTTCTGGTTGCCTAAATGAGGGCATAGTAACTCCATGCAGTAGCAGTACTGTCCAAACGGATTATCTCAAGAACAGGGAATCATCCTTCATGCGGCTACCTGGCTTTTTAGTGGCAGATGTCTTGTATCCATCCAGTTTGGAACATGTCAAGTGAAGAAGGGCCATACATCTATCTGTACACCCTCATTTAGATGCTGCCTCTCTCAGGGAGCTGTGTGTCTTTCCCAGCACTGCCAGGGTGCGCCTCAGCACCAGGTTCCTGCCACTGGCCTTTCCCAAATTAATTTGGGGCTCCCTTCCCTTTCCTGTCACATAGGGCCCTAGCCAGCTGGCTGCCACGTTGTGCTGGTTTTCACGCTCTCCTTTTCCACACCTGTGTATCATTAGTGCTTTTATATCAGTGAAACAGCTTCCAAGAGGAAGCCAGCAGCCCACCTGCCATCATCATGGTACCTTCAGGAGGCTGGGGCGAGTGACAGGCAGGTACCCACCTCAGGGGTGAGTGCTTTGGACCAGAAAACCATTGTACAAAAAGTGTGGAGGGGTGGCACAACACATCCTCCTGTGCCCAGGTTTGTCATGGGGGCTGATAGTATGTGAGTGTCACCTTGATCAGCCCCCTAACATGGGAGTTCTCTTCTGGAGGTGGAGTTTTAGGCACCTGTGAAACATATTGATTGAGAAATGAGCCATCTCCAGAGATCAGGTGTTCCCAAAATGAGGAAGAAGGTCTTGGATGGACATATATATATTTCTATTTACCTCCAGCTTTAAGTACTCAGGCTCCTTTTCACATAGCTTTGTGCTAGAATGCTTTTCTTCATTTGCAAATACAGTGGGACCAAGTAGATGCGAAACCATGGGGCAAGCTATATGACGTTCAAAACTTTGTCTTCAAGATCCCTGACTACAGAGGGTCTTTAAACATTGCAGATGCTGGTAGGCACAAATGAAACTGGGCAACTGTGCGTAAATACCTGTATGAAATTCAAGTGCAAAACACTATGCACTGAATTTTGGGGAGAATTTTTTAGTGGTCATTAAATTTTTTTTCAGAATTATGTTTGGCTGCTCATTAAGACCCACAGGAACCATGGAAATCTTTGTATCTCTGAATGACAGGAGTGTTAAATCTTTCCCATCGCTATAAAATGTTACAGGTCTAGCATTAAGGAATCAGAATGTAGTGACGTTTAATTAGCATTGCATTCTACAAATGCTCTGAAACAGGTCATTAAACATTATTATGCACTGTGATTATTTCACCACTCAGCAGAAAGTGCCTGAGTGTTATCCTGAAAAAAATATCTTGAGCCACAGAGATTCTTAAGTCACTTTATAATCAAAGTCTCATTTATGTTGTAATGCTATTATTTTAAGTCTTGAGGTGCTCAAAATTTAGTGATGTTGCTGTCTGCTTTTCCCCATGGACTGCATTGTGAGAAAAAGCTGAAGATGCCCATCTCTGGTCTGATTTCTACTTTAAGGTCACTGTGGAACTTCTCATCACTACTTTTTCCACATGTTAATTTTCTGTATTTCCATATTACAATTACATTACATTGGATTAGTTTAAATAGGCTTTGTATAACATGTACAAATCTTGCTAAGACAATTTTTTTTCCTTTGGAACTTGTGTAGTATTCGATAATTCCTCACTGTTGTACAACAGTACCTGGGATGAATTTCTGCTTTTGCTCAAAATGGAAAAATACCTTATTTAATGATACTCTGCTAGAAAAGCTTTCAGACAATTTTCTTACAGACAGCTGGGTAAAGCCATGTGCTGTGTTACAATCTAAAGCATGGCTGGTTTAAAATTTATGTTTCTTTACAGCAAACTGCCCAAGCACAAATAAGTCATCTGTTTTAACAGCTCCTGAGGCTTAGGTTCAACAATTTCATTCCAAATTCCATTACATATTGTGGATGCTTATCTCACTGATCAAATAAAAAGCTATATGAAAAAATATTGTTTTGCTTTTAAGAGCCTCACTCTCTGCTGGTTTTCCTGAAAAGGGAGATAGGTGTGGAGATGGCTGCAGCAGTGTTTCAAAATCCTTATTCTCTCCCTCCTTGGGATTTTTGGATGATTTTTTTTTTAAGCTTTCATTGAAATGGTATTTCCTGACTCATACAGTTTTTTGGGGCTTTTTTTTGTTAGCATGTATTAAAATAAACTGAAAAAAAACCCCAGTACAAATAAGCAGCTGGAAAATCTGTAAAGTATGAAGCTACTGACTGAGATTTTGTGACCTTAACTAATAATTGTAATATCTCATTTACAAATATCACATACCTTTCTTTCCTCTCTGAAAACCCAGCCCTTTCAAAGTTATCCTTCAAAACATGAGCCATATGGTTTTAATTTGTCATTAGTTTTCTGTAGTTTCTGTGAAGAGAACGTCTGTTGACTTTGCGCAAAAGTGTGACCTCTGGAAGAGGATATTCCCATCTAAACTGTTCCCTGTACTGTGCCATAACACCCCTCCGTTTCCTTGACTGTGCCCCATAGTGACACTGGAATATTGTGAATTGGGAAAACCAGTTATGATGGCTACCAGGAGTAAATCTCAAAGAATAGAGATGACATGACACATCAATAAATGTCACAAAACCAGACCTAGTAAGAAAAATGCTAGGAAAACCAAGGTTTCTTGTCTCTGTGTGTAGGGGTGTAATTTTTTTTTTTTTTTTTTGACATTGAAGTGAGTTGTTTTCAGAGCTAAAACCAGATGGGAATTCTTGAATGCAAAAGAAGCTTCCATGTAACAGGCATTTTGACATGGGCCACCATGCAGTTTATGCCACGGGCAGCATTTTAGGAAATCAGCTTCACCAGTCTACATTAGACAGAACTTGGGAGTGAAGTGTGTGCTTCTGTGCTAGAGATAATAACGGTAAGATGAGTGCTTGATAAAGGAGCAGTTAGGAAACAAGAAGGGACTTTACTGGTGGGAATAATCCTAGTAGCAGTGACATTATCTGCTTACTCCCAGCTTTTACTGTTCTTCAGGACAAGGTGGTTGCTAAGCAATCACAGAATTGGACAAGCAGATTCAGAAGTTGTTAGCGCTGCTTGAAGTGGGAAGTTCACAATTCAAGTTGCGTGTCCGCTCCAAGGAAAGGATAAGCGGATGAATGAATCCAGCAGTGAACCACCCGGTGCTATATCTGGTAGAAATCTGAAGCAGCCTTTGAATGTCTGAGTTCCCTGGGTGACACAACCTTTCCAGGTAATGACAGTATACTCCAGAAACATCTAATTGCAGTGAGTTGCTCAAGGTGTGGTATGGAGCAGGTCTTTGTTGCACCACATCAGTGTTCCTCTGTGTTGTTATAGATCATCTGCTAGTTCTCAGTTTTGTCCAGTAGACACAGGTTCCTATAAAGATCATTTCTTCCAAATGGAAGACAGAAGGCTCTATGAGTTGCATGATTCATTTAAGTGCCATACATGGACCCTCTGACCTTACACCTCACCAAGGTACACATCTACAGCCCCCCCTGCATAACAAACTTCAAGAAACGAGGTAAGCCCTTAAAACATTGATAGTCTACGTGTATTTTGTCTAGCAGTGATATATCATACACTTGGCATCTGGAAATATGTAAGTAGCTATGGCTGGAAAAAGAGCTTCTGAAGCATGGTTTGTCCAGTAGTGTGAATTAAGACACAAGATAGGGGGGCAAAAATTACTTCATACCAGTAAAGCAAATGAACAGTCCTGGTTTTCTCATGAGCTCAGTATAGGGAAAGCAAAACTAAACCTGCAAAGCTAAATATACTTAGATGACAAAAAGATAAGCTCAGAGAAGAAAACAAGTTTACAGTAGCTACACCAATGCAAAACAAGCAAGCACAAAAAAAAGGTGTTACATTGAGGAAGCTGGAGCAAAAGTGAAGCAGTTAGAATATGGTGGCAGAATCAGGATTTCTGCAAAACACAGATAAAACTTAATGGTTATACACAAAAGAATAAAAAAATAATGGCCACAATGGGCAGAGACGGAGTGACAAAAAAGATGAAGATTCATTGAAAAGCTCAAACAATGCAAACTCTGACTCCTGATACGGAGAAGGAACACACAGTTCAGGCTGACTGAGTCTCATTTTAAAGGAGAATATAAAAGGATAGCGTAAGCAGGTGAAGATAATATCAGAAATGCCAAAGGAACAAAATGAGATATAACTAGCGAGAGACATCAGAAATGTACTGGTAGCAACAGAGAGACACCAAGAAAAGAATTGGTCTACAGTGCAGCAGAAAGAGAAAGCTATTGATTGACAAAGCTGAAGTGTCAGAAGTGTTATATAGCTTTTTTGTTTAGCCTTACTGAAAGTGTCAGCTCTGATTAGACAGAACCGAACAGTGGGAACCAGAATCTTAGTCTGGTTACACTCAGCATGTGCTTGCAGGCACAATGGTGATATTTCATGTCATTCACAAAAATCTAAATGACTAATGCTATAGAAAGTTGATATCTAGTATACAGCACTCTCGGTGAGATGTTTACAGGAACTTGCATGCCCTGAATTTGTCAATATTTTATGTTAAGAAGGACTTGGGAAAGCTGGATAAGAAGCCTTTTTTTTGCTCAGGTTAAATTGGTTTCTTATTTCATGTATCGGAAAGATAATGGGTATGTCTGAAAACAAAGTCCACCTGTGCTTACCTGGATGGGCCATGTCATTGCCATACAGCCTATTGTGCACTTTAGCTGGACTGCATAATGTTTTAGTGCTAGCAATTTGGTATCTCTTTGATGTGCAAAATACTGTACTAAGCTCAGGCACTCAGGGGTCTCTGTTGTAGCACAGGGGAAAAAAATCTCTACGGCAATTTAATTCCATCAGCTTTCCCAATCATTTCAAGCAATTTGTTCTGAAGACTTTTGCTGAAATTTACATAAAACACATCCTTCCCTCTAATCCGTTTTAAAAGTGATAGATTATCTCTTGCACTGGGCTGCCAAAGGTGAGGAGCAGAAGGGGAGAGTGTGCTTGGGCTGCAGCAGGCGCTGAGAACAGGTCCAAGAAGGGCGAGTTCCCAGTTTCCCTCATTGCTCTCAGTAGAGTTACACGTTAGTGTATGGCAACGAGAGATTAGCCGATCCCTGTTAGTAAAAGGAGGTCATCCATAGAGAGGATGTTCTAAAAACAGATGGTGGTTACATTTTTAGGTGTGGAATTGGTAGAGAAGGAGGAAAAAATTGTTAGAAAATGGAGGTAGACCAAATGCTCCGGGAGTGTTTGGATGGGCAAAGTAGTTGAGAGAAAGAGAATAGAGCTTGTTTGCATGCTCTTAGCTTCTGTGACCAAATTTAATGCGAGTGTAGGATGAACAGTCAGTAATGCTGCTCACAGCCTGGGTTCTCGCTGCTTTCTGCCACTGCTTGGAGTACCAGAGTCTACCCTGTGTGGACAAACCTCATCCAAAACCAGGACTCTAAATGATGCAGGTTTTTTTTCATGTGCAGACCAAAGACATGTTAGAGAGCACTTCTTGGAATAAGAGTGTGAGTAGCAGCTATTGCAGCTCCACAGATGGTATTGTCCTTGTATCATACATAAAAGTATTTTTTTCATTTCGTACTGGGGTATGGATTCAAAAGAATCCCAGTGCAAGGTAGACTGGATTGCCTCTCTGGCTTTCAAATTGTCTAAGAAAGTTAGTGGTGCAGTGAGAAGGCTGAAAGTTCTCTTATGAGTGCCTTTAATGAATTGATTTGCTTTTATTTTGAACTCTTGTACTGATTGTGTATATTAGGGATGTACAAAATAATTCTCTTATGTGTCAGTGCATTAAGAGTAGCTACAACTTTTTTAAAACTAAATTAACAGTCTCTGATATTCCCAAGTCTATTAACTGGGTTAAAAGCTTTAATATAAAATAGCATAATTGTTTTCAGTTGATTTTCTCCTTACTCATCTAATTAGGACCATAAAAATTCTGTTATAGTTTGGAAAAACATAGGGTAATTCTCAGTATCAACTGAGTTTAGGTTTGCTCTTGTTTCAGTCAGTGATTCACTGTTATGTGTTGGACTTACTGCCTTGATGTTGCAGTGTCTCTGTACACCTGAACGTGGGCTTACGCAGAGCAGTAACGGGGGAAGAGGAGAAAGGGGAAATGCAGTCGTGATCAGAATGGGAGATGCAGGAGCTGTGCATGCTATGTTGCATGGTGCAGCTGTGCAACCCTGACTGTGATATGAAGTCCTGGAATGTGTGTGAAGTCAACCAGTGGTGAGAGAGAGGATAAGATCTCCGTTACCTTTCCCAGGAATTTCATGCTAGACAACTCCTGATGCAAGAGAAGCTATCCTGCTTTGCACTGGAGTGCATTCACTGGAGTGTACTGTAGCACCCACAGAAGGGCGATCCTGTGGTTTGACCTAGTAGTTGGGAGACTGGTTTACCTTTCTGTTCTTTCCCGGCGTCCAATGTGATCTCATTAGAATTCTTAATGCCAGATTCCCAGAAGCTATTTAGGGAAAGTCCCCTGGGTTTCAGTTTTGTTGGAACTAGAAAGAAGATATCCTTAGCTTTTGTGCTAGAGATCTGCAAAAATAAGCATAATCTGCTCCCATTCATGGGCATGTGGATGAAAGTGGTGCAGTCCAGTACTAGAGAAAACGTAAATAAGGGAGGTAAGTTAGAAATGTGCTTTCAAACATACATAGCTAAAACCTATTACCTTTCTGTTAAACTGCTTTTGTTCTCTAGAAATGCTTTGGTGTGACTGATTATACTTTAAGAAATTTTGAATATGTTTCTAGAGAAACATGACAGAGATGCATTGTGGAAAGTTCTTCTGCCTCGTCTTCTGTTTTCCCGCATCACCTAGCGTCATCTGAAGGAACTCAGTGCCCTGTGTCATGCAGGTGCTTAATTACTTGTTAGCCTGCATTTTCTTCTCTGATACTTCAGTATGGGTATTTCTACAGGCTAGATATGTCTTGATATGCCAGTGTAGGCATTCAGGGAGTGACATGAACACATACGACAATTATATTCTTCTGTCAACAGTTTTATAATTTCATACTTTGCTTGGGTTTAATTTCTGATACATTTGACCAGTACAATATTTTAAAGGCAAGTAAACAGCATATGGCAAAAACCTTATGCATAGATGCTGATCAACTTAAAAAAGTCCAAGTTAAAAAAAAGATTGAATCAATTATAAAGAATTTGAATTTCTTTTCTGTCTCTGTTTTAAGGTTGAATATTGAATAAGTAACTGGAGGGGGGAATATAGTGTCACTTTCACTACTATGTCTCTGGAAGTTTTGTCTCTGCGTGTGTGAAAAAGAAAGATTTGAAGAGTTTTCAGAAAAATCAAAAGTTGGAAGTGATGAAGAGTATCTTTTTTTTTTTAACCATGGATTCTCCCCCTCCCTCTTTTTTTTTGTTTTTTATTTTATTTTACCAAAGAAATTAACTAAAATCTCAGTCTACATTGCTGCCCAAAGAAGCTTTTCAGCACAGCTCCTATTTCCTATTAAAGTAATAGAAGTAAAGTAATGTAGGAGTAAAGTAATGAGGAGCAGCTGAGGGAACTGGGGTTGTTTAGCCTGAAGTAAAGGAGCTCAGGGGAGACCTTATCACTCTTTACAACTGCCTGAAAGGAGGTTGTAGCGAGGTGGGGCTCAGTCTCTTCTCCCAAGTACCACGTGATAGGACAAAGGGAAAGAGTCTCAAGTTGTGCCAGGGGAGGTTTAGATTGGATATTAGGAAAAATTTCTTCACCGAAAGGGTTATTAAACATTGGAACAGGCTGCCCAGGGAAGTGCTGGAATCGCCATCCCTAGAGGTATTTAGAAGACATGCAGTTGTGGTGCTTAGGGACACGGTTCAGTGGTGGAGTTGGCAGTGCTAGGTTAATGGTTGGACTTGGTGATCTTAAAGGTCTTTTCCAATCTAAAAGATTCTATGATTTTCCCATTCACATCATGAGCTACATCTGTTATCTGAACTACCTGAAAGTCTAGCACTTGTTAAAGTTTTGGATTAAGTCACTGACAGCTACAAGGTATACGATGTCCATTTGAAGAAAATCAGTAATTAACTATATAGAGGGATTTAAAGCTTCCAGACTGGGATTTGAGATAGTAAGAACTGATTATCTAGTTTTGTTTTAATTTCAACATACAATCTGAGTTTTCCTGGTGTCTCCGAGTGTTATGATGATAACAGGTGAAAATAACAATCTTGAATTTGCAGTAGCACCAGAACAGTTTAGCCAAAGCAAATGCCAGTTTATGTCCAAGTGATTTCTGAGTACCAGTGAAGGCAGGAGGAGCATATTTTCCGTAAGAAAACTTGCAATTAAAAGCTGAAAATTTTGGGTTGAAAAATCCTGTATTATGCCTCACAGAGCTGTAGTTCCAGTACATCCTGTTTTCATTTTTTCCCATAGGCTGAGTTCCCAATTAAGAGATAGAAAATCCGTGATGTATCAGATTATTTTCTTGAGACCAGAATCATAAATCATGAAAGGTTGTAATGTACTATAAAAGATGCAGTTACCAGTGGGAGACTAAAACCACACAGGTACTTTCACTAGACAGTGGATAGTCCATACAAAGATTAATATTTCAGTTTTCTACAAAAATGTGGAAAGCAGATTCATCTAATCAACTTTACTGTTTCACAATGTCTTGCTTTTCTATCATCTTAGTTTAGGTACAATGTTTTTCAACAGTTCCTAGGCTTGAGCCTTGAAAGTACTGACATTCACCCAAAAAACTATATTGCTGAAAGGAAATGAAAATTTCCTATGAAATAGAACGGACAATTATATTGGTAATACTGTAACTTAAACTCAGGAAAACTGAGTTGTAAGTATATTTAAGTAACTAGAATCTGAGATATTGGGACTTTCCCAGGGAAAATAAAGTCCTGTGAGATAAAGTCAAGAAAGAATGTTTTGCAAAAAGATTTACTGGAGGTTTTTTTTTTTTTACTAACTTGCAGACTGAACATCTGGTTTGCTTTGTTTTTCCAGGGAATATTGTGGGATCATACATGTGAAGAAGAGGGGGGTTTGAGCTGATTAAGGCTGTTTTACCAGAGCCTCACCCAACAACTGGTTTGAAAAGCAATAGGAGTTAACTTGCAGAAGAGTTTTCCATCTCCCATGTTGCCATTTGATTCTGATTTGACTGGACAGTTTGCTTTCCTTAAAAACCATAGAGTTACTGTGTATTTGACTCAGTTGTTGGAGTCATCATTTTTACCACTGTGGGCATAGCATCCTTTTATTACTTATGAAACAGCACTAGCAATCCAACCATTGTCATCCTTGGCTGAGGCTGGCGTTACAGTCAGACCTTGATAAATCTGTGGACTGTGTTATGCAGTGCTTTCTGACAAGGTTAGGTCAGGATTTTCTTTGGGATGGTGCTTTTGGAATTTTAACTGTGTGAGGAAATCAGAGAAACCTTGAAGCCCATACTCCAATCCAATAAAATAGAGTTTGAGAATATTTTTTGGGTCAGTAACAATTTGTAACTTTAATGTTTGAAATACTGCTAGGATAGCTATAAATACTTTTTCCTTTTCGCTTTTATTCAATATTTGGCAAAAAAGTGTATCCTTTTACAGCACACACATCAATTCAGCATGTGAGTTGAAGGTGGAAGAGGGTTAACAAGGACCTTGAACCTCAGACAAATGTGGTCTTCCCTTGTGGGTACCTTATTGCAGTGACTCTTCCTACCCTGAGAGTATTCTTCATTCTCTCCTCGGACCTGAACTAGAAATGGTTTAACCTTTCTTCATTCCTTACCCCATCTGCCTCCCACCTCCTCCCTGATCCCACTCTGTGGCATTGTAGGTTGCTTGTAGAGGCCCCATTGCACTATGCACGCAGCTATCAATCATATAGCACCACCCAATCAATTATAAACCTTTCAATCAATGCAAATACATTAGGTCCAGGAAGGAGGAATTTATGGGATATTAGATGTAGTAGGTGTTAGGTCTAATTTCTCCCTCCTTTTGCTGTCCCGCATAACTTCTGTGCTGCTGGTCTGTGCCTCTTCTAGGTTTCAGTTGGAACTGCATTTGAAGTATGAGCTTCACTGTGGTAGGTGCGGGCCTTTACTCATCTTTCACTATCAGATCGATCAGTGATGAGGGGAAAAGAAGCCCACGCTCACCTTAACAATCCTTGCAGACCAGCTGGTGCTGCTCAGCGCTGTGGTCTGCTTCCTGCCTGAGTAAACCAGTGATTCAGTGAAAGGGCTAGCCAACAGAACAAAAAATGCAGAAACTGGCATGGTATTCAAGAATAATTGGGCATATATCCATACCCTCCCTTAGGGCCAGAAAGTGAGAGGTAGAAGGCTTACTCACAATGTTGATGTGGCGAACTTATAGAATGGAAAGACCAAGAAGATGACGAGATAGAAAAGCTACATGCTGTTCTTAAATCATAATTGTATAGGATTGTTCAAGAGCATCAAGGAAATTGGTGAATTCAAGCTGGAATTGGCAAGGCAGGAGTCTATGAAGTTGGCCGAGAAACTGGGGAACCTTTTTATGAAAGGAAATGAAAATAACACATCTTGGGTGCCTGCAAAATGAATTTTGAGAGAAGTGGCTGATTTCAATGTAGTCATAAAAGAAGTAAACAATGGCAGGGATGGACGGGAGAAGAACGATTTAACCTGCACTGAGGCTTTAAAAATTGTCATCTATCCTTCCACTCAAGCTGGAGATGAGAGAAATGCCACAGAGCTGTTTGAATAAATTTTTCAATTTCATTTGCTCCACTTGTCTTCAGACTATGTTTAGCATTTGTCTTAACAATCCAGGAAAAAACATTTTTTACTGAAGGGGACAGGTAGCAAACCAGCTTTGATCACAGCAGTTATCTGAGGATTATATCACATTCTAAAATAACAAATATAACTCAGAATATTTAGGGGCTATAAAATATACAAGCTATCATGGGTATTTTGGATACTTCTGAGAGAGAAAGAGAATACTTATTTCCTGAGACTGTTTACTTCATGGTTACAATAATGCTTTTGTACTTTGAAGAGATGTTATGTAACAGAAATACTTTAATGGTTATTGTGATGCCTAAATATTTTACCATGTAGATCATATTCATGTGTAAGTTTCCTAATGGATATGAGTTTTGCGTCAGCATCTCTTAACCTACAAGGGTCTCGCTGGCACATACAAGAGCAAAAGCTGAGACTTTAGTAAAAAGGACCACTGTGAAAGTTTGTACATCAAAAGGGGAAAAATTCATATCAGACTGCACCTTGCTAAACAAAGGAGCAAAGCTTTGGGGTTTTTTTATGTATGGGTCTTACTGTTGGAAAGAAACCTCCCATGTTTGTGAGAAGAAACTGGAGGCTTTAGTGTGGAGCAGTGGAGTTCATGCTGCTAATTTGTTCCTGTAGACTTCTCTGTTCTCGGTGCTCTCTGCTTAGCTGCTGTCTCATCTATAATTTTCTGATTCTCAAGAGTAAGCAGAACTAGCGTATTAAATAGAGGTGGCTAAGTAAAACGAACTGCCTACATTGTGACAAGTTTTACTGATATCTGTCAAATACAATAGCTAGTCAAATAATTTTTGGAAAATATATGATTTGATGGCTACCAATGGCAAACCAATGGATTAATATGTTCAAGACCTTTTTATCTTTAGTGCTCATTCAACAGCAATTGGGTTTTTGAAATCTTTAAAACAAATATCTGATTTTGTATGCCCAGACTTCTAATCCTTAAACTCGTACTTAGGTGTGACAGGAGCTCCAGCTTCTGAAATGAGGGTTGAAGAGACTGAAATGGTAGGCTGAAGAGACTCTGGAACCCAAACTTCCTGCATTCTGGAGGAGCAGAGGAGCAGCTGGCAACTCTTGCCCTTTTGTTCTATTTAGTTATTTTTATTGGTTGGGTTTTTTTTTTTTTTGGAAAGTGGTACTGTGCAGCCACCTTCTTATCTGACATGGGAGAGGACATGCATTATATTGCCATGCGTAGATTAGTGACACTAAACACTACTGCCCTTACTTAGTAAAGTTGTACTTGGTGCTTGATAATATTATAATGTTAATTTTAAGTGTACTCAGATTACACTTAGATGTGAGCTTTGTTGAAAAGCTTGTTCAGTATGGCCATGCTTCTTTCTAAGCATGTTTGGGAGTAGAACTTTACATGTCTAAGTATGCTGACCATCCAAAGCGACTAGACAGGATTTCTGTAGATCTTGCTAAAGTTTAGGTACCAAAGTGAAAGTGAGCTACTGAGATCTGTTTGTGGGTTGAGTAAAACCTTAATGCGTCACATTTTTAAAGGTATGTTGGTGGGACACTGGGACTCTGATCTGACCTGCACCTTATTGGATGATCAAACAGCTGTGTGGCAAAAACATATCTCTTCTACAGCAGGATAGATTATTTCTTCTCATCTCACCTTCTCCTGTACATCTCCCGTGTAATACTCCAGATAAACACACACTCTAGACTAGAGTCAAACTATTCATTCTGAAGAGTATAAAATACAGATGTTGAAATTGTAATCAAAACAAAGCGAAATATCATGCAACATTAGGTTGTGAGGATAGAAAACTTTACATATTAAAATAATAATCAGTAGATTTTTTTTCAACTATAAAAGTGTGTGTATGTTTGAAACCATTCTTCAGTCTTGAGTGCTACATGGATCAGAGCAAGCTGCAAGAGCAATTAGCTCACAATTTCTGACTATCAGAACTTGTAGCATTTTGGTTCTTTTGAGACGAGGTGACTCTTTGCACTCACAGTTGGTTCATAAGTGTGGGCACCAAACCCCCACAGTCCCAGGGAGTTGAAACTGATAGGATTTGGTCTCGATGTAATGATAACTTGAACAAGTGAAATATTTCTCTTCTAATAAACTCAAACCTTGTCACTTTGGTCCATTCCTAATAAAAGTAACTCGTACATTGTTGCAGTCCTGAAAAGAGCAATGTAATACTGTATAGGAGGCTTGCAGATAGCATTCCCATCTTTTTTCTTGGTCAGTGTAAGCAAATATTTTCCCTTGAAAATTGTTAGGTTTTGCTTTACAGTATGAGAAAGTACATCAATTATGCATGTTTATTCCAGGAGATTGAAGGCAAAGTGCATTATCATACAGGGGTTAAGCAAGCTCTTCTAACTTCAGGGTCCTCAGAGAAGTGCCCATATGAAGAGTCATCCTAAGCAGTCTTTGTTGTCAATGAAAAGAGGAAAAGGGACTCCTCAGAGAGAGATATTTTTCACCAACAAAGAAAACAATTGTGTTCCCAGGCTAGGCAGTCTCTTAGGTGCTTCCAGTGAAGTGCAGAGAGAGAAAGACCTCACGAATTATGAAATATTTTATCATTACACTGCATTGACTATGTAAACTTCCAGAACCTGAAATGTTATGAAGACATTGGTAAGCTTTCCCTCTCATCGAATGTGAGCTGTGTCCATGGCCCATCAGTTGCACACAACTGTGTTACATCAGCTGATGGACACTGGGGGAAGAAGGGTCACTTCACACTTACCTTGTTTTTTTGTGTTTTTTACTCCATGTACTCCTGGGCTACCCCCGTGTTAGCTCATCAGTCATCCACGGTTGGGCCTGTCCTCTGGCTTGCAATGGTCACTCATATACATAAATGTTCACAACTGATGTTAAGTAGATAATTAAGTTGGGGAGGATTCTTAGGTGACAAACTTTGAGGAAAAGTCTCAAAAGTCTCAGTCTTCAGATAATCAGTGGACACTTTTGTCACAAACACCACTAAAAGAAATCTATCCTTCTACTGCATAATATGACAGCAACCTGTTTCTATAGTCATACAGATCAACTTAATAGTGTCTTTGAATTAGGTACATTTTTTACTATTATTTAATTAAACATGGGGTAGCTGTGACATTAAAAGTCTTTAAATATGTAGTGAAAATATTTACTTTTGAAAAGATTAATCTTTAGTCTTATTATGTGTACTTTGCATAATAATATGCTAAAAATTTCTCAGTAATACAGCAGATGCTTATTTTAACAAACACCATGATTTCTTTCAGTTTGTTAGTTTTACATTTAGGTTTTACTGTATATTTCCAATATTTGCCTCATGCTCAGGGCTGTGACATCTGTTCTGAACTGACATGAAGATTTAGGTGGAGATTCTTCTGGACAGACTTTCTTTCTGCTCTGAGATTCAGAAGGACTAGAGTAAAGTATCTTTGCACCCTGGCTAATGTCATTAAGGTGACATCCAGGACTGAACTTTGAATTGACTCCAGATGTGATGTGATCTCAGTACCATGGTCAAATCTGGTGGACTGACCAGTCCCTTTGTTGCTTGTGGAGAATTGTTTTGTGTCAGTGTGTCCCATCTTTAGCTTGGCAAAGAAAAAGACAAAAAAAGACAAAATGCCCAGCAGTTGTTACCCAGTTCCTGAGGCTCATGACAGCTTCCCCATGAAGAGGACGTGCCTTTTCCAAGAGATCAGGTGATGGGATGAAGGAGTTCTGGTACAAGCCCACGATGGGGATGCACATGTCCTCCAACAAGGCTCCTTAGACCACGTGCGCTATAAGGCATCAAATTCTGGGCTTCTGCAGTGCTGCAGCCTCTTCTCAGCTCCAAGTTCCCATGCGTGACGTATCTCTGACTGATAGATCAGTGAAATGCCAGCGGCAATGCAGGCTTTCGGTGCTGGAGAGGAGTGACAGTATTGCATGTGGGGTGCAAGAGCTCCCAGGCCTGCAGAGAGAGGGCAGGAGGGAACGTGAAGCTGGGCCAAAAGGGCGAATATCACACATAAACTGTGGTACTTGGCAGCCCTGCTAGACAGGGCCAAAGGACTTCCTGAGGAGATGCGGGAGACCTGTTACACAGATGTGGTCTCCTTGTGTTTTGTGTTCCTATTTTTCTGCAAATTGAGTGAGGTGACTTTTGGAAACACCTAGAAAAATTAGTGGAAACTTGAAAGGAAAGGGGATGATTTCACAGAATTTTCCCTGATGGGATAGTCCCATGAAAATAACCCAGGTGAAATGCGTAAGGGATCTGTATTAAGTCTGCAAACACTCCAGCCATACAGACTTGAATATTGAAAACAGATGTCTCCTAAAGAAATCAGGTATAAGCTCAGAACAGGATGATTGCTCTCTGTTCAGCCAGATAGGGTCTATTTCAAAAGCGTAATGCAGTTTTAGCAAAACATATCTTTGTTTTCCAAAATATGTGTACTGAAAACCAGACGTACTTTGTTGTTTGCAAAGGCGTTCTGCAGAAAAGCATATAAAATACAAGGGAAAGAGGTGCTACTGGGTTTTACAGAGAAAGTAAGGATTTGGCAAGCACTTTTGAGAATAAAGCTCTCATTGATTAGAAATTTGTGAAGGTCGCCGCCATCTAGTGATGAGATGTTGAAGATGTTGCTTAGAACTAAACAGTACGAAAACACGCAGTGTCTTTTCTAGCTGTGTCTACATTCACTCAGCACACTAGGTGCATCCTGAACCACTGTTTTTTTTCTTTGTGTCTCTTGTGGCACATAAGTTAACTGGGAACAGGAGAGACTTATTGAGACTCTGTGTATTTGTTCCTGTGGACCGCTCTTGCATTACAATCCTAGAGCAGGGCACTCCTGTAACTGACAGTATTTGAGTGCAGTTTTAAGTGAAAACACCAATCCAGCAACTTAACTATGAATAAAACTCCAACTGTGAGGGCAATGAATCATGAACACAAGATGGACAGTGCATGTCCTCTTTTATGAACACCTCCCACCCCCATGAAGCACTTGCACAATGTCATGATTTTAGTTTAAGCAATTAAAAAATGTAGCTAAATGCAACCACTTCTTGTTCCTGGCTTAGCAGATTATTTGAGCACTGTGTATCATTAGAGATGTGAATAGTTCTCAAGTGTTTTAATCCAGGTTTAAAATTTCTATGAAACTACTCACTGTCATGTGAACACAAGGGAAGTGCAGCATGCAACCGGTTTGGAAAATGCATCAAGATTTGCGTGTTTTAGAAACTCTGGGAACCTGGTCTGCGCACACAAAGTCTACACCTGGTCAGTGTCTACAAAGGTAACTTTTGCACGTTTGCTGTTATTTTCGGTAAACGTGCTTCCTTGGGTCCCTCCTGTGCCTGTTTGATTTCTGCCGAATGCCTTTACTGTGTAAAGAGCAAAGGGCATGACAGAGAAGGAAACAGAGCAGCGGGTAAAGAGAGGCTTTTGACTAACAGGTATTGTCTTGGAATTGTTATTCAAATAAGAGAGCCAGAGTATTTACTTTGTGTACCGGTTCAAAGAAACTTCCAATACTGATAAGCTCAGCCAGATGTGAAGATGGATGGAACTTTAAGGCCCAACAAGCAAAACCCACATTTGCTGGTACAGTTGAAACATTATGCCCACCTGAAGCATTAAATCCAAAAAAACCAGCCCTGGCTTCACTATTCCTTCCTGCTAAACCTGCACCTCAGGCATCCTCTACAGAGAGCCACAGCTTCTCTCCTACCCCGAGGTGTGCCTAAGGTGACAAGCTGGTCTGGCCAATGCTCCATCAGCCTGTGACACCCAGGGGTGAGTGCTGAGGAGCCCGAGAGAGGCCACGGGGATGTGCTGCTTCAGCCAGCAGTCGCTCAGAGGAGCTGCAGTAAAAGGCAGCAGCACCTTTTCACCGTGAGCCTCCTGAACCCAGTGGCTGTACTACTGACACACAACCTGTGGGAGACCTTGGCTGGTCCGAGGGATCGAAATGCAAGTTTAACATTGACCTTGAGCAGATACCTGTGTACCCTTGAAGAGACTGGGGAGTCCTGAGAAGAGCGGAGCAAACAAGTGAACACAGTGATAAACATTCTAAGGGTTGGCAAACATCCTGGCTTTGACCAGAGCATGGACAGCGCGTGATCAACAGTTGTATTGGCTGGCTGGCGCGTGATGTGAGAGTGGATTGGGCAGAGTAGAATGGTAGAGTATATAAAAAGGCACTGCTTGTAAAATAAAGGATGATAGAAGAATTACTGTAACTTGATATTCAGTGTCGTGTCCATCTCTACAACGACAACAACCCAGCCTGCTATGTGCTCATGTCCTGGGTCCCAGTATGCATGTTGAATCCTGGAGAAGTCACTGACTCCTTAACAAATGTTTAACAGAGGAATATGTGGGGATAGGGCCAGCTTTGTGCTCTAAGATTTTGCTTCCCAAGCTCTGCCACGGTTCAGACAGAGAGACCCACTTGTAAGTGACTGTGGAGCAACTCCATTGACTGAGATGAAGGTATCACTTTAGCACAATTATAGTTCACATGAAGGTTGTGATGCTTACGGCAGTGTACATACATGCTTCTGAGCCCTCTGCAAGCTGCAGGCACTGGAAATGTCCTGCTAGAACAGAATCACACTAATCAAGCCTTCTGGCCCTGAGCACGTATGTTACTGTTTCTAGGTCACTGCATTACGAAAAAGGGGCAGCTTGTGCCTCTGAAACTTGCTTCCTTTCCAAAGCCGATTGCCACCTATCAGCCAAAATCTGATGACCTTTCTGGGGAAGGAGCATAATCAAAAGTGTCATCAAGATACTTAATCCGATTCGTTATCTCAGCACTCATCCCTTCAACAGCAGGGGCATGAAGGAAGAGAGCATCATCATAACAATGACCTTGAGCAATCCGCCAGACTTCTGATTTCATTGAACGAAATTGTGCCAGCAGCACGCGTTACAGCAATCAAACTCAATCTGTTTTGTACCACTAGTCTAGTTTATTATAGCTGACTTGCAGTTTGAAAGGGCCTGTTGCCCCATCGTCTAGTTTAAATATTACGCCAGGGACAAAGCTAAGTGGTACTAAGTCAATGAGAGGCTCGAGTATAATGCAGGGAATAAGTCTCTTGGAGCTACTTTTGTGGAAACAGTCCAGGTTTTGTTTTCTGCTTGCTGGAGGTCAGCTAAGGAGATTGTCTTTTTACTCATACTGAAAAACAGTAGTCTACTGCTTGGGTGGATCAGTGACAAAAGGAACCAATCTATCCAGCAAAAGGACTGAAACTGCAGCCCTTACAAGAATAATTGAAATCTGATAAGCTGAACAAATATCAAACTGCAAATGGGAAATTGTTGAAGCTTGAGGTTGATGAATCATGCTTGTGACATTGGATGACCAAAGTGAAAGGCCCTCGATTTCTTAATATCTATGGGAAAGCATAAGGACATTTTAACTCTCTAGCTACTAGCTAGCTGGTAACGTCTATATTCACGATGTCTTGGGTCTGGCACTACTCAGTGTTTTCAATACTGACAGGAGTGGTGCTGTACTGTTTGCAGGCAATATCAAGCTGGAAAGGGTGCTTAGAATACAGAAGGACAGGCTGGGAATTCAAAATTATTTTAATGAATTGGAAGAATGTTCCGGGGCAAAAAAAGAAACCACGAACAGGATGAACCTTGGTGGTACCAAATACAGAACACCAGAAGGCAGGGATAAAAGATGGTAAAACCCCACGTTTGGAAACAACAGGCTAGGTAAGGATGAGATGCAGATTAAAAAAAGACTAGAAGACAATACTGATTCAGCTGTATCATGGCATAGAGATCTACTGGGAAGAGAAAGCGATGGGAATTATTTGTAAGCTGTGAAGTAATGCATTTTGTCTACTTGCCACCAGGAAGGCTTCTTCTGCAATGCTTAGTCTAGTACTAGGGAGGCATCACATCTTAAGAAGTTCAGAGGAAAACCATGAGACAGGTAATGACAAAATTAAACTTTATGACTAAATATTGAAGAATTTGGAGTTAATCTACAACAAACTGAAAGGCAGTCTAGTTTTCAAATAGATAAAAAAGTTGCAAAAATAGAAAATATTATTTTCTACATGCTGTACTGACAGGATAAGAAACTGTGAATTTAAATTGCATCAGACTTTGTTAGACAAACACCAATGTTTTCTTTAGTAAATATAGGCACATATTAGCACATATGACTATTCTGACAGAAGGTAACAGAGTCTAGAGTTTTGTAAACAGACCAGACAAACATCTGTGAGGAATGCTGTGGGGGTATCTGATCTTAAAGAAAGGGATGAGGGAAAACAGAAAAAAACTACCTCCTTTAAATTTCTCCTGCCCTCATTTTCCATGACGAAAATGTGACCTTCTCAGGTAAGAGCATACATTTTACCTTCCCTATAAACTCAGCAGCTCCTTGAGAGAGCAGACCATTGTTTCAAGATTTTAAACTCAAGGAGAATGCAAAGACTGACAATCAATTCTTTACATATATATATAGCCTCCAAAATGACTCACACTTGCCAAATTTAGCAGCTTTCACTGATGATCATGATCAGTGAAGATGAGTCATGTTAGGGCATTCGTGTCACATTCAGATGATAACATGCCTTCCCAGGAGTATAACACAGCACATATTCCTGGCCCTTGCTACTCTGAGCAAAAATTCAGGCTGTAGTTTATAGCAGTCATAAATGAAATTGTTAGAAAGTGGCTTTTTATACATTAAAAATAGAATTCTGAAGAGCAGTGTAGAACTAGAAAGTCTTTCATATAAGTGTTTTTTCATATCAAACCCCCTAAATCTGATGTTTATATACTGTTTATACAATTTGCATTGTGTTTGAATTTGGGACTTAGAATTTTGTAATGCCCCTCTTCTCATCTAGCCACAACCCATCTTCTGTACCGTGTTATCTTATGAAATAAAAAAAATAACGCAAAGCAACCATGATGCTAGTTTTGTTAATGACATGGGTTTAGACAGAAAGAAGAAGGGTCTTCTGTTCCAGTCCTATCTCCAGCTGGGGACTTGGGGCCTTCTCTAGGTGTGACAGCTGGGTTTGAGCACCCTCTGCCTGAGGGAACCGTTGAACCGAGGCATCCTGTTTCTTGAGGCCAATATGGCAGTTTGCTACGTAAAGGTAGGCAAAAATGCCTTATATACTTGTCTTTAAGAGCAGAGCAGGCCAGGAAGCCATTTTTGGCTGTGAAGCCCAGCCTCACACTGAGGGAAATGCACTTTTCCTTGGAGCGCTGTTAGCTGCAGGCTTGCATCCCGCTCGCTGGCTGTTGGGATTTGCACAACTGTACATGGCCTACTGTACGGAGACTGGGAGACCTCAATCACTTTTTCTTGGAGCTGTCTGCCTGAATTCATCATCACCCTCAACCTCTGGTCTTTAGAAAAAACTTTTAAAAAAAAAATCTGCACATGCTTTAGGTGTCTGACTTGAACATGTGTGTTGTTACCTTGGGCTCTGTCTCTTTGCAGCTTTGTTTCAAAGGCAATTATTTGCTACTGGTTGGCTTTCTGCTGGTTCCGTGACTTTTGGCGGCCTTGGATCAGGTTCGGGGGTCCTTCTGGCTTCTTTTTTGGCACTGGGTCTAACTCTCTGAAGTTTCCAAGGGAGGTAAAACAGCAACCAAGTTGCTTTCTGTAGAGTTGACAAGAGTAAGGGGCTGTCCTCTGCTTTAAGCAATCCCATTTCATTTTTGCCACTGGAATACAAGAAGTCTAATTATGGAAGTTAGGAGACCCAGAAGACAAACTGGGCTATTTAGCTCTCTTTCTTTGTGATTAAGACCGGTCTTAACACCTCTTAGTCAGTAATCCCCTGTGGTGTTGAACAAGTTTAGGTTCTCTGGAATTAAAAGGGGAGCTAGTGGGGTTTTCTTAGCCTTAGCAATCTCTAGGTAATGCTGATCCACTTAAAGACAACTGCACTAGCGTATTTTTGATGTTTTGTGTAGCAGGTGTAGTCAAAGCACAAACAACAATGATTTTATTAGTGAAAACACACACCTTAAAGTACTTGGTGCAAAGGTTAGGTTGTACGCGAGTGCTGGCCTGTATTGCTACCAGACATCTCAAGCACTGCACGTGAGAGGTTTAGGAGGCATTTGCCACCTGGTTTACATATGATTCCTGGCTTTTTTCTCTTTTATTTCCTCATTCCTTTCTGACAGAGACTTTGCTTCTGGAAGCAAAGTTCGTGTGTTTGCGTACTCACTGTCATTAAATTTTGGCACTTTTGATTGGATTCATTTTGTGTAGCGTAGAGCCAAATGTTGTGTCCTCATCTCTTTCCTTTTCAGACGGCAAGAGCTTTTAATGCGTTTTCAGGGTGAGATGTGCCAGAACCTACCACTTAACAGATTGTCTTTCACATACAAAGCGCTTAATCATTTAATTAAGCAGTAACACATTAAGCCATTAATGTGTGCCTTGGGTGTGCTGGGAGACACAAGGCTAAAGGCAGGGCGACTTCAGTCACCTCAGCAGTGCTGTCATGCTTTGCTAATGTGCATCCTGGAGTGGCCAGTTGCTGTCGTAATACGGACTTTCTGTATTTGAAAGAGCTTTTAAATTTTTTAAATGCTTTTCTTTTATGTTTTATTGACTGCATTTCTCTTTTGGAAAAATGGGTTATTGATGTTGGTCTGTTGAGACGCCTGCATGCTAACTCTGTGCTGACCCTGGCTCTTTCCTCAGCTATTAAAATACATTCCAGCTACCTTTTTCTCAGCTTTGTGTAATTATAGATTATGAAAAAACACCAGTCTGAAAAACTTCTGATGAAAGCAGGGTCAC
Organism: Burhinus oedicnemus; assembly: GCA_008921705.1. Classification (NCBI taxonomy): domain Eukaryota; kingdom Metazoa; phylum Chordata; class Aves; order Charadriiformes; family Burhinidae; genus Burhinus; species Burhinus oedicnemus. Next base: position 788,433 of record VFFE01007673.1, on the reverse strand, counting down.
AGTTTGGGGGCTCATTTTTCTCATTTCGTATCAGTTTTGTTAATAATATAAAAAGCACTATGAAACATATATTAATGTATGCTATTAATAAATATACACAATATCATTATATATTAGTAAAATAATGGTATTCACACTTACACTTTTCAAATAGCATAGCAGGTGTTTGAGTAGGTCTCACAACTGTATGAAGTAAGTAGGAATGCTGTAAACTGAGCTATACAGAAATTAAGGTTGCCTTTACATTGGTAAGCACATTTTAGGGAGTGATTCTGTTATCAGTATTTTGAATGTATATATTACTTTTCCAAAGCAGTAGAGAAAATAGGAAAATTAAGAATAAAATAGTTGGGGTGACTTTTAAGCAATGCAATGACTCGTGTCCAACTAAAACCAAAAGCCCTAACTGTACTGTACCCTAAGAAAAATGTACTGTACCTTTGGTGAGTTTAAATCTGTTACTGCTTTTCCTGTCCCCAAGGATATATTCTCTTTCTCTTTACAGCAACTGATTGTATTTTTGAAGGCAGTTCACAGACTCGCTTTTCTGGTTTCTCTTTTCTAGAAGATTTCCTTTAGTTGTTACCTCAGGTTACGTTTTCTACACTTCTCTTAATTCTTATTACCTCTCTGGACTCTCTCCATTTGGCTCACATCTTTCTTGAAGTGCCGAGCCCAAAACTAGACATCGCACTCTTGCCGCTGCCTTACCAACGCTGAGTAGAGCTGAAGTCTCTGTGAGGCGAGACGGAGAGGCTCACAAAGTACTTCAACCTATATCAGCTGCCAGGAGTGTCGAAAGGCCACTCCAGCAGTCAAGACTCGCTGAGATGCAAGAGAGTCCTTGTCATGTTCCCTCCTTCCCCCCGCTCTTAGCAGTGCACCTACCACTATAGAGAAAAGTACGCTGTACTCCTTCATTCCTAACTATGGATTATTCACCATAATAAGTCGGAGTCAAGGCTGCAGTGATTATCTAAGGATGACTCATTGTTGCCTTCTTTGAAAAGTGGAAACACATCAACTCTGTCGTTCCTGAGTTTCCAACTGTACTTCCCTCTCTTTGTAGTGTCTAAGATTCCTGAAAAGCAATACACATGTGGTACATTGTACGTTGATATATGTGGGAAACATAAGTAAAATAATTCTCTGGGAATGCCTGTTTTAAAAAAGTCCTAAACTACCCCGGACAAAAACCCCTTCTCCTATAGCTCATGAGAAGCAAGGGGCCTAATTTTTTTCTCCATGCTAGAAGATTTTTATATGATTCAGGCAAAAAATTTGCCCTTAATCTTAATCATGTTACGGTTCATTCCTCAGGTCACTTCTCAAGCCAAATTCGAACTGTCATTATATAGTATTTGCATTTGATGGTTCTAGTTTTGGGTAGAGTTTCTGAATGTACCAGCAAGAGGAATCTCAAAATGCCACTGATTCTCAGCTATTTTATGGACTCTACATCAGGTTCAGTTAAAGCATCCAGGTGGTTAGAGGTATAGTTGGGTATTTAGAATGTTCCAAACTAAGAAATGTCTGGATGTGACTGATTATTAAGTAACTACAGCTCTTCCAGAAGTTCCTCTAAGGAAAGGACTCTAAGGTAGAAAGGCTCAAAACTGCTGCTGCGTGGGGATTTTGACTACTTTTGATAGGAGACAAAACTAGAACTGGGAAGGCCATGTGCCAAAAATTTCCATTTTCCTCAACAGGACCATGGAAGGTCAGTTGGCCCATGTTATGAATCAGGACAAGAAAGGATTCACTGGACCTAGTTCATGTTTGAAAGGTGTATGCACAGACACTCTTAGAGACCTTCAATGGCCATCATTTTTGGGAGTAAAGTTTTTATGATTTCAAAGTTGTCAATGTATGTGCTTACTGGTATCAGAGAGAAACTAGGTGTGATCTAGAGCCCAGCACAGGAATCCTATGAATTTCATTGGTTTTGATAGATAAAACTCAGCAATTTTGGCTGGGGTTTCCTTTGCAGCATCAGAATCAGTCAGACATGACATTTAAACTCTAAAAACAGTAGGCTGAAAAGTCAGACTGGAAAGCTGACCGATAGCTGTTCCTTCAGGTATCCTCCAAATCGCTTAGTCTTTTGCTTCTTCTTGGAAGCCGGATGAAGCTTCTATAAACATCTTGAACTCCTAAAAGCTGGCTATGTTCAAAATATACTTAAACATCTAATATGTGTGCAATTTATATTTCTGGTAAAATCCTGAGTAGTTTTTAAGATCTGTTCTTTCCACGTGGAATGATTTTGTTTATCTTGACATTCCCCCTGACGAGAGGCAGGCTGTTAGAGAGTCTGGAGTTCAGGTCTAGGTTCAGACCCCTGTTTTGCTGAGGCTGCATTACAAATATTGCAAAGGGATTATTTTTACCATCTTTTCTGCAGGATTCCCTACGATGCTGAACTTGGCTGGAGCAGCCTCGTACTATTCAGGCTGAGGATTTTTTTCCATCTCATCCTCTTATAGAACCGTTTGGGTTGGAAAAGGCCCCTATGCTCTTTCGTAGTGAGATTGCCGTCTCCTCTGCTCCAGACGGAACGCTTTTCCGCTGACAAGCTGCTGTTACCGGTCGCAGAGCGTGGGGTTTTTGCCGGGTTTTTGGCGGGGGTTCCGCGGCGCTGCGCTTCCTCCCGCCGCCACCAGATGTTGCTAGCATCCCTATGGAAAAGCAAACTGCCGGGATGGGAACCGGGAGCCGGCTGCTGACAGCTGGGCAAGCAAGAATAGGGAAGGCACGGGTTTAAACCGATTCTGCAACTTTTCTCAGCACAGAAAGTGAATAAGGAAGTTTCAGTGGGGTTTTGTTTTTTTTTTTTGAGGTCTTGCTTCTTGGCTGAAAACGCGTCTCAGGCTGGCTCCTTCCTAAATGCCAGCTGCATGGAGGGAAAGGCTGAGCCAGAGAGTGGGTGAGCTGATGTCCGCTTTCTCCAGCAGGTTTTGTTTGTGCAAATAAGGGATTTGCCTGTAGGCTTTGCTGAGGAGATGAGTACATAAATTGCAGATTTTGAATAAAGTAGTAATAATTTTGGTTACTGTCAGTCTAATCACCCTGTGCTCAGCCAGGTGCCATGCTACTGAATGTGTGACACAGCAACAAAAGGTTAAGGGAACAGAGAGCCACAAAGGTCTTGAATCCAAGGCACTTTATACCTCAGGAGCCTCTAAACAGAAGTCCTTTGTCAAACTGCTCCATTCTCTGCTGCCCTTCTGCTCGACCATAAGCATCAAAATGCATTTTTAAAGGAATGTTCTTTTGCTTTCTCTGCTTTTGTTCTGAAAGGAGAAGGTCATAGACATTAAAGACCTCACGTCCTGTGGCTAAATCAATGTTGTTCATCTTCTGAATTCCTTTAATTGCTTATTTCTTCTTCTTCTGGTATCAAATTCAGCATCCTCAACTTCCAATTTATGGCTTTCTGTTTCTTCTTTAGTGGTTATTTCTCAGCCAGCCTTTCATCCCACCTGATCTCTTCATCCTGCTTTTCATCCTGCCTTTATCACCAATTCTTAACTTTTTTATTCTCACCAATTCTTAACTTTTTTATTTTCCTTATCAGGGTTAGTCTGAAATTCTAGGTAGGAAACTTGCCTTTACCTACCTTATTTTTGGATTCTGGTGATGTGAACTTAGGCACAGTGCTTGTGTTAGGACAGACCAATTTACTTTAGCAGAGAGAGCTGCTTTTGTGTTAACGTTTGTGTTTAATTCCAGTTACTCTTACCTCAGTGTTTTTTTGTGTCAACTTATTCTCTTAAGAAAAATCAAGTTGAAACAATGAGACTTGGAACGCAAATCGGAAGCAGTATATTCTTTTAAATTGTGTAATAGCAAAGAGCAGCACTAGGCTCAACATTTTTAGTTGCTATAACATGCTTTTATTCTATGAATTCCTATCAAGAGCTAATATTTGAAAGTGTAAATGAGAGAAAAATTAGATTATATTTGCTGTGTTTCTTTTTAATATGCAAAACTGGATGTGAACAGAGACAAAGATATATAATTAGATAAATGATTCACTCTTGATGCATTAGGATATGACTTATGCTCGAATAATTCCAGCTGGAATTATGTCCCTCTCAGTCACGTAGAAAGCAGGAAAAATGCAGTGGATAATTTTCTTATAGTTCGAATGTTCAGCTGATATAAACTAACATCCCAAACTGCGTGCCACTTGAGCTTACCCTTCTGTTCTCATCAAAAACAGGTTTTCACTGTTGGGTTTTTTTTTCATAACAGTATTTTCTTGACATAAAATGTTAAATCAAGGAAAAAATGAAAGAATAAAAGGGGGAAAAAAAGTCACTTGTGGCTTGGTGAGATCATGTTATCTACTGTGGGAAGGCAGTGGCTGATTGTATTTTAGGGTGCTCAGTTGTAGCCTTTCCCCGTAGCTGGATGCAGCACAGCCAGGTACTGCCCCTTCTGCAGCTGCCTCCATCACAGCCACTGACGGCAGGTCCATGCCTGCCTCGACACGTACGAAGGTATTGGTGTGCCTGGACACACAGCGTCGTCTGTGCTGGAGGACACCTGAGGGTGCTCCTTAAGGAGCCACGTGTCCTGGGAGCAGAGGTGGCTGGTGAAGCCTATGGAGCTTCAGCTGGAGCAAGTGAATGTCTGGACAGCACGGTACAGGCAGCCTGCTGACTGTATAAACAGCCCTATATTGGGTATTTTCTGATCTCTGAATGCCTAAGTAAGCTGTTCGAACATTATTTTAACATGGTTTTTGTTTTTCTCCTTAATGGAGTATTATACACTCCTGCAGCTATTGTGCCTTTGGTTCCACTGCGCTCTGGTGTACAGTGGATGTTTACTTGTCTTTGTTTGAAATAAGATATAATTAAATTGGGCAACATGCACTGTCAAACAGCAGTGCTCAGTGGTTTGCAATCCTTACAAAATGTGCCAAAACCCATTATTGAGCTAGAAACTGGTCTGATAGCTACTCCTTTTGTCTCCTTTCTGTTACACAACCAGGAACCTGTTCAGTGATGCCTTCTGACCTGCACGAGGGGAAGAGATGCTTAGGGCCAGAGGGGGCTGAGATGCAGAGCTTACGTATTCACTCCTGAGCACTGCAGAGAAAACAGATTAAAAAGGGCTTCTGTGGAGGAAAAACACCTCACTCATCAAGACCAGAACGTTTGACAGGACAGGTTGATTTGAGCAAAGTTGTTTAGAAAGGAAAGCGGTGTGTAAAGTGCCTGCAGACCTTAGGGTTTCACCATTCAAATCTCTTCCTGTGGTGCAGAGCTCCCATGGACAAGGGTTACAACCTTTCAGGTCACTCCTCTGTGGTGCTGGAAGCCCGTTGGGCTCAGCTGAGCCCACTCTCAGGGGGCGGCAGGGCAACGATGAGACTCCCACCATCAGCCCCTGAATATTCTCAGACTTTCTGAGCCTCCTGCTTCAGCCTGTGTTCTGGTTTGGCAGGATTCCATGCAACATTTGCTTTGAACACATCTTGAAATGTCCACTTTTTATTGTGGGTTAGGGTACATTCAGGGCTCCTTGCCTCACTGAATTTGGCATTAAGCTGTATTTCCTTATGGAACAGGCAAATCCTTAGCACGGCACACTGCTGAAGGAAATGTCTGCTGTCACAGCTCATTTCTTAATCCAGGGTGGCTAACTCACCTCAAATTAGCTGTGTAGCTAGGCTGGATTTCTTAGGTTTCAGCTCAGATTGGCAAAGCAAGTTCAAACCAATAAGGAGGTCTGAGACTGAAACTGGAATGTTTTTACAGTCCTGAAGTGAAAATATGCTTATTGCAATACAGACTTGAAGCAATGATGGTCTCCAAAGTACCTAGCCCTCTCTCCATGATAGCCTCACCCCTCCAGCGGTATCTCTGGAGCAGATGGTGCCCATGCTCTGCAAGCAACACAACTGTCTAGCAGAGTTGTTCAGCCCTGGTGGGTCGACTTGGATGTATTCTGTGGTTAAGGAGACTTTAGTCCCAGAAAGGATGGCTGTATTTGTCCACAAAGGCCTCCTATTCAATGACACCACTGTAAAAGATATCTTCCTATGATAAATTGAAGTAAACCATAATGAGCCAAGAGCTACTTTCACGTTTATCTGTCTTTCTGAAGAGATCTCATAGAAAATCTGTCATCAGCCACCTTCATAATAGAGCATCACATAGCCATTCTCTGTAAAGGTTTTAATATAATAAATCATCAGTGGAAAACAAACAACAGTGCATTGCCCATCTGCTCTTTTTGCCTTCTGGAGCTCTGAAAGCCTTAAATAAACATTTATTAAATATATTAACGCTCCTATGAGAAAGTCATACTAAAAAGTTGGATGGCTTGTCCCACAGAAACAGGGTGGATGTAGGAGGGCACAAAATAGCCTCACATCTCCTGCACTGTGTGTTAAAACTAGAATTAATTGCGGAAGCTGTTTTAAAACCTTGAAATATCTTAAACTCCATTTAGAATATTTATATTCTCCATACATAAAATTCTCCAACGAGACAAGTGTATTTTCAGATTTTAAATAGCAGCATGAGATAGTGAAAATGCAGGTTTTCCCTTAAATAAAGTATTCAATAAAGTATGCTCTATAGGACACTGACAAGTTGCTTGCAAAGTTACTGGGCTGCGTCTTGATCTACAGCAGCTGCTGTAGTTAGACATGCCATATTATGATTGTTGTAGATGTTAGCTATGAGGAAAAAACCAGGCAAGTGATGATATAAGTATCAGTAAATAAAAACAGACTGGTGGAGGTAGGATCCTTGCAAAAAAGCAATACACACTGTTCAGCTGAGCAAATATCTGTCACACAATGCAGCTGACACAGGAATAGCCTTAAGCAATGGGATTATTAAGGTAATCAAACAGTTAAAATGTAAAATGGTTAATTCCTGTGATATCTGAATTTGGTTTAACCTGTGAATAGCAGTTAATTTTAGAAAAAAAGTTCCATAACAGTGCAGAATATTTAGGGTAACACTCACCAAAATAAGCATTTACTAGTATATAAAAATAAACAAAAGCAATATTAATTTTCTTGATGCTTCCCCAGTGTCAATATTTAACATGTTCTATTGTTCTGACATCTGGACCATTAAACAGATAAAGATAATAGGGACTGGAAACATGGCCAGCCAAGCTACCCACAAAGTTTGGGTATTATGAAATACTGATTACAACTACGATGTCTAAATTTGAATATGTAATCAAGCCTCTGGAGGTAAAAAAAGAAACAAAAAACCCAACAGCAACAAAAAAATATTCCCCCCGAACCAAAACAACCTCCTCAGAAACTCAGCTGAAAACCTGCATAACTGCACAAGCAAAGAGGAATTTGTGTGTGCAGTTCTTTACTCATTGCTATCAGCTTTTGGGGCATGATAAGTATGTGTTTATTTAGTAAAACTAAAATAGACGTTTGACATAGTTGTCGCATGAGGTCAGATTAGTTTTGCTGCCCTGTGGAAGGGTGTGGGATAAACAGGGCAGCAATAAGCAATGGGGCAGCAAGCTGTGAGTGTGCATTTCCCACGCAGGACAGAATGGATTGCTCCAGGACGCAAACGTTCTTCCAACAACGTGGCTGCTTTGCTCCTCTCTCTCTTTTTCTTTTCACTTCAGGGTCTCTGAAGGATGGACTAATTTGTCCTTATGACCTGCTTTATGACTTTACAGCATCTTACACCTACCTTTTCTTTCATTTATATACATACCTATGTATGAAAATTTCCTAAACACAATGTTGCAAATGCTTTTAATTCTCTTAGTATTGGAGTCCTCCAAAACTCACAACACTGAGGCTCATGGGTGCAAACTTGTTAATAGCAAAAAGTCACATCCCATTTGACTTTTGACTTTTTTGTGATTTATGTCAGTTTCCCATGTAATTTATATTCTCAGGATGTACCTTACGTTTTGGTGATTATACTTTTTTTAAAAAAAACCCAATTCTTACTAAGAACAGACAGAACTACTTTTAAGGCAGTATTTCTCAGGATGGAAAAACACTCTGAGGAGTTCAGAAGCCTTCAATCCGCTACAGTGGGGGTTTACATTCCTTTACGTAAGATTGCTCCATTATAGAGTAAAGGCTGATCCTTGAACTTTGGCTTCATATTCGTAGCTGGGTGCCCCTCCAAAACAATGTTGACTGTAGTATTTAATGATACTATCTGTGATTCCCCACTTATCGCTTTTTTTTTCATTACATGATAGCTATCAGTATTAGAATGCTGTATCATGAAGTCAAAGTTAGCATAAAGACTAATTTTGTAAAACATACAAAGACTTCTTGCTTCCATACCTTGGAGTTTCTGAAATGTGGAAGATTGGAAGTGTTTCAAGAGGGCTTCCGAGTCTTGTGTAGATACTTAGACATGTAAGTAAATGAACTCACACAGAACACCAGCTCAGAAGGGCTGTCATTTTTGTTTTGCACAAGTGTAAAAGACTAACCATTCAAATCTCGGTGCACTGATGTCACGCTGTCAATGTTGTGTCCACCGTAAACACCTTGGTGAAATAACACAGGTGATATTTAAAATACTTATTTATGCAGGAAAGGCTGTATGTGATATGCAAGAGCATGATCTTACAGTGAATCTGCCGCTTTACACTAACTCCTGTAGGTGTTCTTGGAGAGGGCTAGACATCTCTACTCCACTTTCAGAACTTGGGCTTTTGAGGGGAGAGCAATATAGACAAACCTTAAGAACGACTGGCAAAAGAAATGCACCTTCACAGTCCAGCGGTCTTGCCAGGATGGCTTTTATATCTGCCAGAGCTGTCAGACTGGATGCTCCCTGCCTGTGTGGTACTCACTGCTCATTCTCAGCTCTCACCGCTTGGGCTGGGGCTGGTGCTGCTGCACGGGAAACGTCTGGTTCCCACTACCGGTGCTGTACACAGGCACCGCACAGCCTGCGTAGCATCGAGAAGGTGTTTTGGTCTCCGGCTGGAAGCGCAGTTCATTCCAGCCTGTTTTGACAAAGCAAAATGTGTTTGTTGTGAAAAGCACTTACACAGCAAACTGTAATTACGGAGCAGTTAGGTTAATAGTAGAGCCAATGTAACAGACTTGCTCGATTTGATTTGATCCAACAGCCCAACCTACCCACTGAACAAACCAGACGAGACCATTCCCTTAACCTTCTCCTTTTATCTTTTTGCGACTTGGCACATTCTGCTGTCTTTTTTCTTTTGAAACCAGTAAGTACCAGTTTAACTTGAAAGGGGTCTTTTCCCCCCTACCTGTCTGCAGTGGTGTTATCCACAGCAAAGTCTCGTTTTCTGCCTCTTTCTAAATTGAGGGAAACAGATTATTGTCTCAGTTTCCTGCACTTTCATTATGTACATTGGATTTCATGTGTAAATGAATTACTAAATTGGCTCTTATTCTTCCTTATTTTATATTTTGCTGGCTTCTCAAAGCTTTAGCGTTGCTTTTCCATGAACCTTTGATAATTCAGCTCTGACTTTATAAGTTAGTCTTGCAAGAAAGTTAAAAATATTTTCTCAGGTGCCACAAGTATGACTCATTTTATGCAAAATGACTGTTGTGCTTGCTGTGTGCCCTCGTCACACAACTTGACGTGGTCCTGCCTTTGCTGTGAGGAAGGGAGGGCTGGGGACTGCCCTCCCTCCTCCTTGTTGAGACTCTTTGCTGGCAGGACTCAGGCTGGTGGTGGGGATGGCTGACTGTCGCTGGGAAAGGTGAGGTGCTCTCAAAGATAAGCAGTTAGCTACTGGTGAACGCATAGCACTATTTGAGGCATGGTGGCATCAATTCATGACAAAATGAGAGACTTTTGGTTGGCTGAAGGAGAGGGCTGAAAAAGCTGCTTTTGTCCAAGACAGGGAGCCTGTATGACTGTGTGTGGAGCAGTGGGCAAACCCACCTGGTGTTAGGCTGATGTGAGCTACCACTTGCCCAGGAGTATTGTAGGGTAAATGTCCATACCCTCAGCTACCTCATGCCCCCTGGTGAGGTTACTATTGGTAAAGGTTAAGAGTCCCTTACACGTACTTTTGGGGATGTCCCCACAGCATTCAGTCTGTGACAGATCATGTTTCAAAAAGTAGTCATGTACCCTCAGAGCTGAATACATTAAGTCATTAAAAAGTAGAGCTCAAACCTTTCGGAGGTTGCTGGTATTAAAAAGGAAGGGCCACAGTCCATTTGTTTGGTGCAGCAGACACTTCACTGATTGATGAACATTTGCATATAATCACCCCATTTTGAAAGAATGTTGACATGGCTGCACCTGTTTTAACTTCTTTTATTGTCTTGAATATCACAAAATTAAAAATGGCTTACCTTTTGGATCATTTCTTTAACAAATGTTTGCTCCTTGACTGAAATGACAGGGTGTTTGTTTGCTTGCTTCTTTTATTAATGGGCCTACTTTGCACATATGACAGCTAACTGGTGGCAGAGAAACTGGAATAAAGGCAGCTGGAAAAATTGTCTTCCGCACCATGTACCTGGGCATTAAATGACTGCAAACACTTAGCTATGGTGCATATTCGCCCAGTACATCAGCTTTTCAGGACTGCCAGTACAAGTTAATACTTCTGTCAGTAACACTGAGCTAACCATTAGTGAGAAGATGATGCTCTACTGGTGTTCTCTTCTGCAAGAGGAGCAACAGTATTTTGGGGCACAAAACACAGAAGCAGTGAAGTAGTTGGACAGAAGTATACCCCTCAAAGTTACAGTGTTATAGATTCTTATCTGTAACAAACATGAATTTAGATGAACCTGATGGCTGAAAGCTATCAAAAGAAGTTAATGGCATTTTTGTATAAAGCCTTGATAGTCTTGCTTGTGAGAGTTCTCTTGCCTGGAAGTTTTCCAGAAGGTGAGAGACAAAAATGGCAGTCAGAAATGTGACTGATGTGGGAAAGTATGTTTCAAGAAATAGGTGAACCTCAGGTCTGTAAGCTTGCCTGCTACAGTCTGAAGAAGTAGGAATATGAGGTTAGGAAATGTAATGGAAGGGCTGGCCAAGCAAAGACAGGGCCAAGGTAGTTCGCATTTGGCTAGCATCACCTTGAGGACCTGTCTGAGCATATTCAGTTAAGTACTTTATGTAAAAATTCAGTAGGTTTATGCAATTCTTTCTTGGCAATTGTTTTTTAATTAAAAGTTTTAAAAAATACTTTAGGGTTGTTTTCAGGATTGTCTTTGGAAACCTTGTACTGATGTGTCTTAATGTAAGTACTAAATTAGGGGTGTTCATCTTCGAAAAAAAAAAGGCAAATAAAGAAGTGGAGGAGAGAGATTCAGACAGAGGCTGAAATATGCATGGTAGGATGATGAATTCATCCCTGTTTTACCTTTCCTTCTTAGTTTTTCATTCAAGTTCGATATTCACAGAATGTACTTTCCCTATACTTTGCTCCTTCTTTTGATCAATCTGTTAGCATAATCCTGCTCTTCATTAAACATGAGCTTACATCAATATTTAATTTGATAGAAAAGACCGATGTGGTTGCCCAGAGGTCTTGAAACCCGTCAAAAGAGAGCTACAGGAAAACTTAAAGAAGAGTGGAAGGAACACTCCTCAAAGCAGTGTCCTTATGCTTCCTCCAGTAACAGAGAACTTATTCCAGGTAGTGAATACATGGTCTGGCAAAGGGATTTGTGCCTGGATTTATTCTGAAACGTCAGAAGGCTTTGCTGATTTTCTGAACTCCTGCTATATCGCTAAAGCTCTGCCTCTTTCTCATCTGTATATGAGGTTTTTGGTGTTTATTCAGTGATGTATTAATGTGTCCATGTACGGAGAGAAATGTGCCACTGTGACTGAAGGAGAAAAACTAGAGCTGGTGGTTTTTCCTCCAGGTTTGCTCCTGGTTTCTGCTCTTGCTTTTTCTTCCATCAGCCACTGTTTTCCAGCCTTTGCTCAGCCTCAAAGAGCCCCATCTGCCCTGAAAGTGTAAACTTTTAAATCCATATTCCCTCCTCCTTCCTTCATTAAGTCAGTTTACATCAGACAAGAAAATAAGGAGGTAGATTTTCTATAGCTTTGAACTTCTGCAGCTACTATTGGACATGTGGATGTTAGGGCACTCAGCACCCCAGAAAATCCTATTTCAGGTGTTTAAAGTAATCTTTTGTTGCTTTGTTGCTGAGCTGCTTCAAGCTGTGCATAAGCAGATAAACTAGGTGCATATTTTTCAGTGACACTAGGAATTAGTAGATTTAAATACAGATCATTCCCAGAGCCAAGGAAGTAAAATTCAAATGTTTTATATCTGCTACAGTAAGGACATATGTGAGCTTTGAAAAACCGTAAATGTAAGACATAGATAAGTAAAACAAATCTGTCAGGAAAACAACCTGTACTATACCTCACTGTTCCATGAAACACATCAAACAGTTTCTTGGGACTTTAACACTTGTAAATACTCTAGTTTACTGGAAATTGACTGTTGATTTAATCATTGTGTTGGTGACCTGCTGCCCACAGCTTTGGTCTGCCTACACCGTTTCTCCTGGCACCAAGAATGGCAGGCAGCCCATTGCTTTCTAATCATCCTTGCTGTGATGTCCGTGCCTGACCACCTGAGGATCCCAAACCGCCCCACAGCTATTAATGCAGCTGTGGGGTAGCCAGTGAATAAGTCGTGTTATCTCCATTTTACAGATGAGGCGAGCAAGGAAGACAAAGGTAGGTTAAATGACATCCTGAAGGCCATAGAGAAAGTTTTTCATTCAGCCAGCTGTTCCTTTGCCTCCAGCCCCAAATATTCACAATGAGACTGTCCATTCTGGCCCTGTATGCCTGCTACAGGTGACCAGGAAAGCTGGGGCAAGACACGGGGAATCTCACACTGGCTTGCGATAATACAGTTTTGTTTCTAAACACTTAACCTATTGTTTCACAGCTGAAAACAGCTTGATGTAGCAAATTAACTGACATGTATTTTAGTCGTTTAGAACTTCCACCCTCTTCCTCAGCACTTTCCCAGAGTTAGGGGTCGGTGAATCTCAGCAGTGGTTACCCACACCCTGCTTCCCAGCCTCCGGTACCAACATGGGGCAAATGGGCAAGGATTAAATTTCTGTCCCTCATTTTCTAGATTTGTTTCCTTAGGACCTTGAAACAGCAGGAGGAAGAACACAAAGTGTGACTTCAAGGTAGTAGGTTCAACCTTTTGGCCTGAGGAATATTTTTATTTTATTTTTCAGTGAGATTCCACTCAGGTTGTTTGAACGTTTTCTTCCCCTCTGCATTTCTTTATTATGGTTATTTTTAAATATTCTTTGATCATGCTGCCTTAGTGTTGTTTATCTCACAGAGTGTAGCCTTTTGTCTCACAAGAGCAGGTTCACTCCCTCCTTGCCTTGACACATGCTGCTGAACGTGGCTGTGTTCTTGCTGTGCAGCGGATCTATTCATGGGTTTATGAGTGGAAAGGGCTGTTTGCCGTGTGGAGCCCAGCAGGGCTAATAGCATATTTTTTCCCTGAGCTATTATCCCATTGGATTACCACCTGCCTTTTTACTATTTTGCAGGCTATTTACATGGTCAGCTGATAAGTGATAGGTAAGCTTACTACTAATTGAGTTCCTTTTTTAGGAGTGCAATTTGGGATGGACAGACCACACATAAGGCCCCAAGAACAATTCTCCAGGAGTATGTAAGCTCTGACTCAAGTCAGCTATCGGGCTGAACCACAAACTCCATGCACAGGGTGACTTCAGGCAAAATATTCCCCCCCAGGAAGAAGCTCTGGCAGAAGGTTCGAGAAAGATGATACAACCTTGAATAGGGGAGGTACAGTTGGCTGCTGCTATAGCTGAGGTTGTATATTCACTCGGCTGCTCCTCTGTGTCGAAGCACTCAGTTTCCAGGAGCAGACAGCTGTAATTTTCAGTTGACGTTTACAATCAAAACCTTTTTACACATTTTTTTCAAGTTCACAATCAGCTATGTTTGGTCCCCACTGCTTCTATATAAAATTTGGAGTACGGAAGGTACTGGTGATAGGCTTCCAGAAAAAGGTCATTAGGTTAATCATTATCCAGCCACCAACATTAGAGGCAAACTTTAGGAGCTTTTGTCAAAGACCCGTCTAGTCCCTGCCTCCCACTGCTGAGTAGGAAGATTTCTCCACTCCCTCAGAGCATGGTCAGAAGCGTTTCAGTGGTTAACACTGTACAATGTTTTTGTCCTTAGTACTTGAGACCTGGAAAGCTTCACATGTTTGCATATCACATTTTCTTTTTACACTGCATTTTCAGGATGTCCATTCATAACACAAGCTGTCCTAATCTTTGTATTTGAAGTTGAAACTTGAAGACATTCAGTGTTACTCCGAATAACTCCAGGGTTATTATCTTCATCAATGAGGATAATAACGCAGAGAAGTTTCTTAGAGCATATGGTAAACATTGTGAATGTAGGACTTTTGCTGTAGGACCTCTGACCAGTACTTGTTTGACCCAAGTCCTGTCTACCGACCAATCCAAGATCAATCTGTTTGCTCAGTTGGCCTACTATATAAAGCCAGAGGCTGGCAAGGAAATAGAAGAAATGTTATCTAATAATTAAAGAAGATCATGGAAAGAAAATATGAAAAGGGGAAAAAAGAAAAAGGAAAAGGAAAAGGAAAAGGAAAAGAAAAAGAAAAAGAAAAAGGAAAAGAAAAAGAAAAAGAAAAAGAAAAAGAAAAAGAAAAAGAAAAAGAAAAAGAAAAAGAAAAAGAAAAAGAAAAAAAAGAAAATTCTGAGGGGAGAAGCATTATTTGGCACATTTCATTTCATTTCATTTCATTTCATTTCATTTCATTTCATTTCATTTCTATTTTCTCTTTCCCATCAGAAATGGCTCCGACAATGTAACTATCAAATTAAAGAAGACAGGAAAGAAGCTCAACACTTTCTTCAGTTTCGAAGTTGTTACCATATGTCTAAGCAATGTATCATTTCTAGATACCATTTTCATTGTACTGACATTAGTAACATTTTTAACCTAATTAACACAAAGTAGATATGACAGGTAAATGAGAAAAACCGTAGTGAGTTGCTATGTACAAGCTTCTTTTTAAATGGAGACATATTCTTTCCAATTTATCCCATATGCAACTACTTTGACCACCATCACAGAAGAGGATGGCATAAAACATTGATTCAGTTGACATCAATAGGGGTTTTCCATGAGCTCTAATGGTAGAAGGTCTCCCTTCCCAGTCCCAGATTTACTGCACCTCCCAATGTATCTTATTTGTGTCATGGTCTAATATGAGATGTTATCTGAGGTCTTTCACCATAATTCTCAAATAAAATTAATTTTGCACCACCTGTTCATACCACACACCCCCTTGTGCCCACTTGCCTCCTCAAAGTATACCAACCCTTAGCAAAAGCTTGTTCCTCTGAATTTTAAACCTGTCTCTCCTTGGTTAGCCTTTTGTGTCATTGAGAATTGTGCACCAGTTCTGACACTGCTTCTCTTTTTATGCCTCGATTAGTGATGATGTAACTAATAACAGTGACAGATACAGCTCTGTGATTAGTCACAGTTTTGTCAACCCTTGAAGTGAATCGGGCAACCTGCATCTCAGAACCAGTGTTTTAGGCTCTGTGCAGATTCAGGCAAATATCTTCAGAAATGCTTTATTCAAGTAACATTTCAAAAATTGTTTTTGCAATCTAACCACTTGCTTAGAAAAACAGATGAACAAAAAGAGTGCTAAAAGCCAACCCAAGTATCATAAATTAAAAAATAAAGGCAGGGGGAGGGGATAAAGTGGAAGTTTTAGTGATCAAATCAGTTTTTTTCTGGAAACGCACACTTAGTGAAAGTCTAATTTATGAGCTATAAGTATGAATGAAATAAAGAACATAACTACATAATGACCTAATACAGTTTCTCTGAGAGCAAGAGAAAACAATTAAAGTGTTGTTGCATTAATATGAGTTGAAAAAAGAAGTACTGTAAGTAGTAGAATTGAAATGACTACCGTAAAACAGCTCCAATTAGCTGTTGCAATGAACATGCTGGACAATTTTCTGTCCTTATCTTTTAATTGTTCTTTCAACCTTTGCATCCTTTTCTTTTTGCTTTGAGAAAAACAATGCAAAACATTTGTTTTCAGGATTTTGAAGAGTGCTATTATTCATTTATCTTAAAAAAAAGCATTGGTACTCTGCACAATGAGTGCGTGCTCACTTGCAGAAAAATTATAGTCCTGCTGAACAGTGAAAATTATCACTGTTTTATAGAAAAAAATTAGAGCTTGTTTCAGTCCTCAAATGTCCCTACCAAAACACAAATAGCACTGAAAGGTATTGACATTGGAGAGACAATCCTCTTATTAATATTAAAATAAATCATCGAGCCTTTGGGGATTCCTGCGCACATAGTCTTTCTGCATTCTGTTTTGGGACTCTATTGTAAATTGCACCCCATTTTTGGGTCTTGCTGAGGTTGAAAGTTGTGTTGTGGTCTACAGGAAATCCCTCTCCACTGTCACCTGGGACCAAGATACAGCTGAGAATTGCATAAAAGCTCTATCTTGTGTGCAAATAAATATTCAACGGGAGCTCAAAACCAGTGTAAAATATTTTGTCACCTGGGTCTTGCTTCCTTGGCTCAGATTTCTTCCGGTTGCTACCTCAGCTGCCTCATGCCTTGCCATCTCCCACTCCCCCTACAGATCTTTTGCATAATGATGGCAAAAGCATTTAGAGCAAATTCATCCTGAGGTCTCCTGGCCTTACTGCTAATGCCCTGAATACTCGTTGCTCTTCAGATAGCGTTAATCTGACTCTGCAGCATTTTCATGCTGAGTGAGAGAAGAAAAATTCAAATTGATGGTCAATTCTCTCTTGTATTTTTAAGAATAACTGCATTATTATTCTCTGCTCCTTGAAATGTGGCTGCTTTTTCAATATGATGACAGGTCTAGGATTCAATTTCAGCTTGCTTGCTTTAATAACTGAGAAATTCTCAGGGTAGCTTTTTTGCCAGAGAGCTGCTGCATGTTGCTGCAGAACTTCGGCTCCTGAAAGAGAAGAATTTGACTGTGCCAGACCACAACGAGGCAAGAGATAGCAGGAGACGGATAGTCTCCAGAGAAAGACCACATTGTCAAAATTTGATCCTGGTATGAGTCCTCTGTCAGTGGAATTCAGTAAAAAATTTTCACCTATGCTGATCTTCTAGCTAGAAAAAAGGGGGATGAATATTTGTGAGGTTTTAAAGACTCTTGGAAAGGTGTAACTCAAGAAGCTTTTGTCCAGTTAATGAAGTATTTTAAAATGGAAATCCCCAGACCTCTGGGCTAGGTTATCGGTTTTGAAATGAGCCATTATACAAATTCCTAGAAAAACCTAGAACAAATAAAATGTCAATTCCCCAACATTTTCCTCCTAGCTAAAACACAAGAGGTAACACATGCATAGAGGGTTTATAAAAGCACGGACAGTATTATGGTCATAATGTACATCTGTAACCTAGGCAACTGGTAGTCTGTCTATTTTTGGATGACTATTTTGAGGAAGAACTTGAAGAACATTGGGATTGCTTTGTGGGCATTCATGCAGGGGTCGGCCTAACCACAAGGATCACAAAAAGCACATAAGAATAATTCTTTGAAGCATCTTACATTTAGGGTAATGGCCTGGTAGAGCAGACAGGTTTCCCCTTCTTGCTATCAAATTGAAAATAGTGGGGCCTATAGGCTTCCTGACAAGCACTAGGTCAAGGTGAGAGAGAAGCTGAGGGCAGCAGAGGGTTTCACTCAGAAGTGCCCCGAACAAGGGAAGACTTGGGGGATGATGGCTGGTAAGAGCAGGGAAAGAGCAGTCATGAGAGAGGGGACATCAAAACTGGGACTAAGGAAGACTTTGCTGTATACTTGGTCATCAAGAAATTGGTATTGCTGGAATACATCTGCTAGAAAGTACAAGCAGGAGGAAGCAAAGCTGTACAAGCTGTTCTCGCACAGTTATTCACAAACAGGTTATGGGCAGTGATAGAACACTTGCAAAATGGGCTGCATGTGAGTTGCATTTTTGGCTCCTCTGGAGCGCAGACCTGAAATGAGAAGCTTGGTTGCCTTTTCCTTGTTAGAGAAACTTCTGGGCTTTGATCACTGGATTGTCACCACTCCTTCCCTTTCATTTCCCTGGCGTGTGAACGTGAGGGGCCAAGGGTATGTGACATCTGCCAGGGAATGTGTTTTTTGGAGGGGGAAAGGAGAGGATGATCTGTGGATCTGCGAGCATTGGCTGGTTAAAGGTCCCCCCAAATGTTTTATTAAATAAACTCATTGTCAGCTCATTCAGACATAGAAAACAGATAAAGCAACACAAAGGTTGCCCACATAGATCTTAGCAGCCATTCCCTGCTCCTTTTAGACTGGGTGCAGCCCAGTGAGTCTGGGTCCTGCACTCCTCTTGTGGAAGAAGTGACTGCACAGTGGCATCCTGTTCGTGTTCATTGCCCAGCAATCCTGCAATATTTGTTGCCCACACAAAGACTGAAAAAGGACTATGGGCATGCAACGCCATGTAGTTAGACAGAGGCAGGTAAATTAAGGTACGTATGACATGTCTCCCTTGTTCACCAGTATTTATCACCCAGTGTTTATCTAACATTGCTGTGATTGAAACTTCCAAGAGTATTTTGAAAGACAGAGGTGTCTCTATTTCGCACTTACAGAATGAAAAGAGCCTCACTTCCCAGGATTTAGTAGTGCTTCTTACTGATCTGCTCTCTTCTCAGCAGCAGCGTGTGAATTGCAAGCTCTTCTTTTCAGACCGCAAACTTTCTGGAAAGATATTTTGTTCAGAGTTTGTTTACACATTGCCCAGAACAACAGTGTGCTCAGTTGTGGCTGAAGCTCCTTGGTACTACGATGCTATCCTTAAAGAACAGCACTGCGCATTTCTTATACTAAAGTGAGTAAAGGTACACCTATACACATCTGCAAAAAGTAATCATGCTCTGCATGATGTGAGCACTGGAGACATCTCTTAATACTTGACTCTGTGTGCTTGTCATTTTCTAATCCCTTCTTCAAATAGTACAATAATATAATATCCGCTCGTTACTGGGCCCAGCACAAATTTTTTTTTTTTTTTTTCAAGAAAAAGGTGTGGATTGTTCAGGGTTTTTTTTAATATGGCAAAGAAAACTGTGCAGAACAAAAGGGCACACTTCACTGCATTAAAGCGGTTTCCATCTTTGCCACCAGAGTGGTGGCTCCAACTATGCTGTAGCACTCACATGCCATAAGAAAAAGAAAAGGAAAATCTCATCAGTGACAGCTGTACAGGGATGATTTTTCACTCATTGGAGAGACTGTCATAACTCACAGTCCTAAGAGAGTGTCTGTTTCTCACTGTCACTGGTGAGATAAGCTATATTTAATGCTGCAACATCAAAGCTGCCAATTTTACATTTGCATTTAGTGGTACAGTTACAAATTAAATACACTGCCTGCCTGGTTTTGGTTTGCAGAGGGTAAAGTGAGGTAATTACATTATAGGGGGAAAAGGGCTTACTTAAAAAAAGTTTCGAAGCGTTGGGTTTGGCATTTTAGGAACATCAGGTAGGTACAGTATTAAATGATGTGAGTTTATATTTTATCAGCAACACTGTATTAAAAAACGTGCATGAGTGTATTGAGGTCAGACTTATTCTGCAAATTACTGTAGAGTACCATTGGATAGCTCAGTGCTCAATATAGAAGAAAATCAACTTCCACTCTGTTATAACTAGTACGGAAAAAAGAAATTTTCGTTATCAGCAATGGAGATTAGATATATATTTGTGACTGTAAGCAGTGGTGGGGTACAATTAGAATGAGAATATCCTGGTTGATTATCTGTTTGTTTAAATGAGGAAAAATGCATCAAGTTCCTTTCAGGTGGTGGACTATATAACAAACTACCAATCAGGATTAAACATCACTTCTTATTTTCTTTAAAAGGCTGGTGAAGTAATTGAAAAACACTGGATAGAGTCTGTTGTACTTAGACAGCATAAATCTAAAGTAAGGGAGACAAACATACAATGGTTACACTTCTTCACTATCCATGTGTCCTACGTCTGAACTATTTATTAACTGAAATGTGAATGGGCAATGAAGGGCCAATTTATATGTTACACCGAGAGATGTATTATAACTGCCTTAAGCATTGATTTCCTTCCTTTGCCTATTCTTGATTGGGATATACACACATAGAACAGCAATAATGTGGGGTTTCCTTATCAGATCTTGGATATTTCCCCAGACTGTCTGCAACCATTAACCTTGCATATTATCTGACTTTAGTGATTAGTACAAGGCACATAAAACCGTATTGATGGCCAGCCTTGGGTTAGAATGGTGAGCTGAATTATTGGAGGTTAGATTTTGCTGACTTTGTGATACAAATGATAGTATTATGCTAGTCCTGTGAAATTGCTAATTTGTCATTTCTTTCATGGTGTAGTCAATGATGTGGTACTAATGAATGAGACACATAATTGTGTGATACCGAACTGTAGCTTCTCGCGGATGCCTTCTGAGCCTGTATTAAGAGCGAGTGAATGTCAAGACTCTCTTTGTTCACTAGTTCCTCTTGCATTTCTGCACCCTGCAGCTAGATGATCAGAAACAGTGTTTGTAATTAATGCTAAGGCTATTGCAGTTCAGTTTATTAGCCTAACTTTGTTCTGTTATGCTCATTACTTTTACAGAGTGCTTTTGTAGCATTCCGTTGCTTTTTGCTCATGCAGCTCTGCTGTGAGATGTGTGCACTGCATCTGCAGCGAACTTCAGCAAATAAAGTCCTGAAGGATCTTAGAGTTGCTGCCATTCTGAGATCCCCTCAAGAAGGTTTTTCAGAGTACATCTCAGAGACAATCCAACACAGTGGGCCTCCAAAAGGATTTGGAAGATAAACTAGAGTGGGTGAACTGGGGGTCAGTGTTTGAAGCATTTCTTTTTGACTGCTCTTCTATTTTTGCCTAAGTGGTTGTGCAAGGAGATCTGACCGGACCAGATTAACATATTGCAGTGGTCCATCAAAATGCTTCTTCATGATTAATTTTGGTGTTTCCTTTTTTTTTTTTTTTTCTGTTTTCTGGAGGGTTACAATTGTTCTGTCAGCAATACTTGGGTTACATATTAAATGACCTTGTCGAGGTCCCTGTTTTATTGTAATCAACCATTTAGCAACAACTGGATGGTATATTTGTGCCTCACAGTTAGTTGTTTCACTGAGATTAAGGAACTATGGACCTTCTATATGTGCTATTATTTATTGAACCATGTTTGAAGAAATTCGTCTACTGCCTTTCATTGATGGGAGTTTCTGGCTAACAGCACTTTAAATAAGTGGAAAATGCTCAGTTATCACCCAATGTGAACAGGATCAATAATAGTTTAGTAGTGTCTGATAATTGCAGTGGCTGTTATACACAAGAGCTTGCATCTTCTTGAGTGACTCTTATCAATCTATTGTCCGTCATCATCTGATAATCAGACCGAAAATATACTGGGGAATTATCCCTTTTTGAATCAAGCTTGTGAAAACCATTTGAAATAATGTTAAAAAAATTCTCATTGTTCCACTCAGCGGGAATAAAAATTCAGTATCTGGGTGACTATAGTGAGAAAGGGACAAAAAAAAAATTCAATGTGCACTTGCTAAGTAGAAAAATATGTATAGCACAGTGATATAAGGGCAAAATATTTCTGCAATATTTGGAGAGTGTCTTAAAATATTTGCAAGTATATTCTGAAGGAGTCATGACCCTTTGTACCTCTCAGGACTATGCTGGTGACTTGAAAGGAAAGTGTAAGACTCAGATGGCAAGAAAGGTATGCTAGAGTGCAGCAGAGTGCAGCTCTTGTTGCTTCGCTCCTGAGGGCAGCAGCATCTCCACTTCACGGCACAAGCACCCCAATGCTGTGATGGTGTGCAGCTTTGACTGTTCCCTCCTGCTCTTGGAGGTAATGTTGCTCTTGGACACACTGAGTTCACTTACAAAACCAGAAATATTTATCTCCCACCACCACCACTCTACCTCTTTCCATGCCAGCAGGAGTGGCTTTTTTAAAGATAATCTCCTCATCTTTCCACTTATGCTTCTCTCTCCATTTTTCTTTCCCATTTTAAATTCATCTTTTACCTTGTTACTTTCACTAACATGTACAGCCTGGCCATCTTAGGTTTCATGGCCTTTCTCCTCTGCTCACAACAGGCTGAATTTCCAGAAGTCTGTCTGGGAATAGGTTTTCATATTGCTAGGCTCAGTTACCCAAGAGAATCCTTTGGCTCTTTTTACATATGTGTTCTAGCAATGAAGAAAATATTTTTTTTAAAAAAGCAGTTAAATGATATGTGCCTCTGTAGACCAGGGGCTCTACTTGTGTATTTTTTTATGAAAAGAACTTGACAATTTTTATGTAGTCTACTGGTAGCCACATCGTGTTTTCTTTGCAACAAGTTTCTGGCTTTGGTGTCTATCGTATCAGGCCACCTGTTTGGCAGACACATATGTTGGGGGAAGACAGAAGCACAACCTTGCACTCTTTTCCTTTACTGTCATACTTTTAATTGCTGAATCATAGAGTAATTCAGGTTGGAAGAGACCTGCTCAAAGCAGTTCAGTTACTTTAGGTTTATCAGAGACTGGTACAGGCAAGTCAAGTTCTGGATATCTGCAAGAATCTCCACAACCTTTCTGGGTTCCAGTTCCAGTGTTTGATCACCCTCATAATGAAAAAAAGATTTCCTAATTCACAGGGAATCAGAAAGTGCCATATTCCAACTTGTGTCTGTTCCCTCTTGACTTAGCACTATGCACCTTGGAGAAGAGTCTGGCTCCATCTTTTCCACATCCCCCCATTAGGCAGTTGTAGATAGCAATAAGGCCTCCCCTTATCTTTGTTATTTTAAAGTTGAGCAAACATGCTCCTTAATTCTCTCCTTGTGCATCATGTGCTTCACCCCCCTCACCATCTTGGTGGCTCTGTGCTGGAATCACTCCAGTTATGTCAATGTCACTCTTCTGTTGGAGAGCCCAAAACTAGACACAGTGCTCCAGATGTGGTCTCATCACTGTTGAGTAGAAGGGACGGATCACTCCCTTGACCTATGCATTGTGCTCTTGCCCGTGTAGCCCAGTATTTGTTTGTTCTTCACTGCAAAGACTAATGACTCATGTTCAAAATGAACATGCTATGATGTGAGGGCATAAGTTGTGTTTAATTATATCTAGTATTTGGCACCAAAGTCGTATTTTTGAGAACTTTTCAAAAACGTATATCAAGTCATATCCCAGACTACTGTATTCAGAGTATCTCAATTTAGATCTTATTGAATAGTTTCTGCAATGGTCTTAAGTAATATTTAAGCCAAAGTCTTCAGTTACCCTGGCTATACTGCCCTTAATAAACTCTTTTGTCTACTTTTGAATAAAAACTGCCATATGGCTTACAATGTGAAGAGTTGAGTTAAATACAGTATTTCTGTACCTTGGCAGGCATATACCCTCTCTTCCTTTACATTTATTTCAAAGGCAGTTTCAGACTTGAGTGTGGTCTGCTGTGTAGTATATACCTCCTGGACTATTCAGAATAAAATGGGACTACAACAGCCCTAATCCCCTGAGAAAACATTTTTGACTGAGCAAACAGGAAACTTAACTGGTGGGTGCTTCTGTAATCCTGTAGTCTTTTGCTAGGTGATTAGAGCACAATCAAATTACTCTGTTGAAACAAAGCAAAATTTACTGGTAGCTGAAGTATGATTACTTTGAAATATTAATCTTTAGTATGTACCTGTAGGAATCCCTCTCTGTAAGGATGTTGTATTTTTCTCCCTATGTCACTGGGTAAGGATTTACAAATACTAACAAAAGTCTTTCAGATTTAAAAAAATGCCCTATTCTATGTCAGGACAAACCCCCCCTCCCCCACTGTTTCCGGGTGAAAAGGGGGCAACAAGTGATTCCCTATCAAACCCAGGAAAGGAATATCACTGAAGATATTGGATAATTGGTTTCAAGTTCCCGTTCTGCTATACTTCGTATTCCCTTATATGCCATACTTCTCGATCCCCTTATGTATAGCACTATGGGCTGCTGCTGGATGTCTTGTCATGTCCTGTGCTAGAGATGACACCCTCCTCCTGCCTGCTCCTAGGCGCAGGACTTGAAAAGGAACATGAGCACGTTAAAGGCAGTGACCTAACTACTAGGCCATGGTTTATGTCATCTCCCAAAACAAACACTGGGGACCTGAAAGATTATCTTGATGCAAATTTCCACTATTTTGGCATTAGTCTTGCAGAAAAAAAAGCTAGTTTTTAATTCAGCTGTTTTTTGTCCTTACGGTTGTTTTGAATCAGCTTCCCTGACCAAAAAAAATCAGAAAGTGCAGCTGAAACATTCCTGACTACCTATATGTACAAAATTTTTCCTCTTTGGCTTTGTAGAGGCCTTTGTGTTCTCTTAAGGTGAAAAAAGGTGTCAGAAAAAACCAGAAATTAAATCCATTTTATTTCTATAAAAACTATAGCCTCTAACTCTGTTGACTACAACTTTGTGGATCATATAAGGTATTTTTACCTAAAGCCCATTTAGTAGGGAAAGGCTGAAAGCAACACGCGACAAATTTTTAGACTTAGACATGAAAGCTGACCTGCTTGAGCTTGGCTCATACCTTTGGAGGGCTAAGTCCACAAGGACATCTGTTACTTCTGTATTCACAGCATTCCTCCTTTCTTTCTGAGCTCTGGTTGGCTATGCTCTCAGACAGGAATAGATGGTGCTCTGTCTTCTCAAACTGAGAAACAGAGTTTCGGTTTCCAAAATGGAGGATTTCTACATAACTGCAAGAAAAGCAAAGGAAAGAGCTTGTTACTGAAATGGTAATCAGAAGATTGGTTCCCTTTTCTATGCACACAGAACTGTTTAAGAAAGCAGCTGCTTTCACTCTTTGGAGAGAAACAGGTTAAATATTGCAGCATAAAATGTGTGGTCCACACTGAAAATGACTTGTAGACAATGCTGCTAAGACCCGTGAAACTTTTATTCTTCAACCCAAACCTATGCATTGTGTTTTACTCAGAAAATTCAGCCCTTAAAAATCGAAATGCCATGGAAGAGTATTCTTATCTGATCTCAGACAATCCCCGTAATGTTGTAAACTTAATAATGAAAGAATATTAATAATGAATGAATGTGGCATGTCTGTGAGAAGCTTTGTCACTTCTTTCCATGGAGTATAGAGTGAAGGACAACTAGGCTCTAATTTGGCTGCCTCAGGTAAGTGCCCCAAGTTAAGGCAGGATGACTTTGGATTCCAGCTTCTTACCAAAATAGAGTAAAGACAAAATTCGACTGGCTGGGAAATGAAAAAGTATTTGGTTGAGGAAAGTGGGATTTAATTTCCATTCTCAGTCATTCAGTTTAATTTGTACTTCCCTTAAAGAAAATGAAAGTTGCCACTCTTTATATTAAGATTTAATGATATTTTGCAAATGGTTAATAAAATGTAATAGGTTTAAGGCAGTAGTATTTTCTACAGATGAATTCCAAAGTGATAAGCATTTTAGGTGGAAATACAGGTGACTGGAACTCAAAGCAGTCTATTACTAAGTCATCTTCTAATCTTCAGCTTTCTGTAAACCAGTTCTAAAAAGAAACCAAGTGAGATGCTTGTCTACAGCACTCAAGCTCCCATTACATTATATAAAACCACTGCCAATCTCTCCTGTCTGACTGAGAAACATTCCAAACCGAGGAGTGCGGGTCTCCATTCAGGCAGATAACTTGGTTGTGGAAAGACCAGTTAAATACCTGTTTTACTCAGTCTTTTTATATTTAAATCAAATTTCCTCCAGTATCTACTGATTACAATAAGCTTTTGTTTTTCCTCTGCAGCTGTTTGCTTTGGCATGGAAGGTGGGAAGAAGTTCCTTTTGGAGCCAGTCTCTGCTCATCCCAGAGCTGCAGAGCAGTATCAAGCTTATCTTCTCCCATTTCCCAAGCTAGGGCTGCCAGCCTGCCCAATGCAAGGTGTTGGACAGCCTGAGCATGAATAGAGGGTTTCAGCAGATCCACACAGCGAGCTGTCTTCAAGCTCTCACACCAGCCCTTTCGACCCTCTTTATCCTCCAAAGTGGCGACAGCCTGATCTCCAATATCCAGAACGTCAGTGGGAGTTGTGTCTTCTATATTAAATCTAGAAAAGTGGGTGCTAATATATAATCTTACAGCCTACCAGTCCTCCGGGATAAACACTAAAATCTAAGAGCGTTGAACCGTGTTTTCACAGGCCCTGTCTTCAGGGCAGAACAGGCCACGCAAGTGAACCCAAGATCCCTCTGAGTGAATAGCTACCCTTTTAAGACAGGGAGGAGTTCATAGAGGGTAGAGAACAATATAAAAATGCATCTAAAACTGGAACTGTGTAATGACTTTGGTGCTAAAGGGCTAAAGAGAAACATCGAATGCTCTCAAGGATTGCAGTTCACTTCCTGGTTTTAACAGTTCAGTCAGGAGTCATGAAAGCAGCAAATGGCAGTTTTACAGTTATTATTACTGTAAGAAGAGGAATTTCTCCCCTCCCACTGCCCCTCTTTTTTTTTTAGAAATGGGAAGCTCCTTTAATAGAGGTGATGCACAACAGGACAGCAGGCAGCATTTGAGTATGTTATAGGTATATCCTCAGCCTATGAACAAAACTTTTCTTTCAAAAGTCATGACATCAAGCAAAGGTTTTAATGGAAGATTCTTTAGGTAAGTTTACAGATGTTTATCAGTGAACAACAAATTAGTGTGTTTAATTGACTGACCCTTGTAACAGCTCTAATGCTCACTTTTAACACCTGAGATATGAGATATTACTAATTTATTTCACCTGGTCTGAGGTCCAGGGTGGAGTTCTTTTGCTTTGTTTCGTTGTGTACTCGGCGCTGGTGAGGCCCCACCTTGAATACTGTGTTCAGTTTTGGGCCCCTCACTACAAGACAGACATTGAGGTGCTGGAGCGTGTCCAGAGAAGGGCAACAAAGCTGGTGAAGGGTGTAGAGCACAAGTCTTATGGGGAGTGGCTGAGGGAACTGGGGTTGTTTAGCTTGGAGAAAAGGAGGCTGAGGGGAGGCCTTATCACTCTCTATAGCTCCCTGAAAGGAGGTTGTAGCGAGGTGGGGATCGGTCTCCTCTCCCAAGTAACAAGCAATAGGACAAGATCAAGTTGTGCCAGGGAGGTTTAGATTGGATATTAGGAAAAATTTCTTCACTGCAAGGATTGTGAAGCATTGGAACAGGCTGCCCAGGGAAGTGGTTGAGTCACCATTCCTGGAGGTATTTAAAAGACGTGTAGATGGAGTGCTGAGGGACATGGTTTAGTGGTAACTTGGCAGTTAAGTTCTCTTCCAACAAAACCGATTCTATGATGCTATGTTTTGTTTTGCTTTGGTTTTAGCATTTGGGAAGATATGAAACTGCCTCTTGCATCCTTTGCATGACTATTATGTACCACTCATTTAAAAGAGTGTCGCATCAGCCCCTGACTTCCAGAGTTGTATGTGAGTGCAATGGAGCACTGCTCCCTTACTTGAGACACTTTTGACAGAAAGTATAGTTGAAATATCTCTATCCAGCCATACTCCAAGATGGTACTGAAGACTGTCATTTCTTAGGCACCATTCATCATCCAGCTTGACATCTGCTGAGGCAGTTTCCTGCAGCTGCATTTAATATTCTAGCGCATTTATTTACCTCTAATCCTGGCTGCTCAACAAATGGTAAGATCAGACAGATTTGATATGGAGTCTCCCCGTAAAACACCTGTCTTATAAAGTTAAATGTGTCCTTACATTAGGTTCCACTGCACCTAAAACACTGTGTAGCATTTAGGGCTCATGAAAAGCATCAAAGATATTTAATTTTTTTGCAAGCAGACCTGTTCAGAGCGGAATTCAGTCTGGCTATAGCTTTTATTGCTCTTAGAACTTAACTGATTTGCAGGGGAGACATGACCCATTCAGCTGTGTAAATATCTCAAACATCCATAGGTTAAAAAATTCAAGAAAAACATATTCTGCTTTTTCATCTGTTATTCCATTGATATATAAAATAATACACCTTTGTGAAGTAGGTGCATACATTAATGGGAACATTAACTGTTGATTTCTCTGTTTCTGTCACCATTATAATATTACTTAATCACAGCTTTTGTGTCTAATTTACCCAAGAGTATTTTTAATAGAAGCATAAAAGAAGTTCAGTGCTGGTTATGAAAAGAAAAGGAATCGGGGTCCAGTCTCTTTGGCAAATACTCCATAACAAGGTAATTCTTTAAAGGCATATTCACATAGCTCTGAGAGAATAAAACAAACGCTTCAGGGTAATTCTGGTCTCTCAGATAAATACACATTAGATTATATGATTTACATTAGATGATGTTAATTTACATAGGAAAATATGTGAAGCATTCCCAAGGAGTATGGACAGATCTATATAACTGGAGAGACCTTTAACAAGCCCACGCTCTCCCTTGTTAAATAATAAGCCGTAAATAATATTTAAGTGCTAGAGCTTTTGTGATATGTTGGAGAGGCTTTCTTACAAATGATGAATAAAATTAACTGCTGCTCATTCTTATGCATGCTATCGAGTTTTTACACACCGATATATCAAGGTTTTTCACATGTCAGCATACTAATACATGTGTATCTTTAACATTCATGAGATATAAATGAACACATCTAAGAACAAATAGGTAACTGATTTATAGGAAAGTTTAAAAAGTAAATTGGATCATTAAGAACTTGTCTATTTTTGGTTTTGTGAAATAAAAACGACTAACATCCCATTAATGAAACATGGAAAGAATTTGCTTGCTACACAATTTTATTTTCACATAGAGTAGACAAATGATGTAAGATACACAAATGGCACTAAGTGGTGGGAACTGAGGCGAGTTTGTCTTCTTTTTCCTGGAAGGCAGTGCAGCAGGCAAGTGAACGGACTATGGTGGGTCTTCCCAACCTAAGCCAAAAGCCTTTGTTCAATCAGTTCCTTCCTTTAACGTAAGTGAAGACTTTTCATGTGGGTCAAGACTGTAGGACTGCTTCCCTGCTGACAGCATCCTCTAGAAGAGAGCTCCCTTTTCGGCTGCCTGTTCCCTCAATTGTCCCATAATGAATACATGGTTTATTTCCAGCACATCTCATTATCTGTTTATACTTCGCAAACCACACTGAGAGCTTTTATTTTGGCTTTACCCTGGCATCCATGTGTATTTTTTAACATTTTGGGGACACTTTCCTAGAAATGTTTAAAACTGTGTGTGGCTGATACAGAATATGGATATCATTGTGGTGCAACCAAAAATTATGCCCTACAACATGACACACTTAACTTGTGTTTACAGTATGATCACACAGTCCACCTCGCCTTAGCAGTTAAGGTTGCCAGTTCCATTGCAAATGGAGGCAAACCTGGCCGACAGGTTACAACAAGCCACATAACCGGTTGCTTCCTGAACTTTACATTTGCAGAATAATAATAGTTTTCTCTCTGTTTTGAAATAAAAGACCAGGGAAGTTAGAATTAATGAGATGTCCAGTCTAAACGCAATCACTAAAGTTAGCAGAAACAAGAGGTATCACGTATGATGTAAAAGTCTTTTATTTTTTCCCACTTGTTCTCCTGTACTGAGTTGAATGGTTTGTGTAATGCATAATGCAACACCTGTTAATAAGCACAGGCCTGTTTAAATAGAGAAATTATATTCTTTGCTTACTCGTGCACATTGTTTACAGGAGAGTGAAACATCCAAGGTTAAACGTGAGGACTATGTCTTCAAGGTTTCTTGACCAGACATGCATACGAATATATATGCACCACTGTAGGCCAGGGTCCTCCTTTTTTAAGACAAAAAAATTACCTGATGAGAAGACCAGCAAAAACCCAGATGAATACAAGGCACAATGAAGGTCTCAGATTTTAAGAGGAGTGCAGCTTTGGAATTTTTTTGTTGTTGTTCTTTTGTTATAACCACATATACCTGACATAGGTACAGTATCGATCTGCCTACTGGTGGTGAAGCTGGCTTTTTGTTCATCTGGTGGTTGTGTTACCCTAAAGCTGCATGTCAGTTCATCAAAATCAATTCCCTTTTGATTTTTGCAACAGCAGAGATGGGTCAGCTAACAAATGACAAAGGGCCCTATTCATGACAAAGCGATTGTTGCATTACAAGTACAATTTTGTAGGAATTTAACAAAAAAAAGAAGCACAAGAACACGATTTTACTGCATCATTTACTGTCTCACATGATTCCTCAGACCTCTTGAATGTCACATAATACAGTGTTTAGACTATCTTCAGAGCAGACCAGTCACCTTCTTAAAGAGAAACACACCAGATTCAACAGTGCATATTTTTCCAATAGGAAAACAAATATTCTTCATTTAAATGGATTTCCTAACACTTTGCAATAAATGCAGAAACACCTTAACTGACCAAACAGACCCCCCTTCGTATTACTTACAATGTTGTCGTCTCTTTATTTTAGCTATTTAGCGCAGGCTATATGGGTGAGGCAAGAGCTCACTGATCC
Organism: Burhinus oedicnemus; assembly: GCA_008921705.1. Taxonomy (NCBI): domain Eukaryota; kingdom Metazoa; phylum Chordata; class Aves; order Charadriiformes; family Burhinidae; genus Burhinus; species Burhinus oedicnemus. The sequence continues at coordinate 757,836 of VFFE01007673.1, read as the reverse complement.
AGTATGTGAATTGGTCATTTCTCCTGCTGAACAGTTACAAACGCCTCCTGCGAGGCTGGCTGGACTGCAAAGCTCAGACAGAATCTGGAAAAAGGCACCAAGATCCACTTGATAATTTTGCAGAGACTTTTACCAGCTCAGTGCCGGCAACTGACGCAAATGTATGAATTAACAGAGGGAGGGTATGAATTAACATTTTCAGGAAACAAGATTTTAAAGCTGACATTTTTGCCTGAATGAGAGCTTGCATTTGAGCAACTTCGAGCTCATGCAGACCATAAATGTTTTCCTTCGTAGACATTTATCAGATGAATGGCAAATCTGTACATAAAAATCCAGTTTAAATACATTAACTTAGATACAAACATGACTGTGAAAGTTTTCCACAGGGCTGGAAGTGTCCTTGCTTAAGTCCATATGTGGAACATCCTGAGCATATATTTTAGCTTTGTTGTATTGCAGACTGACCGGTTGGAGGCTCTTGTTTCACATTAGCTCTTGGATGCCACAGAGTTGAAAAAGGTACACTTTTGATCTCTTCCAGCAACCCTGGTGTAGTGCTTTAGGAAAGCAAGTGTTTAGCAAGCTGGTTGAGCTATTTCCCATCTCTGATGGTTTTTAACTTTTGTCTTAAACTGAGATATTGTCACCTACTTGATACCTAGCTGGCCACACAATGGTCCCTAAGATTGGCATGCTGGAAGAGTTTTGTGCCTGGGAAGGCTGTAACTCCTTTTCAAATATGCCCTTTAATAAAGCTTTCTGAGCTTTTTTCTCCAGGAATTCTTAAGAACCACCGATATTTATGTAGCTGTAATAGGGGCCAGAAAAGACTTTCTCATTCTTAACTTGTCTAAGGGTGGTTTGTAAGCATTGCCAGGGCGGTGAAGAATACTTTTGAAAGTATCGCAGGCGGAGGTGCAAGGAGGTGGCCTCCAGCTCCTAGCTCCATCGGCTGTTTTGCAAAGTCTTGGCCTTCTCAACCCAGACAGATGGTTTCCAAGTGCAGATTTAGATCTGCCTGTCTGCGCTGATGGCCAAGACATATACTTATCAATATGACTGGGGACTGTGGGGCTTGCTGGCACCCTCATTGGAATTGGGACTGCATCTACCCCAGACTTCCTGTATCTCTACAAGTCCATGGAAAGGATAACCATTAGGCCACTCTGGGCTTGTTGTTCTTGTTTTTGGGGGTTTTTCTTATTGCTAGAGAACTCAAAAGAGAGGCAGTTGCTGTTTGTCAGTCAAAGGGAATAAAAATGCCAACAATGACAGTATTATGCCTGTATAGATGTATGATTTGCATTTAGATTTATGTAAATAGCTATGGAAATTAAATTGGCACTTGGATTTCAGTAGGTTACTGGTATGGCTCATGGAGTTGCAAAGTTCGTACAGCCACATTTTAGTTCCTTTGGTCACAGGAGTGACTGCTTAAACAGTAGATGGGCCACTATTCCTTTTTTCTTTGCAAGATGCTTGACGTTTTCCCCCAGTTATAAACTTGAAATTATTCAAACTGTTTCTTTTTAACACTAGAAGTTTAAACTATGCAGATGCTTTTTCTGGATGCACATATTCTTGTGTTTTAGTTTATAGGCACAGAAACAGCAATCTACTGGCGTCTTGTGCAGAGGGATTAGACACCAGTAGCCAGGACCACGTTGGGACAGCCTTTTCACAGCTGTTTAAGCACAGAATAAAAACCCTTATTGATCCTGCTGAAACACCTAAAGCATGGCTATTATTATTACATATCCATTTATCCTCTGGTATTACATTTGTCTTACTGACAACACTCTTTAACCAAGGTGTTGTCCAGACTGCTAGGAAAATGCTTTATTTCGGAGGACTTGCTACTGTTTGTTCACTCGACTGCAATCTTATTCCTGATATGAATGGGAATATCACATTAACTTATTTGGGAACAGATTCAGTCTGCCAGGCTTGGAGAGATATATATGTATATATATATAGAGAGAGAGATATAAATGTTCCTTTTTGAATTGTGCAACTCTGAAACGCCTTTTCCTTAGGACTGCTTTAAAGTCATGATATCTACAACTATTTTAATTACAGTCAATGCGTTCCCTTTGCCTGTTTCATAGGCAATAACGTGCTCAAGAACATTTGCCTCTTCTCTAATAAAAAATAGCAAGTGCTGTTCCTTGCCTCTGGCGCACGCATGTGATTTGACTTGGGGTCTGCCTGGTGCAGAGATGCTGGGAGTTTATCAGGGCTTTTTTTTCTCCCAGCAGTCTCCTTCTGGGGAGTTTGTCAGTTTGCAAGCTATAATGAGAAGTAGGTTAAAAGAAAAAGGGCATTTTGGTGGAGGAGGGAATTAAAATTCAGCAGCCTAATATCAGCAGTAGTTTATAACAGAGCCTTATAAAAGGCAGCTCTCTGTCTTTTTTTGTGTGCACTTTTATTTCCTTTGATATCAGCAGGGGAATTTTCTCTGCAAGACCCATTCCCATCTCACTTTTCTGCTTTCAGATCCCTGCTGCTCTGGGTTTTCTCCTTTCATTTTGATATATGTTATATTCTTCAACCTTCCCACTTGAAGGTTGTAGGAAGCTCGATATTGCCCTTAAAATAGAGAACACAATTGACGTGAAATTTCTTCAAGGGGTGGCCCTGCTTTTCATATATGTTGAAATGAATCCTTCCACTTACTGGGAGGCCTTGGTGGTGGTGGAGGTGAAATCTTCAGTACACCATCCCGCTCCTAACGAAATTGTGCTAGGAATGGTAACTGGCTATCGGCAGTTTCAGTTGTACTGTATCCCTAATAAGAATGCACTTGAGTATTCTGTAATTATACAATAAGATAGAATTCTGGTTTCATGTATACACACCTATCTCTAATGCTGCTGCGGAATCAAAAATGTGTTGTAATGAACTGCTGCTCAGATTTTTGCCCTCCAGAAAATGTGGCAAGCTCTCTAGTTTAGTTTGAAGTCATTTCTTTTTCTATACTTCCCAGGGCAGAGGCTAAAAAGCCGATCAGGTGCTTCTGCAGAAGTGAGGAATTTCTCTCGAGACTCTGACCATAGTGCCGTTAACGTGTTCCAAACGGAATTGTGTTTAAACCTCCCGCCACAATTCCCTCGAGCTCTTCGCTGGCTCTTTTTTTTTTTTTTTTTTTTTTTTTTTTTCGCTTTTTGGTGCCCCCCCGGTGGGCTGGGAAGGGGGGCGCAGGGGAGACAGGCGGGTGTCTCACACGCTCCGCTCCAGCAGTGGCCTCCGGTGCATTTCTAGCTCTTACAAATAGATGGCACTTTTGACTTGTACTAGAGCGATTCAGCTGGTAGGATGCAATACCTGCAATAAAGCCACTTGCTAGGGTTTTCGTAAGTCAGGCACATATTTGTTATTACTTATATAGGGGCAAAAGAAATGAGGCAGATTCAAATAGTCTGCCATGCATATCCCAGGCGGTGAAAGCTTAAAAATACAAAAATTAAACGGCAGAATGGGCAAATCAAGTACATTTTCACCGTATTTTCAGACTCGTGCACTGGATTCTCAGGGCAAGCTGCAAAAGAATTATCTTTTAATACCGAGTTGTTTTAAACGCGAACTAGGCAATTGCCACAAAAGTCTCTTATTTGCTGCTTTTCTGGTCTACACGTGTGCACACAGAGACACACATACACACAGGGGGGGAAAAATCAGCCTGTTGTCTTGCAAGTGTTACTTATCATATTAATTAAAATCTGGTGACACGATAACACTAGCAGCTGTGTGGGAAAGCGAGGGAAATTAACAAACGTTTGATTTGTTGTGTTGCTAATGTGACACTTATTATACAGGTCACAGTAAAACAATACCTCAGCCAAAATATGCTAATACTGGTGGAGAACTGTTGCAGTTGTAAAAACATTGGTGTTTATTATAATGAGGCAAAATAGCACATTACCTTTAGCAGAGTGAATTGCTGTTTCTCAGGGCAAGAGGAAAGTATATCTGAAGGTTTAATAAAAAAATAAAAAAAAAGATGTAGAGGAAGAATAAAGTGAAATTGTTATGCTTAGAAAACCAGTAAAAAGAAAACAACCTCAGGTACGAAAAGGATGTACAGCTCTTAGAAAGCAAAATATGTCATTTCTAATGGACATGGATTAAATGGAGGATGCCTGCAGCTTCTTCGTTTAGCATTCCAAGGAACTTTGTTACAAGAACAAAAGAAAATGATTTACAAAGATGCAAGTTATGCTATAAAATACACATAGCACTGGAAATGTAATTACATTTAGAAAGGGATGTATTAACTGCCCTTTTCCCCTGAGGAAAACTAATATGTAAGCTTATTTTTAATGGTGGCTTATATCCAATCAACCGGTTTGATGACATTTTGAAACAAAGACCTTGGACTTTAAATAATTATTCCCATGCAATTGCTGGATCACATATAATTGCTTGCTGTTTAGTACTTCTTCCCAAACTTAATTGTGCTATACTCAGGATCTGAGAGCTCTTTTTTTAATATAAAAATAAATAAATTTCCAGAATTCAAATCTGAAATAGGAGAAATTCTTCCTTCAACTGAAGTAAAAATTAAGGGTATGCATTCAGGATTTTGTAGCTATTTGCATCCTCCCAAGAATAATTCAGTTTTTACCTTTTCAAAGGTTTCTTTCATTTCCAGGGTATTTTCTCAATCTTTGTACCATATTTTTGAGCTCAAAGAAGGATTTTTATTTTTTTTTCTTTCTGATGTTTTGATCATTTTACTGAAATGGGGTGTATGAAGTCAACCATTTGTTTGACAGTCTTTGACAGCAGATTATGTAGATTTTGCCTGACAGAACACTAGTCATTCGGAACTGAATTCTGAGTGAGCAATCTAGATCAGAGGTCAGGCTGCGGGGTACAAATTGGGACAGATATTTCACCTTGCCGTGCAAAAGGACACAAAAAAGCACATGAATCAGGAATTGGTGACAACTAAAAGGTTAAAGCTGAGGTGATCCAATTACACAATATTTACAGCCTAAGATTGTGCTAAAGTCCTTTTGAACCTCCTGCCCCTCCAGTTCACGGGGGAAGCAGGCTCTGATTTGGAAGTCTTCCCTGAAGAAATGTAAATGCACTCTTTAAAGATCTGCTGTATGCCAAAAATGCTTAAATATACCTGTTGTCACTTGCATTTCCCATCATTCACCTTGGTTTCCGTTTCAAGTGGATATCAGGGTACATAGGTGCACGTGCCAGAAAATAGTTCCTTATTCCTCCCCTTTTTTTCAGAATAATACCAGT
>VFFE01007673.1:724036-752551 GCA_008921705.1 Burhinus oedicnemus | reverse complement strand
AAAAAAAAAAAAAAAGCCAGGAAGAGAAAAGATAGTTATCTAGGGCAAAACTCAGGTATAGAGCCCAGGGACTAGGTATTTTGACTTTTCAGATGAAAATTACCATGTGCAAAAATGTAATACTGTGACGCTGAATTCAATTATCAGTAAATGAGAGATAAAACAAACAAACCAAACAAACAAACAAAACCAACACAAAAAAACCCAAGTAAACCAAAAAATTGTTCTATATTTTAGTGGTAGCTGGACCATAATAGAAATTAAACCAATTTGCAAATATCTTAAGCTCTCAACAGAAATTGATTTTTTCCCTTTTAGTGGTCAGTACTACTAGTTATACATACAAAACAAAACTCACAAGAGCATTTGAGTTGGAGATTTAAAAAAAAAAAAAGACTAGATTGGAAAGGTGTCCTGTAATTTTTTTACCTCCGCATTACTTGCAGTTGGAGATAATTTTCAGGGGAACATTAGTATAACATTTATTATTTATCCTCATCTATTACACTAATTCTTTTATTAATAACTGCCAAAATATAGCAAAAGTCAAAGCAGAAGAGGTTAAAGAAATTCCAGAAAGTGATTAAATTTTGGTTTTGTTTTTGGAGAATCGGTATAAATTAGATGGAGCTTTTGTGCAAACTCCCACCTTATATAAGTATGAAAGGATGTCTCTACATGTTCAAGGAGGTTAAGGATACCTGAATCAATAATAAAGATGCCAAGAGTACAATTTAAATCTACTAAGTAACTAAAAACCTCAAACCATTATGTAGGGAAAAAAAAAAAAGAGAGAGAAAAAAAGAAAACACTTAAGGCTGATGAAATATCAAGGTTTATTATTCTATTAGACTTTGACAATGAAGTGAAATACACAGACCTCTAACAATGTTATTAAAATAAAATTTCAAAGCTTGATTTTTCAATCATGCAGTCAAAGAAAGGAAGACATTTTACAGTCATATCCTGTAGAGTATAGGAAAGTTCTCTGTCAAAGCTGTGTAACATTTTGATTAAGTGCTTGATAGATTATAAATATAAGTCAGAGCTAGCAAGACACTGTAATAAATGGATCTTCTAAGAATGACTTGTGATCAATTTCAAATTACAGAAGTTTGTCATATACTCATTTCTTCCCTACATATACTCTTTTTAATAATCGCTTCGATTACGTGTGTAGTTTTCTCCTGTATGTAGGTGCTCAATGTAGAAATAGAAAGACTCATGCATGTGTACACACATGTATATAAATGCACATATGTTTGCACATCCACATCTCCTTATATAAGGTTTCAAGTAGTGTCCTATCCTGCAAGCTGGGGCTTGTTTCATTAATACTATTTTGCGTATCATTAGACTTTAAATTGATGGGAATACCTCCTACGAATGGGTTTTGGACAAGCAGACGAGACCCCAAGCCCACAGATGATTACATAGGAAGTCAGTGGCAAATGCAATGCCCCAAAAAGGGAAGTGCGGAGTCATTGCTGTTGGATTACGGCGAGCAAAAAACCACTCGGCTTTTTGCTGCTGTGCCTCATTTCCACTGCAGCACAACTTTGTAAGATTTTTTCTAAGGAAAAAATATTTTGGTATGAACTGAGAAGTAGCTGAATCAGTTCTGTGCTCTCAACTTTTGTTACCAGTACTGTTCATTGGAATAATATAATTTATTGATATAATTTAACCTCTCTCCTATGAATTGTTTGAAAGCAACCAGTCTCTTAAGTACTATTGATCTATGCTCTACCCTGATTTTAATGGGCACTCTTATAATACTGTCTCTAGAACCTACTCTATTTGTCCCTAAGTACATTAATCTCAATAATTACAATTATATTCATTATAAAAATACTCCATGTAGTACCTAAAAAAATTTGACTCTTAGCTGGAATTAATTTGTCATTATCTTGTTCTGAACTGGCAGAAGCCTACCAGAAAAGGCAGGAAATGACTAGAGAAAGAAGAGAAAATTTCCAAAGGGTTTATCTAACAAAGGAGAGACTGTCTCCAGTGAGAGCTGTACCACACGACGTGTTTTAAATGCATACATTCAATACTATAATAAGTTTACAGTCAATCGTTGGTTCATAGGTCATTGGTCATGAATTATAATCTGAAATTACTTTCTTCTGAATAACTCTGAAACTACGCAGGTTTTTCATATATCAGAATCTTTACAGTTCACTGGGAAAGATTCATTATCAATGCAAGCCTGATAAATTTGGCAAGATGTTAACTTTTATTACTAACATTTGTTTGTTTAGATTACTGTAACTTGCTGTACAGTGTATTTATAATAAGCATTAGACCAGCAATAATAGGAACTTTCCTTTTGAAATGTCACAGATGTGCCATTCCCTTTAATTCTCCAGAAATATGGGAAGTGATGATAGAAAAGGGGGGGTGCCGTTCAAAATATGCAATTTGGTTTTTAGGAGCAATTTTTAAAAAGACCAATTTCCATATATCAACACTTCTCAGTGAGTTCCATGAAACATTTTGATATGATTTACCAAAAACAGTTTTTGCATCAGGAACATTACAGTAGCTAATCTGCATCTGTAAAGAGTGGGAAATGGAATCACATTAGATATAAATGTAATGCAAAAAAGAAAAAAAGTTAATGCAACATTATGGTAGAGAATTTAAATGTACAATAGTGAGGATATTCAAAGTTATGGTTCCCACAGCAACAGTAACTCGGCTTTATTTACATTGTAGCATTATATATGTTTTACTCCTTAAAGGAACACTGATTTATTTTTTTCTCAACTGTATAGGATAACATTTGCACATTAACAAATATTTGAGATGAAAGTGTGAACAACAAAGATACACATTTAGTGAAACTGGGTATTTCTGAGTGTGGCCAAAGAAATGTCTTTTACACTAAAAGGTGAGAGAAATTTAGCTTGGAAGAAGGGTGTTTAAATTAGTGTGCAGCAATTTAATGCAGTTAGCTGTTTAATTGATGACCTGGCATGAGTTTTGCTAAAAGTACTTGAATATTTCAACTAGAACTACTTGAATATTTCATATTTAAACATTAAACTTTTCCTTAAATATTAGATGCTTTTAGTTATTTTGCATTTAACCTGACTGGAAACTTTTTTACATGTTTTCCATCGAGCTTTTACACTGTTTGGATCATCCGTGGTATAACCTTCCAGGAAAATGGTGAACTGTATTACAAGCTTCAAAAGAGCCTACTAAACTGATTTCATCTGTCTGTTTTAAAACTAACAGATGATGAACATTAATAAGTAAATGAGATGAGAAATAACCAAAAGGCTAGCTATTTGTATTTGGCTGCATGCTTCACCATAATGTAGGGTTTATAGCGATGAAGCAGAAATCTCATTTTCAAGGTTGCTTTCTCTTTCTTTGAATAAAATTAAGTTATTACATAAAAAATGGAAAATAGATCACTATAATCCATCATATCCCACCATTAGGCTCCTCCCATATGGGTCATTAGTCTAATGTGGATCCTGAACCTTCAGATTCCCCCACTGTAGACATCTACCACTCAAGTGACAAAACAACTGTTAACCTCTCTTTGGGTACCAACTCCTACAGCGACACTTGAAGAACTCTGGGCTAGTAGATTACCTTCAGAAATCCTGAGTTCGCTCTGTAGCTATGGCACAAGGTTACAGCGCAGCAGTTAGTAATAGGATAACTAAATCTTGTACATTTTGTATACCAACGTTTGAATTACAAGGCATTTGGTTGCAGTTTCTCCCTCTGTCTCCCAGTGGGATTTTGCTTTTAGTGCAAAACCCATCACGCTACAGATGCCATGATATTTGTTAGGGCAAGATTGGTGAAGGCTTCTACAGTATTAGAGAGATATCAAGATGATGGTGCTACGTTTAGAAATAGAACAAAGCCAAGGCACAAGTTGGGTCACTGCCCCACTGTCAGTCTTAGTATAATCCCTTGCATCGACCAGGGGATTGTATATTCCAGGAACAGGAGGCAAATTAAGGATTTTGTAGTATTGACTATCAAGTGGTACACAGTTTGAACCTGGCCCTCACAGTCCTTTAATTAGCAGTGGTTTTGTATGTTAGTAAGCCCAGGATGGTCAAAAATGTGGCATCATGAAGCTAGTTAGTTGGTGCAAAAGGGATTTCCTTAGGTCCTGTGGCCTGTGGATACTGGTGGCTACCACCATGTAGCTAGGTGGGCTGTGGGGGGCATCCATCCCACTCACATTTGCTGCCCAGACTTCTGGTCTGATACTACCAGCACTTTATTTAACAAGATGTGCTAAATTAAGCCCTAGGCTTTCTGTGACCTATCTAAAATTGTATTTGTCATCAGAGTTGTGCCTGTAAATCTTTGCATGCTTATAGACTGCTCTTCTGACAAATAATACATTAAATGTTCTTTAAGTGTCCTATACATGCAATGTGACTGAAATTCCTGGATTGTTTGTTTATATTCTCAGTCCTAAAAGTCTTTTTTCTCTTGTTAATAAGACTTTTTTCTTTTTTTTTTCCAACAAAGTAGAAAGAAATTTATGTTTCATTAGTCAGTGTCCTTCTTAGCAGTTTTGTTAGAGAAAACAGTCATTTCACGTAGGGATTAGAAAGGACTTTCATTTTAGTTTCAGTCCTGCAGAATGCAGAGGAAATATTTGGAGGGAGCAATACAGAGAAATTTGCACAGGTAAATCAACTGTGTTTACAAATGGAAGACAGGTCTGCTGAGAACCCTTCAATACAGGCATTTTGGAGAAAACAGAATGACATTATGAGTGAATGACATTACCTGAGTGTGATAAATTAGAATCAGACCCAACTACATGGTTCTGATCGTTTCCACATATGTTTCCAAATAATTAAATATCACATACATGATGCCAGAATACCATAGGAATAATGCTTGAAAGTCTATTGAGGTGTAGTGTAAATGAATCATAAAATAGTAGAATGGTTTAGGTTGGAAGGGACCTTAAAGATCACCTAGTTCCAACTCCCCTGCCATGGGCAAGGACACCTCCCACAACACCAGGTTACTCAAAGCCCCATCCAACCTGGTCTTGAACCCTTCCAGGGATGGAGCATCCACAACTTCCCTGGGCAACCTGTTCCAGTGTCTCACCACCCTCATAGTGAAAATTTTCTTCCTGGTATCTAATCTAAATCTACCCTCTTCTAGTTTGAAGCCATTACCCCTCGTCCTATCACTATGTGCCCTGGTAAAAAGTCCCTCTCCAGATTTCTTGTAGGCCCCTTTCACATACTGGAAGGCTGCTATAAGGTCTCCCGGAGCCTTCTCTTCTCCAGGCTGAACAGCCCCAACTCTCTCAGCCTGTCTTCATAGGAGAGTTGCTCCAGCTCTCTGATCATGGCCTTCCTCTGGACTCCCTCCATCAGGTCCACGTCCTTCTTGTGCTGAGAACTCCTGAGCTGGATGCAGTACTCCAGGCGGGGTCTTACCAGAGTGGAGGAGAGGGGCAGAATCACCTCCCTTGACCTGCTGGCCATGCTTCTTTTGGTGCAGCCCAGGATGCAGTTGGCCTTCTGGGCTGCAAGGGCACATTGCCAGCTCATGTTGAGCTTCTCATCTACCAACACTGCCAAGTCCTTCTCCTCTCACTCCATTCTCCACCCAGCCTGTATTTGTGTTTGGGATTGCCCCAACCCACGTGCAGGACCTTGCACTTGGCCTTACTGAACTTCATGAGGTTGGCTCCCACTTTCCACGTCACCAACAAAGATGTTAAACAGCACCGGTCCCAGTAGTGACCCCTGAGGAACACTAGTCGTCACTGGTTTCCACTTGAACATCGAGCCGTTGACCACAACTCTTTAAGTGGGGCCATCCAGCCAGTTCCTTATCCACAGAGTGGTGCAGCCATCAAATCTGTGTCTCTCCAATTTAGAGACCAGGATGTCATGCGGGACAGCATCAAAATCTTTGCATAAGTACAGGTAGATGACGCCTGTTGCTCTTCCCTTATCCACCAACACTGTAACACCATCATAAAAGGTCACCACATTTGTCAGGCATGACTTGCCCTTAGTGAAACCATGTTGGCTGCCACCGATGACCTCCTTATTTTCCATGTGCCTTAGGAGAGTTTCCAGGAAGATCTGCTCCATGATGTGCCAGGCACAGAGGTGAGACTGACCGGCCTGTAGTTCCCCGGGTCTTCCTTTTTTGCCTTGTTGAAAATAGGGGTTATGTTTCCTCTTTTCCAGTCAGTGGGAACCAGACTGCCACGGCTTTTCAAATATAATGGGAAACGGCTTAGCAACTTCATCCGCCAGTTCCCTCAAGACCCACAGATGGATTTCATCAGGTCCCATGGACTTGTATACCTTCATGTTCCTTAAATGGTCTCATACTTGATCTTCACCTACAGTGGGTGGTTCTTCATTCTCACAGCCCCTGCCTTTGTCTTCTGCAACTTGGGCGGTGTGGTTAGAGCCCTTGTCGGTGAAGACTGAGGCAAAAAAGTCATTGAGTACCTCAGCCTTCTCCATATTCTGGGTCACCAGGTCTCCTGTTTCGTTCCAGAGAGGGCCCATATCTTCCTTAGTCTTCCTTTTATCACTGACATACTTACAGAAGTTTTTCTTGTTGGCCTTTTCTTGTTGTCATGAACACACACATAATTCTGTTACTTGGTAAGTCATTCTAAAAACAGTGAAAGAGCATGAAAAATGTAATTTTGAGAAGGATATAATTTCTAAATTAATGTATCCAGATATTCCTAAACCATTCATCTTCAGAGTAGACTAAATCCTTTGAAAATCTGAAAGGGTGAAGACACGCTGTGTTTTAGCCTTTATATCCAAAAGAAGAAAAAGGCAATTTTTAACTGACTGGAAAGCAAATTCTCCATGACACTTTATGTATACTGACTGTGTAGCTTGAGTGCCAGCACAGACCTGGAATCCACAGTCTCTTGCCTGTGATTACTCAAACTCTGTTGAAAGAGAAGTACTCAAACTCTGCAAAAATCCTGCTTGGTCTGAACGTAAGATGTAAAGGAATAAACTCCCTCTCATTCTCATAGATCAAAACATTAAAGTGTTCAGAAAGTTATGCACCCTTGAGAAAGAGAAGTATGTAATGAAATTACTTATTTTAATTCTACATTACAGAAGAATTTTGAAAACATTATTATGAGCTACTATGGACTCATTTAAAATGTTATCATATGTATGGCAATATAAAATCATCTAAAATAGCTCTGTGAAACTCACACAGCGCATTTCAGAGAAACAAAAACACACATTATTCTCTGTTTCCTAATAATTTAATTTATTACCTGTAAGAGAGAGCTGTGTATCCCTTCCTGCAAAATAGCGCATCTAGATTGGACAAATGAGCTGTGATAGAAAACTATGGTTAATCGGTTTTAAAAATTCTTATTTTAAAAAGGCAAGCTGTATCTGGGGTAACTGGAGGTTCCAGACATTTCCACATGTCTTTGAACCTACTGATCAGAAAACTGGATAAAAATCCAAGATTGTTCAGCTTTCCTTGGTTACAAAAACTGCTGTGGTGGGTTTCTGATTTCCATGGTGCCTGATAAAGGGGAGGTCCTTAATGAGAAATTGGCATTGCTGAGTCATCTGGCTGTAGTCACCCTACAGAGTCCATAAGGAGAGAGAGCAAGTGCTTCCTCCGGAGTATTAATGCAGAGGAGCCGGCTCAGGTCCCTCCTGGTCAGAGGCAACGTCTCTCCAAGAGGTACTGAGGGACCCTGCACAGACCAGACTCACCTGGAGACGAGTGGGGACCCTGGGAGATGCTGCAAGCCATCAGTTGAGGCAGCGGCACCACCACTGTGGCAAGGACTGGGGAGCAAAGGCCAGATGAAGGCTTTTACTTATTTTTCACCAAAGCCGGCAGCTAAAAGACTGCCTGCTGGAGGTGGTAGGGAGAATGGGTGGCAGAGAAAAATAGAGATTATAAAGAAAATTGGGAAAAGGGAAGTCTTGCGGAAGACAGACAGGCAGTAAACCAAAACAAGCAGAATGAGGACAGAGAACAGCATGAGGTTAAAAAACCCCACACTTAAAAACCAAAAGAAAGATGGTATACATGTAAAAGTATCACTTTTAGAAGACCAGCTACAGCTCAAACTCAGAAACTTCAGGGCGAAACTTTGCAACATGGTACAGGAGATTAGCTGAGAGGACCGTAAGTCTCCATCCCAGTGTTCACACTGGAAGCAATAGGCAGCGCAGCTCTCATCTGCTTCTTTCTTAGCTGTTCCCTGGAAGACCCTCATGTAAGGCTTAGCTCTGGGCATCTGCTATCCCTGGGGTTCCTCAGGACAAGTTCACACCGGGAAAGATCTGTTTGCTTCGTGAATGTTTTCTTTATTTCAAAACACAAAGATTTAAGTTTAGTCCACTGCTGCAGTAACTTGCACTAAGTGCAGCTCACCCCAAGGGTCTGCTTTGACTCAGGGAAGACCTCAGGTAGTTCATGATTACTTTAAGTCTGTCAAGTCCGGAAAATTTGTACTGTACAGGAACCACAGAAACTAACATAGGCTGGGAACTGTATGGTACAGTAAAGCTGCTGCAATCTGCTCTCCACAGTCAGAACAGCATTTCCCTGGCAGTGCTGTACTCGGTATTATGCTAGCAATATTTAGTACTACAGTGCATTTGTTAGTGTCTAATCATCAGAATCAGAGACATGAGGTCTCAACATGTACAAATTGGCATAAATCTGAAATCAGCTGACAAAACATAAAGAAGTTTCATGGTTAGGTTAGTTATTAGTCTGTTCCTGGTGAATTTAAGTGTGCCATAAGACTCCACATACTCAATACCCGAAGAAAGGGTGGGCACTTTTATGGGCCCTGATGACCTTCAAGGCAAAACTTTTTGTATACTACTTTTGATATTCCTAGTCTCCCCTGAGCTAATCATCTCTGTTGCTGGACAGATGCCTCCTTGCCCTGTCTTTAGACGCTTTAAACATATTTCTGCTGAAGTGACAGCATCAGCAAAGCGGACAGTGGTATTTCCCCCATCAGTACAGTCAGTTCTGAAGCCAAACTTTTCCTCAAGTTTTTGTTTTGGTTTGTTCTGGGTTTTTTTGATGACAAAAGCTGAATGAGAAATCCTAGCTTCTAGATGAACCAAGAACGCAATAGTTTTGGACCACACAGCTATTATTAACAAGCAGATTACGTGTTTGAACTTGGCTTTGGAGGTCAGGATAGACAAGCCAGACACTTTTGGTAGATGGGAGGATGTGTTGGTCTTATGGGATATATTGTCAAACATGGCTCTTTTCTAACTCTAGGTGGCTTTTAGACTGTATTGTTACTTCATGTTTTCCAAGTGGCAAATATGCACTTCAGGTTCATTTATTGTACCAAACATTTTGTTTTCTTCTTCTTTCTGTATGTTTTTCTTTTGCCACAGCTAGTGGTAAGCCCCTGCCTGTGACAATTTAGGAACCATAGAATTGTAAAATAGTTTGGGTTGGAAGGGACATTTAGAGGTCATCTAGTTCAACCCACCTGCAATGAATTTGCTCGGCTATGCTATAGAACTTCCAGATCTTTTTTTTTTTATATTCTCTATGTTCTTAACTTCCTTTGACTTCCAATGACTTTGTCTTATGTAACTGACTTAAAATTTGTTCCTGGCACCTGCTTTATGTTCGTTTGTCTTTTTGCAGTCGGATGCTCTGAAGTTAGCCACTTCTGATTTTAGATCAGCAGAAATACCTTTACTAGAACCCAGCTCTGAACCTGAGCAGTTTGCTACATAGAGGTACATGGGATGGAAGTGGTTAATACACTGCAAGCGCAGGAATAGTGCGTGCCCTATTGAGTTCAGACTGTCCAAGCTCTTGGTGAAAATGTAAAGCCAAGAATACTTTTTCCTTTCCAGCTATTGTTTAGCACTTGCTGTTGACAGTCCTTTCCAGATTAGGAAAAATACTCTCTTTTCTTGGTTTCATTCTACTGACCATACAATTAACCTACCTGGATAGTGTCTGGTTTTGATTAATAACTTCTTATTTTATCACAGGGATGCATAATTTTATTTAGTTTCACAGCGTTGGTTGGATTTCCCTTGAAAATATCATTCTGTGTTTGTGAAGTCTTTCCAGAAGGAGGAAGGAGTTGCCTTCACACAGCCATTACATTATAGATATTCTCCCTGTGCCCTTTATTTTGGTATAAACTTCTGTGGCCCTGCCAGGCTCCTTAAGTTCTGAAGAAGCACTTTGCTTTTATCTATCATTTTCTCTTGTGCTTCCAGAAGGAGTTATTTTTTTGTAGACTAAGGATAAGCATCCACTTCCAAAAATATTTTTAAGCTGGTCTGTTAGTAAAGTATTAATGGATGTGGGAGATCAGTGCATAAATCTAATGCATCCCATGTTTGTTACAGCCTATCCAGGTTTGGCTGATTGCAATATTAGAAACTTCAGCCTACGCTGGATTTCAGATCCAATCAGTTATATCTTTGGCTAGGGACAGTGGACCATAATTAAAATGAGAATTCTGAATTAGCACAACTCATTTAAAATAATATTTTTTTTCCTAGTCCTAATAGTTGTGTGCAACATTTTAGATATAGCCATATTTTTAAATGCAGTATGGATAGGAATTACTTCATTAAAAAATATAATAACAACAAATATTTTTCTGCCAAAACCCAAAACTTTTTTCCCCTTTTCAGCTATTGTTTAGCACTTGCTGTTGACAGTCCTTTCCAGATTTGAAAAAACAGTCTTTTTTTTGGTTTCATTCTACCGACTGTGCAATTAACCTACTTGGATAGAGCCTTTTTTTGATTAATAACTTCTGATTTTGTCACAGGGATGAATAATTGTGTTTATATAATGTTAATATAGTCCAAAGATAATTAACACTTTTTTATAATGATCATGATCCTTCTTATAACAGTATTTAGATTTTAAAAAGCATTTAGATTTTCAAGACTTTTTACAGTCCTTAAGAACTCAAATAAAAACCGTCCAAACACAGTGAAAACCATCCAGAAACTAAATAGATGATAATAGACGAAACTCCTGCCCTGAGTTTTCTACTCCTGGCGGTAGAAAAACTCCATTTTATTTTTTATGTTTGAAGTATTTATTTCAAAACAGGTTTAAGAACTTTTTTAATTGTTGCTATCATAAATTAAGAAAGAAGCCCTCAAACACAATTGTTTTATTTCATAATAAAAGCGCTGTAGGAACAGATTCACAGGTGGTGTTGGGTAACCATATTCTGTGGCATTAAATTCGCAATAATTGATAGAATGTCTAAATAAATATCAGCTAAATAAAGCATCCATATGTTTTACTTCATTGCATTTCAGTTATGAAGAATGGTATTTTTTTCCTCACAATGACTTTGCTGCAGAAGGAAGCTCAGCACCTCTTGACTTTTACCACATGAAATCCACATCTTTGGAAACTAGTTTTAAAGTAATCCTGGAGGAGGATATTGTCAGCAGTGGCTTGGTGTTAATAGCAATCAGTCTGTGGGAAGACTGTATTTTCTTTTGCTTTCCATGAAAAAGAATCAAAACTAGTGGTCAAACATACTTTTACCAGCTCAATGCATAGATATAAAAATGCCTTCTCTGATAATGTAACATTGGTAGATAACCTTGAAAACACAGTTATCCAGGTCACATTGAATGAAACACTCATAAGGGAGTGTTTTGTCATCAAAGGGTCTGCGAAATTTCTCCTAGTTTCAGTATCTGTTATTCTGTTCCTTTTAAAAAGAGTTAAGTCACTATTGACAAATTAAAAATGTTTTTTTCACTTATACAGTCAAAGCTGGGTCTGCCAGAGGCAGAGGTGAGAGGCTAGGTCATGGAGTCTAAGTGCTGGGAACCAAAAGTGCAGATAGTCAGGAGATAGGAACAGCCAAAAGAAGTGGTGATTTAAGAGACTGAATTCTCCTCCCACTCAAATCATAAGTCCTGTCTCAATCACTTTTGCTTGGGATCTCACACCAACGTGGTGGAATTTGAAAAAATATCTACAGCTCAGGGCACTCATATTCTCATAAGACTGTGTATAAAATATCATGACAGGCACCTCACATACACTATAAGGTGTATCAAGTGTATGTATATTACACTAGAGTGTAATCCATACCCTGTGTTACTAATAAAAACACTAATTAGTATCATGTACCTGTATATTATACTATAGGTCTAACCAAAAAATACACTGGCTGTGTGCACATGTGGAATTTAAAAAAAAAAGAAGAGTAATGACACGAAGGAACTGCAAAACCTGTCACTTTTGAAGAAATCAGAAGATCAGCATCTGGAAACCCCAAAGAACCGAGTCCTGGAAATAATTTTCTCAAAGTCAAATGAGACATATAGGCCAGAAGTCATTTCCAGACTGGCAGGAGATTAAAGCTGGTTAAAGATATTCAAGTTTAAAGCAAAGAGAAAGTGGAAAGAAAGTTTAGGAGTGAGAGGCTTAGGATGTAGAATAAAGTAACAGCACAGGAGTTCTGGGGTAACATTTCAGAAAAGCTGATAAGGGAGATCAGGAGATAATTCTTACAAGCTAAACCTACAGCATGGAAATCTGTGGATTTTCAGAGGATATGATGATGGTGGATAAAAACATGGAAAGCAGACAATAAGCCACAAGGACTTCTCACAGAGGTGCTCTGTTACTGCAGGATCATACACATACAGCCATCAAAGAGGCCAATCAATGTTAATACAAGAGAGTGTCGCTATACATACCATGGCTAAAGAGAGAACAAAATGTTGGACCAAGTAGGCCATTTAGACTTGTAATCAATTAGAGTTGAAGAAACCGTCATCTCAAACCTTGCTAGCCATGTCTAAACTGAGCTTGAATTCAAAGCAGAGTTTAAATCTCAGGAAGGACCTTCACACAAGGGAGATGTACGTGACTTCTATTAAAATATCGTTTTCCATCTGACTGCCTTCCCCCAATCAAGTTTCTTTTGTAATGAACTTCCTTGGGGTTTCAAATGTGTCTTCTCTGAATAACATTAGCAGCTCCTGATCTCTGCCGAGTGCACTAACGGAGGTGGCCCTACCGCCCCTGCCTGCCTTGCCAACCCTACAGCTGGCTCATCTACCCACTCCTTTGAGAGCCCCAAAGTGGGACCTCTCATTGTCAGAATGCTTTGCCATTTTCTGAACATTTCCTAAATTTATTCTATTTAACTTTTCATGGCTGTGATCACTGAGCACATGGAGAAATGAGGCAAGACAAATATTTTCTTTTAGTGGTAGGAATATTATGCAGTAATTTTCTCTTGTGTGTCAGGAGAGTGTGAGTTTTACTCAAAGAGTTCTTTTTGCAACCAAGCCAGTGATGACCACAAAATCTAAATGAACATCTCTTCTGCATTTCATCTTTTTTTTATGTTTGAAGTAACTGTTTCTTTCAGCTTTCAGTAAGCTCACTTGGATTCCTGGTGGCTCATGACCACCTACTTACATATTCTGGTACTGTTCTAAGAGAATGAAGAAGTAACCAGTTCCCACTTCTAACTTTCAGTTTCTCCTGCTCAGCCACCTTGAGACTTTTTCTCTAAAGATCCCAAAGGCAGAGGTCATTCTGAAAAAAAGGGTATTCATCTTGATACAGGAATATTGGTCTGTATAACAAGAAAGAAAGTTGCAAGAGAAGGCTGGCATATGATTTTTTTTTTTTCCTTTTGAATATCTAGTAGCACATGTATTTTTTGTACCCTTTGTTTCCTCCCCCAAATCGTCCTTGGAAATGAGCTTCCACCCCAATATTTATGGTTAGATAAAATCATCTTAACAGATGATAATGCCCTCTACGCAGTTATCTGGAGAACAGTATGAGGGCTCCTTCCCAGGGACCAAGTGCTCTTCATCTTTGGTGCTTCCAGCTCTTGTACAGCTTTAGTTTTGAACATAGATGTCCTTAGACACTTTGGAAGGTCTGAGCTGGTACTTCTCTGATAATGGCATGACTTCTCACAGACATGGAAAATATGCACTGTGTAGCTTGCTGCTTCAATTTCCATGCAGCTTTCTTTCAACTGTTTCTGAAGATAGTTGAAGTCCTCGTAAAAATGCTCTTTGACATCAATGACGGAGGAATTTATAGCATCCTATGCCAAGGCAGAATACAGCAGACAAACAGCCTACTCAAGTCAAAAATGAACTTATATGCAACAGCATATATGCACTAGAACTGATTAACTGGTAAATTTTCATACTGTAGGTGAGAGGACAAAAAACGTTTTTTTATACAGAATTGTTTATATTGCTACATTTAACTAATTGAGTCTGTACTCTAGCACCACTGCCTATGCGGTGAAGAGGCATTCAACTTCATTACTGATTTTCTTTTTACTGTTCTTTATTTAGTAACTCCCACTTTTTTGAGGGGGGGGCTGGCAGCAAGAAAGGCCATTTGTCCTGTGGGAGCTTGTTAATGACTCCTAGAAATGTGTGCTCTTATTGGGGAAAAAGTGCTTTACCTATAGTCAATCCTACAGAAATGCAAGGTGAGGTCCCAAGACTGCAATACTTATTTTACATAAAACATCAGGTTGGTCTTTAAATAGCAGTCCCAGAAGCGCAAGGCATTTTATTATCCATTAAGTTACTTAGCATCCACTATATTTTTTTAAAAGTTATTTTCCCCAGAGGAGTTCCTAATAAATGGTATTCCAGCACAGAGGAAAAAGAGCAAAGTATCTACAGCAAATAATCTGCTAAATTCAATCCTTATAATCTAGGAACTGTAGTAGATAGCACTAGGAGTGCTAAGAGATCTATATGATACCTCTCTAAATTTAGAATCTGTCCTAGACCTCTGTACGGGCGACATGGCAGAGCTTCTTTGTCTTCTTTATAAGAAGGGGAAATACTTATTTCTATGTTTTTCCTGAATACTTCTACAGACACTGTTCTTCTGCATTGGTTGATAATGGGCAACTCCAGATGTAGGCGTGTATGTGTGGGGGCCAAGTGGATAGGTACTCCTGGAGAACAGGACAAGGCAGACTGGAGGCACTGTACATGCTTTTGTTGTGCACAATCCCCATGGACAAACCTGTACTAGAACCTTACTACAAATGAAGGGGTTTGCCACCAGATTATGGACCTTAAAACCAAATGGGCATCCTTCTGGTTACTCCTGAAAACAGAGGTGGGTGGAGGGGGGTTAGTCACATCTCCTCAGATGTCTACCAGAAGCTGTTACTTTCTTTAGATGCCATATTTAGCTGAAATGAGTCTCCTGCTTTGACTCGCCAGGCTCTCTGCATGGGCCATCTGATAGGCACCCAGGTCAGGTTTCTCAAAAGGGGAGAAATTCAGTTTCACAAGGTTTGTTCTATGGCATATGTGAGCTCCAAATTCTTATATTTTCTCTGATGAGGCAAACAATCTAACTAACATGAAGAGCAAAATATGAGAGGCATTGAATTCTGGAAACTAAGAAAGTAAGTTATTGGTTGTAGCGGAGATATAGAGAAGGAAGCCTGAGCTTTACAAAATGAATTAAGCAAGGAGGAAAATAAAAGCTTCTTCCAAAAGGAGAAGCTGGAAGTCCTGAAAACTACATGCTCAGGGACAGGTTATGGCCTTGAAGTTAGTATCATCCATGACAGCATCTGGAGAATTATTTTTTTTTCAGTTTCCCGAATTACTATTATCACTTTCTTAACTCTGTTGGCTTTCAGCCATCCAACTCACCAGTATGCCTAGATTTGCATTAGTCATTAAAAGTGATAATATATTACAACAGAAACACAGACACTGTGTCTGAAGGCATCCTCCAAATTACATGAAGTGCAGAGATAAAGTTGCATACTCCCACAGTATGGATTACTTTTCTGGGGTTTGTGGTTGTTATTGTTAAAAAAATATTTCTCAGCAAGATTCCCAGATATGAAAAAAGGATTCTGCTTGACTGTCCTGTTATGAGTAATAATGCCTGTGTCTTTTTATTCAAACCTAGATCAGATTTAGTTGTGCAGTGCACTAAGGTGAAGTTCTTTGAGAACAGACATTGTAATAGTGGAGCAAGACTCTGTGATGGCTTGAACTGCTCTGTGGTAGGCAGGTAAGAGCTTCTCTGGAGACCGTTCAGGACATGATGGACAAAAGGGATTTATTGAAAGGTATTAACAAAGGTTCATGGTAGCTGAAGGATACAGGTGGGCATGCCACTCTGACTGGTGATCTCCTTTTAAGCTTTCCTGTGCCCTTGTCCTCTCAAACTGGCTGCACCTCTCTCCCTTTAGACTGCTACAAAGTCTAACAAGAGATGTCTTAAAAATCCCTCCAAAGATGATGGAGAAGGGTTTTGGTCAGTTAGCTAGCTACTTATTTCAGCTCTCTGGAAAAAGGTGGCAGGAGTTAGAAGAAGCAAGACTCCATCTCTAAATTAGAGAAGAAACTTTTGGGAGAAGGAATGATCTAAATGTTGGTCTGCCTACCCATGTAATGATGGCTAAACCTCAGAGATTTGTAAACCCTCCCCAAAGATCATGTCTGAAAACCTCCAATGGTGAGACTGGAAAGCAGGGATGTGACTGCGCTGTTACTGCTCAGTCAGCAGATTTCAGCCTACCCTCATTTTAAACCTGTTCTTTCTAAGCTTTGTGGACTGCAGCATCGCTCTCTCACCAAGTCACTAATCCATAATGAGAATATTAATCTGTTTGCCCCAATAGGAGTGATCATCTTTTTTTTTTTTTAAAAAAAAAAAAAAAAAGGAAAAGAAAACAAAGTACTGCAGCAACTATCCTAGTTGCTCTCAGCAAAGCGGAGCTGCCGTGCCTACCATGACATGGAAGCTTTTGTCCTCCTTATTTTTTAAACACTTTGAGGTTGAAATGACTCGATTCAGCAGAGTCCATTTCCTTTCAGGTTCATTTCTTTATAATGCTGCAAAAGGAGTAACTTCCAGTCTCCAGCCACCCACAGAAGGTGCAGCGTAGTGCATCTGGTTTATGTGCTTTGTGTACACAGTGGCTGCTGATTATATATTATTCACCAACACACTAAGTACAAAGGCAGATAGTTGCCACGTTTGATAGGTTAATTTTAAAGGGATTTTGTTAGCAAACAAATCTTAGAAATAAAGCAGAAAAATGCCCAAGTTTGGTTCCAGCCTCTCCCCTTCTGCCAGGGAGGAGCTGCTTGCCTCTTCAGCAAGAATTCAAATGAATTGAAAATTCCTTTAGAACTGACAGCCCAAGTGTAAGAATGATAAACGGCTTTGGCCTTGATAATTTTTATTAAGCACTAAATGTCACATTTAACCTGCATTACTGAAAGCAATTACCCATGTATCAACAGTCAAGCAGTGCAGAGCTAGACGCCTGAAGCAGCAGCATTATGCTCCATCTGGGAATAAGGATTTTCAATTAGAAGGCAAATAGCTGGAGAGGGGATCAAGTCCTCCAGTGGCTCCCAAAGGAGGTCTATGAGAAGCAAAGTCTTCATATCCAAGTAATCGCAGGCAATGTCAACAGAGCATTCCAAACCATCTGCTGCCAGAGTAGCGTTTACTTTATCAAATCTCAATATTTACAGAACACTGATCAGCTCGTGGGACCAGGATGGCTCACTGCCAGGGTATTCTGGGAAATTCATTTTAAGGTGTGTTTCAGTAGGCTAATTAATTTACAAGCACCTGTTTCATCACTGGGAGCTGTTAGCACACCAGATGAGCTGCAGCAGGGGAAGGGGACTTTTTATCCCAGCTAAATTGATTTCAATTGATTTTCATTTACTGATGGCACAGTTGTAGTTTAATATGAGCATGGCCTAAAGTCTTTTTGTTTATTAATGTATAAGACAGTTTAGATAGTTTATAATCTACAAATATACTTTGGCTCTAGGAGACCCATGAGATTTTTTAAGTTAAACACAGAACACACTTTCCTACAGCAAGGTATATTGTCCTATTCCATTTTGGTGAATTGTTTTTTTTTCAATTCTATGTTATATAAAAGAAAAAAAACCCCATCTTTTTCTATTAAAAGATGGGCCTAATTCTGTTGGTGTGTCATTCAGAAAGCCTCTGTAAAGGAAACATCATGCTGTAAACCTCTCTATACCCAGCACCAGGAATTGTGCCACCTAACCTCAAACTGCTCTGTCGTGCTAGGCATTGAGGTTCCTCAATTCTGTCTCAGTTTCCTCCATCAATAAAGGAACTATAATAACTTCTTACACTACTTCTTCACATCTGAGGATTAATTAGTTCATGTTTGAATGTCATTTTGCAAATGGAAAGTTCAGGATTCTTCTAGTTAAGATATAACAAGTGGCACAGAGGAGTGATTTGTAAAGCCAAATAAATCATTTTTATTTCATCAGTATGGTGTTTGGAATTAGGGCTCTTTCCCTGGCTATCTGTAGAGCTTCCACAGTCTCCGTGTGCTACCCCAGTAATGGTCAAGAGCTATGCTACACAGAAGTCTTCTTCAAAGTAAGCTGGACTTTTGAACATAGAATATTTTCACAACAAACTACTCAGATCTGAGTGACGACCAAGAATGAACTGCAAACGTTATTTTGCTAAAATTTTAGATTGATAGGTTTGGGAAAAGAAATCGGAGAGTAAGTTGAGAAGAACTTCTGTTAACACAATAGGATGAGGTTTAAAAGGCTTGGAAAGCTCTGGGACTCTTACACTGCCTGTGAGGCTTTTGCCAGATCTTTGTGTCCTTGAGTTCTCACTCACCTGCCTTGTTCAGCATCCTTAAACTGGGCTTGGGGTGACTGTGTTTTGCCATGTGCTATTACAGCAATTTTCACTTTACTGCTCCAGTATTGGTTGGTTCCTCTTGACACTGCAGTAATAGAAAAAGGGAATAATGATAATTTTGTTATAGTCATGTCAAGATAACCTAACCCATATTGACTTCCTCTTGACACTCCTGTAGTACAATTATTGTCCTTTTGAATTACTGTTCTAGATCTTCTTTACGCTGTGAATGTATGGTGCCTATATGAGATGAAGGGAAGATCTCTGAAAGAAGGCAATTTAAATTAGCAGTAGAAAGCATAAATAGTTTAGGCAGCTGGGAACTCAGCTTAAATAGGTTTAGACTGGAGGTAAAGAATGTATTTTTTTAATTGTGATAATTATCTACGAGTGAAAGGTTTATGGGGGCTTAGTGGATTGTAAGTCTTTAGATCAAAACTGGGTGTCTCACATATCTTTGCTTGGGCCCAACAATGAAGGCCTTGATTAAGAAATCCTGTGGCCTGCATGTGTGCTAAATAGAAAAGTATAGTGATTTTCAGTTTGTTTTTAACTTCAGGTCTGTGGCTCCCTGGTAAATCTGGAGCTAATTCTTCAGGGAACAAAAAAAAAGACTTAAAAAAGAAAATAATCTCATATATGTTAGGTAGTGACCTACACATGTGACGGAGTTTGAGTCAGTCTCTGCTAAAGGAGTTTTAAAGGTCCATGAATGGGAAAAAAATTTAGAACTACTGGTCCAGTGAATTAGTGGTGATTTTTTGCTTCAAAATTCATGCAACAGTTTTGTGTTTCATCCCTTGGAAAGAGGCAGAAAGAGCTTGGCTCTTCTTTGCGCCCTCCTGGTTAGAGTGTGCTCTGAGGAGTGCCTTGGAGCTGCAGCACCCTGGAGTGTCCGTGGCATTTCACAGGGAGATCTTGTCCTTGGTCTGTTCTGTCAGGAATTGCACAGAGGACCTTACAGGGTACTTGTGATACAGTAGAGTCTTGTTTTCCACTGACTAATTACAGGATTGCCACAGCTATTTAGAATATGTACACAAAGGGTGAAAGTAATCCTCCCTACAAATATATAATACTGCTACACTAGAATATTCATTTTTATTTTGGACTATGTAACTATATCATGAGGTCATGAAGTTTTCTTTCAGTGTAAAATGGCTTTGTTTGTTTTAAATTTACTCCTTCCATGGTCCTAGTCTGACGTATTCCATGTCTTTGGGTTCAGTTTGACAGGAAAGACCTTGTTTCCAGGCTTTGTGTTTATTATCCATTGGCTGGAGGGGGTTTTCTAAAAGAATGATTTAAGCATGAAGGCTTTATAAGTTGGTCTGTTTATACCTTGATGGTGGGGCAAATAAAGGATTGAGAACACTTGCAGAAGGAGGAAAAACATTCTATGAGTATCTACAACTTTCAACCTTATGAATATCCCAAAGCCATGATCTCATCCAGTTTCTAATATTAAAAGCAGTGTGTTAGCATTTATTTGTCTTTTTCTTATCTTTATATGTAGGGAAATGGGTAGAGAAGGGATTTTGCTAAGCTTTTTTTGTGATGTAGTTTTGGTTTTTTTCTATGAGACACGTCATTGTTTTTCTCATCTCAGAGGCTGTTTAACCGTGGTAATACCTGTGTCTGAGGTGTTTCCTTCATATGGAAAATGAAGAAAATTTAATAATGTCACAAGGCTCAGAGAGGGGTCTTTAGTTTGTTTAGTATCTGAGATAAAGGTAGTTGAGTGTGGTCATAAATGGGTTGCTTATAGTATGTTGTCAAAGTGCTTGGATTGATGCAAAACAGAAAATGTGGCACTTCTTGCTTGAAGGAACCACTTTAGTCTAATTCAATTTTTAAAAATTTGTCCACATTCTATTTCTGATTTTCAGAGGACATATGCATCAAAAATTTCAACGTTTCAAGGAGGAGAAAGAAACTGTTTAAAAATGAAAAGCTGTAGTTTTTCAAGACAGGTGGGATTTGCTTTGACGTCTCAAATCAGAAAAAATAACTTTGAAGAACTAACAGAACACATTATGAACATACGAAAAGGCTGGTCTGCACTCCTAAGTATATGGCAGCGGTTGTTATGAAGTCACTGTTGTTTATACTTAAAAGCATCTTTTTGTTTTCAAATTCTTCCCAACTCAGTCAAAAATAATTATTTATTTCATAAATAGAGGGGGCAGTGAATAACATGGCTAGCCAGCCTGGGGTGATAAAAATGACAGCAATTCATAGAATGGTAGAGGCATAGGGAGACACTGTTAGTGCCCCCTTAGAAGTGATGCAACTACATAGCAGAAAATAGACTGGAAATCCCATTTATTTCCCCAAAAGCCTGATAGTACCCTGCTGCTACAGTCATGGGTTTGTGCCAGGTATTTTTGACAAGCATACTAACCTGATGATTCCCCTGCACTGTTAGTTGTCGGGCTTTATTGCTAGTTGTTTGCATGCACTGGGACAGGTGCTCTATTTGCTAATAAAACTCAATAAACCTTTAAAATGTTGCAGTTTGAGCACAGCTGATTAGCCGCTGCAGGAACGAAGTTCTGTATTTGCTCAGCATTGCTGTTTATTGCAGTGGAGGCTTGTTCCTTGTAACCCAGAAAATACATACCTACTCATTAAGTCCTGGACTTAGTGTGACCATTGACTTGTTCCACAGAAGCCACTGAAAAGCTTTAATTGCTACACACAGAAGTCTGGCTCCATTCTCCCCTGTGACCTGGAGGTGAAAGGATCTATATCTAACTTTTAACAGGGTCCGTGATCTATTCACTCCCCAACCCCATCGTTTGCTTTGTCGCTCTACTTCAGCACCCTGTCGCAGCCTGGCTTCCACAATGCTCTCGCAAGGGTGATTCAGCACACTGTAATTTTATCGCTGGTAGTTCTGTTTTCTTTAATGGGATTTGTTTTACTTTGCAATATTACTTTAAGCTCTGATCTGTTGTAGGATAAAGATGTTATTATGACAGTGTTAGCTTCTCTGTAAATTACAGTGCCTTGAGGATTGCATTTTGAGACTTCATGTAAACACTTTACAGAGCTAATAACATAGATACCATATGTAAAGCTTGAAAAATATTTAAATAGGGCACATTTGAAGGAATAAAACAATCAAAAGGCTTTTTGGGGGATAATGAAGATTACACTGAATTGTTTAAACTCAATGTACAGCTTTTAAAACATAACCCATATACCATCATCCATTTTCCCTTTTCTTCCTGCTTAGCTACAATTTATTTGAACTATTGGAATATGTTTTCAGCAGAATTCCTTTACAGTAATTGACGAGATCTCTGGGATAATGTCTTTGGAACAACAACCTTTCATTTAATGTAACAATCATTAGTCATTTTTGTTAACAGTCTTGACTAGAAGAAAAACAGTTGTTACAAAAATGAAAAGCAAGCTAGCTAGCTGCCTAGACAGAAACGCACCACTTTCTGTGACAGCAGTAATGTTGCTTGGATGTTTTGGTTGACTCCAAGTGGGGTTTTTTAATCCCTTTGCAAGCAAAATAGCCGCAAGACTGCAGTTGGTAGTTTGAGTCACAGAGGAACTGCTGCCATCAAGGGTTACTACACATATAATATTTTCGGTACAAGAGTTTCTGTGGAGACCAAAATGCAAGCCCAACCTTTGATCAAAATGGAGTATTTGTTATCTCATTTTTCTTATAATACTTGTTCCATACCAGAGTTTAAACACTACTCCTTTCCTTTCCTTTCCTTTCCTTTCCTTTCCTTTCCTTTCCTTTCCTTTCCTTTCCTTTCCTTTCCTTTCCTTTCCTTTCCTTTCCTTTCCTTTCCTTTCCTTTCCTTTCCTTTCATCTGCTAGAGATTTACGATGTTCTTGGAAAAATACCATAATTTCATTCAGTGGACAGGGAAATGGAGCCACAGAATGACAAAACAAGCTGGTAGATCACCCAACAGAATAGTAACAGGAGTAGATGTCGACATACCCAAACCACAGCTCTGAATCCTATCAGGTAGGACACGCTATTTCTCATAATTCATAGTGACCCACAAAAATGCATTTTTCCCTTTAGAAAAGTGTTTGTGGTGTTTCTACTGTTATCCCTTGTTGAATTATTTCCATAGTGTTGTGATTTTTACCCTGATCTTAATACACCAATGTAATTTTCTGTTACACTGTAGAGCTGCACCCCAGATAAACATGCTATGGAAAGTCTAATTATGAGTATATTGGAACCTGTTCATTTAATTTATAGCTTTAATGAGCTTTGAATGCCAGCTTTTATAGTGAATGAATACTGTAATTGATCCTCTGTGAACAAACTGCTTGAATTAATTTCACTCCTTCCACAAAGCCTTGCCTTGAGATTTCAAGCCCCAGAATTAATAGATAAGTAAAAAAGGATTTAAAAACATGGTAATGAGCAGATCAATAATATGTGTATTACAGTACATATTCATTTTTACATGCATGCAAAATGAGTACAAGGTGACGAATTCTGGCAAGACTGAAGCCTGGGGTGCAGTTAAAAGGTGACGCAGAATCTTCTTGGATTCTCTTTTGTCTTTTCTCTGTGTGAAACACAGACTTGGGAGGGTGTGGAGGGTGTGAAGATTTGGTGACCTCTTATTTGTACAATACCAGACTCTCTGGAAAAATTAAACAAGCTGTAACGAAAATATCGAATCAAACTCCAAATCAATCACTTTACCTATTTCCACTGTACACTTACAGAATCATGAGATTGCCTGCTGGCCTCCCAGCTTTTAAATTTTAGAGGAAATTGTCCTCAAAATGAAGGCTTGTTCCACCCTATAAATCCACAGGCAAGGATGCACCTTTCCCATGCTGATAAAGGGACCTTCTGTTTCCCTGTCCGTAAGAACCCAGAAATGTAAAGTGAAATGAAATAGCTTTATCAACCAGCGACCTTTCCAGCTCCTCCTGTAAATTGCATCCGTGTCTATAGCAGAGAATGTTGAACCACAGTCAGCCCCAACTTTGGTCAGCCCCTCCTCCCCCTCCCAAAGTCATTCTTTCTGTCCCTCTAAGGAAAGCTATTGCTCACAACAGTATTCCACATGGAATATAGATAATACAATACAATACATGTAGCCATTGGTACTGGAATACTTTTTTGCCCTAAGAAGTTACAAAAACTGCTTAGGATTTCCTGGCTATCTATTGCTGAAATTTTACTATACCTGTACAGCAATTTCAGTTGTTGCCTGACATATTACTTCAGTATAGTGTCTCACCAAACTTTGCCTTGCTATTTTCTTTTTTGCTTTTTTACTTATGTAAAGTCTTGTTTACAATAAGATAGGACTATTGGGTTTTGGTTTTTTAAATATTCTTATTATCTCCTTAAGATAAACAGCCCCTATACTAAGTAGTACAGTGGCCTGCAGCAGTCTGTGGTTTGATTGCAGGGATCTCATGTCTGTCATATATTCAAAGCCCAGCCCATTAAAACTGAGCTTTGTGAACTAAGCCTTATTTTTCAAAAGTGACATCAATGCTTTTTTAAGACACCATTGGAAGGGATGAAGACACATGCAAAAAAAACCCAAACCCCAAAACACCCCAAACCCTAAAAAAAAAAAAAAAAGAAATAGTGCTTATGAGACCTGACGTGGGTTTGGAATGAAAAGCTCCCATTTCAGCTCTGTGAGACTTCCCATGGCGCAGCTTTAGATTAAAGCTTTTAATGAAGCTCCACTGCAGAGCACAACAGAATACAAGTCTATTATCGCTGTTTTGCTGAATTACCATTCATTTCAGCTAATAGAAAAACAGCAAAGAACACGGGATAAACAGTAGCTATAAGAGGCCAATGTAATTTCTGTACTAATTTGCACAGCTTGGAAGTTCCCCCCCTACACATTCGCAGGTCCCAGCTCTCTAATAAGTGTGAGCTCCCTGGCTTCTCTTTTCAGCAGCCCTCAGTGCTGGGAAGTGTCAAAGCTATCTGAGCAGGTAATGGCTGCTACATGGATGGTAATGGTTTCCATCTCCATGATTACATCTTTAAGACAGAGGCAAAAGTAAACATGAAAGTTAGGCTTTATTGTATTCTAGCACTTGTGCATTTCCTATGCTGTGGTTATCTGATGTTTCTTCAACCAAGCATCAGCTCTGGAGGGAACAAACTTCACTTGAAACAAATCTAACTTAGTAAATTTCTTTAAGTCTTATCTTGAAAGATGACAAATAACTTTATAAACCGTGAACATATAATATCTCCTCACCTCTCAATTCTGGAACAAAAAATTTAAAAACACTATTTGCAATCATAACAAACAATAGGGTATGTTTTATTTGTTGGAAAGTGAAAAGATGGGGTAGGTAGGTAATATGCAGTTACTCAGTGGCCTGGAAAATTGGCAAGCTGTTCTAAGACTGTACTGGATCTAGCTGGCATTGAGTTAACTGCTTTTCACAATTCTGCTACTTTATTTTTGCCCACTTCTCTCTCTCAATTCAAAATCCTAAATCCTCAACAGTGGCAGCTTCATCTGCTGGTACTACAACATTTCATAGGCAAGTTCTATGCCTTTTTCTAAGAGGTCTTAGAGCTTCCATGGTGTTTAACCCAGTCATTATATCTTCACTCATTCATGATGTTTAACCTAGCCAAAAGTATTTCTCTTCCCTTAAATTCTTCTGTTATGTAAGATGTAGTATCTCCAAGAGTGATTAGAGGTCTACATCTTATTGAACCCCTTCCATATAGGAAACATAAGAGTGAAAAACATTGTCATACTCCACTGCACAGAATTAAATAGGAACTGAAGGATATACTGGGAAAGATTAATTTCTTGGTTGTGAATGGAAACATTATATACTGAGACACTACAATCATTGCCATGTACCAAAGCACATCTTCATATTAATCTTACAAATAGCATTCAAAATTAATTAGAAATTCATGCACTATCATTCCTTCTGAAGCACGAATGTTTTATTTCAGCTGTAACCAGAAAGGCAATAACCAGCACAAGCATTTGAAGGAAAATTATGTTTCGAGAAGGCAGTGCTCAGTAGTCCCAATGACTTTACACTGCTGAAGCAGAGCAAAATTTTTTTTTCATATGCCAGCCTGGATGAAAGCCATTCTTGGAAAGATGTGCATCTTGAACTGGCACAGTGTGAATGGCTGGCCTTGAACATGATTCATGTTTGTGTTAAGCTTTTGACATGTCAAAAATTTTTTGCTCCCAGCTCTTTGCCAAAACCAGTCATTGACACTGAGCTGCTTTTTTTTGTTTGGGTTTTTTTTTTTTTCTTCCCCAGTCATACCCTGAGGTTTTATGGAAGTTATTCCAAAGGTTAAGCCTTAAAAGTCTAATCACAAGGAAAAAGGAACACTTTTCACATACTAGGTCACATTTTTTGGCTTTAACTATTTGCTTATCCACACACACCCCGATTTAATCTGCTTAATTCATGTAGGTCAGATACTAACTTGGACAAGACATAGCATAAGATTAACCCTTTTCATGAGTAGTGCAGAATTGTCACGGTCAGCTACTGATTTTAGTGCTCCTGTAGTGGCTTGGAGCAGCTCAAGGTCCACCCTCAGTTAATTTGACAAACAAAAGACCCAATGCCATAATTTTTAGACCACAGTGCAGGAACTGACAGAAAATAAATTAAAGTATACTTAGCTTATGATGAAATTCATAAGATTACAGTTTTTAGTACCTGTCAGATTTCCAGCTCCCTTGGAATTATTTCTTGAAAAAGTTCTAACGAATAAGCAACTTATCTTTTTCTGTTCAAGTATAAAGTCTCTATTTATCAATAAAGAAAGTGTTTGATGATGGGCTTGGAAGAATCTCCTTGTCCTGCTGGAAAGTCTAATGGCATTTTTAATTTCTATTGTGACCTTCAATTCTACATTGAAGTAAAGTGTTAGTCTGTGTACTGAACTCCAAAAGCCTGAAGCATACTTGGATATGTAGTTGATCTAGTTATTTCAAAGCTTGTAGTTTGATAGTAGCACATTCCTCATCTAGCAGAGAAAGACGATGTGTTAATTGCCAAAGCAAAACAAAATTTATGTAAACTATGAAATGACTCTATTTGGCTTTGGGCATATTATCTCCCAAACACCTTCTCTGAGTGAATATGTTGCTTATACCCTTAAATTACTAGCAGAAATAAATATCAGAATGCTTGATTTGAATGTCTGTAACCAAAAAGCTGCTGACCTTGAGCAGCATGCTGTATCTTGTTAAACTCATAAACCAATACTTAGACATGCTCCACCTGTTAAAGGACAATATTCTTTTTGATCTAGCTCTATTTTTTTCTTCACTAACAGTTATGTGACTATTACATGGTTTACAGCCTGTTTCTCTACTTATTCATCCACACATGCTGTTCATTTATGTGAAAGAGAAAAAAGATGGCTGGAAGATTATTCTCATCATGCTGAAAAGATGAGGTCCATTTTAGCTATGTACAGTCAGGCTGTCAATACATCTTCCTCACATTGCATCCTTCGTGTTGATTTATAGTTATTTCCTGAACAGGAAGCACAAAATCATTCCATTAGAAGTGGGTTTACTTGGGGTGCAAGGAAGGCTAGTTCAACTATTAGCAAGAGACTTTTGTCACAGCACTCAGTTCATCTGTGAAAGTGATGTCAGCATGAACTCAGGTGTCCTTCCCTTGACACAGTCCATTCCTGTGGCCTGAAGGAATTCTTCTCTAGCTAGGAGAGAAATGGAAGCAAGTGCAATAATTTTATATGTTATATTTAGTGATATCTTATTTTACTTGCTAAAGGATCTTGCTGGTGGAACAGACTTGGTGTGTCTAAATCTTCGAATGGTAACAGCGAAATGGGTACAGGGAAAATGAAAGTGACAGGAAATTACATAAGAAAAGGTTTACTTGTGAAGTTGTGGGTATGTTCATATTTAGAATGATGAAGAAATAATTGAAATTACAGCTTCACTGCTGGAATTTCGGCATTGCTGCCTTGGCCAGAATTTCAAGTTATTAGAGGGTGGGGCTGGGGAAATCACTAAAAAAAGGAAATAAAAGGGTGGGAGTTTGGGTTCCCCCCCTCCTCCCCCCAACATTCCAGAATTCTTGGGAACTAGTGTCTAATCTGTGGCTCCCATCTCTCTACCTGTTGTACTTTTATGTATTAATTTCTTGCTTTTGAAGGCTTTAGCCATTTGAGATGAAGGAAAAAGGAATAGCATATTGTGTCACATATCAAGTTAAGCATAATAATTAACAGTGTTTTTAAAATTTTTTTTGACAGTATGTAAAAGGATCAATTTCAGAGCTTAGCTCTCAACAAAACAGGCAATTCAATCTCTGTGAAAATTCTCTTCCAGCAGGTTTCTGGGGTGTCCTGGTTCTGGCGGGGATAGGGTTAATTCTCTGGCCCGGGACACAGGTATTCCATACCACGTGACGCCATGCCCAGTCCATAAGGGGGAGCTGGCCAGGAGGAGGAGGAAGGCGCGGTCCGGGAGCGGGCTGGGGCTGTGCGGTCCGGTCGGTGAGCGTCGGTACAGTAACCCTGTGTGTGCATCCCTCCATCAGTGTTATTGTTGTTGTTCTCCTCTTTCGTTTGCTGTTGTGTTAAACTGCCTTTTATCTCAACCCACGAGTTTTGCCTTTTTCTTCCGATTTTCCCCCACCGCCCTCGGGGGTTGAGCAGGCAGCTGCGTGGTTCTCTGTTGCCGGCTGAGGCCAAACCACGACAGTCTTTTTGGCGCCCAACGTGGGGCACGAAGGGTTGAGATAACGACAGATCCGACC
>VFFE01007673.1:702993-722895 GCA_008921705.1 Burhinus oedicnemus | reverse complement strand
GTCCAGCACCACACAGCATCTCGCCTGCCCTGAGAGACTGTTCTAACAGAGGGAGCCCAAAGTCATGGATTAAATGAACTCAATGGGCATTTTTAGAGGGATGGCCCATACACTAAGGGAATTATATCTGTATGTATATATCTGTATGTATACATAAATAAGGAAAAATAGTGGTAATTAACTGGAAACTATAAGATCTGGGCATGACGTAGATGGTATAGAATAAGGGGTGGATAATGTCCTGGTTCTGGCGGGGATAGGGTTAATTCTCTGGCCCGGGACACAGGTATTCCATACCACGTGACGCCATGCCCAGTCCATAAAAGGGAGCTGGCCGGGAGGGGGAGGAAGGCGCGGTTCGGGAGCGGGCTGGGGCTGCGCGGTCCGGTCGGTGAGCGTCGGTACAGTAACCCTGTGTGTGCATCCCTCCATCAGTTGTTGTTGTTGTTGTTGTTCTCCTCTTTCGTTTGCTGTTGTGTTAAACTGCCTTTTATCTCAACCCACGAGTTTTGCCTTTTTCTTCCGATTTTCCCCACAGCCCTCGGGGGTTGAGCAGGCAACTGCGTGGTTCTCTGTTGCCGGCTGAGGCCAAACCACGACACTGGGGTGATAAAAGACAGAACCTGGGATATCAGGATGACTTAGATTCTGCTTCCAGGTTTATGCTTTGAATGCTTTCAATGCAGCCACAGTGGAGGACTATTTCCATATCTGTGAACAGAAGCGATGATGATGTCTGTCAAAACAGACCATGGAAGTACTGGGCACAGCTTAAAACAGGTAACCCCACTCAATACTTCCAAATGCTCGGCTCTTGAAAACGCCACGAAGCACACTTGTTTATGAGCATCAGGTTCTGACAGCAGCAAGGACATCTCTCAGCTGTATCTTGATCCTGTGACAAGCAGGAGTCCCTGATCCCAGAGACGGTTCAGCAAGCAGAGTCTGCAAAAACCTTTATAGTGAGGGGTCAGGAGTTTGCCTTGCCTGACCTGCAGCCCTAGTTCATCTCAGAAGAGTTGAGTTTTTTGTTCAGTGACAGACTGTGGCTCCTTGTTCACCGAAGTCCTCTGTTTTGGCACGGTT
This sequence comes from Burhinus oedicnemus, assembly GCA_008921705.1. NCBI lineage: Eukaryota > Metazoa > Chordata > Aves > Charadriiformes > Burhinidae > Burhinus > Burhinus oedicnemus. The sequence continues at coordinate 721,809 of VFFE01007673.1, read as the reverse complement.
GCTAAGCAGAGAAGCAGATATTCCTCTTGTGTTTCATTAGCCTGAAGCAAACGCACATTTACTTGAGTACTTAAGAGCTTAGTTCCAGTCATTAACCTCTGCCTTGTGTGTGCCTTCTGTGGTACTGGGAATTAATAAGCTCCCAGTTGCTGTGCAGTAGCATAGCACTTTCTCTCTCTCTACCTCTCTTCTGTTTCCACAGCTGGAGGAAAGGTACAAAGCTGTGCAGCTGGTTGCTGGGTCTGGCTGGGATGGAGTTAATTCTCTTCATAGCAGCCCATACAGTGCTGTGTTTTGGATTGGTGACTAGAACAGTGATGATAACACACCAGTGTTTTAGCTATTGCTAAACAGTGTTTGCACAGCATCAAGGCCTTTTCTTTCTCACACTCTGCACCACCTGGGAGTAGGCTGGGGGTGCACAAGAATCTGGGAGGGAACACAGCCAGCACAGCTGACCCAAACTGACCAAAGGGATATTCCATACCACATAATGTGTTCAGCAATGAAAACTCAGTGAAAGGAGGAGGAAGGGATGAGATTCAGGGTTATGGTGTTAGTGTTACCAAGCAGCCATTATGTGTGCTGAGGCCTGGCTTCCCAGGAAGCAGCTGGACATCTGCCTGTCAATGGGAATAGTGAATGAACTCCTTATTTTGCCTTCCTTGTGTGTGCAGGTTTGCTTTACTTATTAAACTGTCTCTCTCAACCTACAAGGTTTCTCACTTTTGTGCTTCCAATTCTCTGTCCCATCTTACTGTGGGGGAGTGAGTGACTGGTGGGGGAGTACCTACTGGCCGGAATCATCCCACCACAACCTGAGAGGATACGTTATGAACACATACTTCCATACAGGCATCCTGCCTCTTCTGCCCACCTCCTTTCTTAAGGTTCAGGTCTCCAAACAGCCCTTTCTATTCATGGGACACATAGATACACTGCAACATGCTTTGCTTGCATGCAGAGATTTTGCTTTACCTATTAAACTGTCTTCATCTCGGCCCATGAGTTTTCTCACTTTTACCCTTCTGATTCTCTCCTCCATCCCACTGTGGGGGCAGTGAGCGAGTGGCTGTGTGGAGCTGAGCTGCCTACTGGGGTTAACACACAATAAATAATGATTGTTCTACATGTATGAGCCACACATCACGCCCAAAAGCTGAAGAATTTAACCAAAAGCTTCTCTTTTTCTTACACTCTACTGACTTCTGGGGTTCCACATGCCCTCGGAATTTAACTACAGCCTTTAAAAAATGTGGAAAGCAGGTCTCAGCTGTAGTACTGTTGTTTCAATTTTTTGATTTATGGGCACAGAGATAACATAACCTCCTTTAATCTGGTCACTCTCCTTACATATCAAAGTATCATATCACCCATTTTTGCCATGGCAGTTCAGCACAAGTTCATACTGAGTTGCTAGTCTGTATGCCCTTTACAAAGGATTTTCCAGGATAACATCTCCCATTCTTCGTGTATCACTTTGCATATGACTACATCACATTTGGGTGTACATTTTACTCCATTTGAACACAAAGTTTTTATAATGTGCATGCTCATTTTTTGTCGGACATAAAGCAGTAAAACACAAAACTTTCAGAAAGCCAACTTGGTTAACAGTCCTAAACAAAATTTGCAAATTTCAAGGAAAGAATTAAGAATTTAGAACTTTTTTTTTTTATAAAACACTTCTGACTAATGTCAATTTTATTCCTTTTGGCTTTTCATGAACACCATCTCAGCCTGTATGTTGCTTTACTTGGCTAACAGCCCTGTAGAGAATCAGATAATTTTCTAAAATTGGAATAACCCTGTTTATTAACTGCTAGGATAAAGAGTAGTGAAATTTTGGGGGTGAAGGCTTCTAAATCCAGTAACAGCTTCTGCTAATGTCTAGACATGACTACAACGTAATGAGAGATGGGTAAAAAGGTCAAACATTTTTTTAGTTCTTGGATGGAGTTGTCAAAGGTTTGTGCAGGTAAAACTAATATCAGAATGTAGGTATATAAGAATGAAATTTCAGAAGTAGTTACCTGAAGTTTATCATACGAGAAATCCTAAGCCCTCCTTCTCCAAATAGCAAACCTGTCTGTAACTTATTCTGGTAATAAATCTGATGGTATTCCAATCATTTCACTGAACAACAAAGATGGCTCAAAGTACACCTGCTTTCCATCCTTTCAACTATGTCTTCAGTTATGCTGATACAGAAATTAAAGCCCCTTAATCAGTTCCTTGATCTGTCTGACCATGCAGTTCTATAAAAATTAAACCAGAACAACTGAAAGGGTGACAATACATGGCTGCAAAGAAACTTGAGTACGGAGAAAAGACAGAAGTGTTTGAACTGGCCTTGCCTCTAAGAAGAGCACTCTCTGTAATGGACTCCAATTATACCAATGGGAATTAGTGAGGTTTTTTTCCCCCAACTGAATCCAGAGTCGATTTCAATTAGAATTCATAGCCCATAGCATCAGTGCTACCATCACTGCAAAATCCCATTACAAAAGGCAGTATAAGTTACTCAAATTAAGATTCAAAGTTTGCCATAGTTTCAAGAAGCCAACTGTAATTAGAGTGTATTACTAGAGGCTATTAGATTAAATTACACATTCACTTTCCTTTTAAAGTTTGTGGAGGTTTCTAGATTGAAAGGAGATATTTGATGCAATGGTAACAAAGCAACATTAACTGTAGTCAGGTAAGAAGAGTAAACATATGAACTGGTTATCGTATAATATATATTGATTTATTGGTGACAAACAAGACAAAATTTAGAATTTCTCTGTGGAAGAGCTTCCCTTTTGATAGAATATATATTGCCTTTATTACACTAATTCCTTAAAAATGCAGAACAAGGACCCTTGGAAAAGTCATTATTGGAAAACTTCTGGCTAAGTAAAGACATTGGCATTCCAGGTTATTTTCACAAGTTTATTATCTTCAGGCTATAAAAAGTAGAATATGTTAACCATTTATTCAGTACCACAGGACAAAAGAGCCCAAATTCAGGAAAGTTTATTACACAGAATTAATGGTGAGAAAATACAGCCAACCATTTTCAGAAGAAGCCTAACAATAATCTTGTCAGTTCAGCATATTAAGCATACCTAAAGAATCTGTAAAAATCTACCCTTCAGTCAACTCCTTTTGCATGTAGAATCACATATTGAAGACTATTTGTATGCCATTTTTTGAGTTTGGAAGTTGTTTTTTTTACTTTGAAGACTTTATCAACATTTAATTGAAGTGAAAAGAAGTGACTTTTTTTCACAAGAACCATGTGTCTTGTTTTTGAAACTAAAGGAGCAAATGCTTCCATTTAAAGACAATAACCAGAATCTACCAGTAGACAGAGGCTAGCACTAATACAATTAATTATTAAAGTGTTTCTCTTCTATGTAGTATTTGTGAACTTCAATATAAATGACGGATGTATATTCACCTTTCTCTGACAGATCACTAGCTAAAAGGTTTATCCTAGGAAGCGTGAACAGAAGAAAAATCTTGGCTTTGTTCCTCCAACCTGTTAAGGGCAGAGGACATCCCCTTCTGTAAAGTTCCTGTGGTTCCAGTAAACACCACTGTAACTGATACTAATAATTTACTCCTGTTAGTTAGCATCTCTGCTACACAGGGCACTGGTCATGTTGGAAAATATTACTCCAGTGTCCTTGAAGGACAGTTTTGTACACTAAACACCTATATCTTCTTTAGTTGCTTAGGGGTGTGGTATTAATCTGTGATCCAGTCCAGGTTATGGTATTCCATGGGGTGGATTATGAATGTTTAATACATGGCATTTACAAGTCAATGTGAGAGATATAAAGACCCATCACCTAATTATATATGAAGTAAAATCATTCAGTAGAGAGGCTTTTCTCTTTCCTTCTCCTTTCCAAAAAAAGCAAGTAAAAATTTCCTTCAATCAAAGCAACTCTAAAGGCATTTATTGCTTCTTGGTTTTTGTTTTGTTTTGTTTTTTTATTTTGCTTTTTAAGATTTGAAGCAGGCTGTGATTTTAAGAATCACAAATACAGTTCTGTTTGCAACAAATCCTTCATTGCCAATTCCTTAAAATGATAAATTGATATTTTTATAGAGGTATTAAGTATAAAATAAAATTCTAATACAAAATACACTATTGAAATCTCACATAGATTCTTACATCTCAAGGAGATGTTCCCTAATGATGAATAAGAGTTTACTGAAAATGTGCTTATACTGACCTATGCATTACCTGGAATTTTTGTTTTGATCGAACAATGGCACTGTCATCTCTAAGTCTCAGCAAGAATGCAGATCAAGTTTATTAACCAACTATTTAATCACGACATTTCTCTGAAAAAAATGAAGCTGAAGAATCAATTAGTCTCAATAGTGGTCACAGAAAGAAAAAATCAAATGACAATAAGTACAAAACAGTTGCAGAAAATACTCAAATTAAAATGATGTAAAAATAAATTCTCATGCACTATTTTGAAAATACCCTTTCCCTGAGAGACAGACCGCTTCCACCCCCAAAACTTAGCATTAGCAAGTCTCTATTTTACTTAATAGAAGCTATCATTCATGTTGGCAATTACTGTGATACATTTTTTTGGATGCAGTTCTCAGGGGAACCATTTTCAGAATAAGTTACTGCATGAAAGTGAGGAAAACATTAACCGAGTACCTCAGTGCTGGATACCAAAGCAAAAAGATAGGAAAGGCATTTTTCCTAGGGTAGACAACAGAGATCTTGGCCAAGTTGGGAATTGTTGCAGGAAGAGTAGCAAGAATTATGCATTTCCTTGTATGCAAAAGCAAAAAAGTTACTTATTTGAGCTTGGTAATGTGCAGACACCAGTTCTGGACACATGCAGCACTGTTTGTCACATTAAGTGTCCATAGAGACAAAAGATGTGCTTTGCATCCATAAATTTGAAAGTATTTTGGCATGCTGTCCCTTTTTCCCATGTCCAATCCAAATCCAATACAAAGCCACATATTTTGTTTTACAGTTACTTTTCCCAAGTCTCAGAGCATATTTACTTTCAGAAATAAACACATCAAAAAGGGAGATTAGTATTCCTTAGATTTGATGAAGCTACACGTTTCATCACATGGTTGGAGGCCAGCGGTGTACTAGTGACTGCATTAGTGGTGATTAGTGGTGTACTCCAGGGATCAATATTGGGTCCAATCCTGCTTAACATCTTCATTAATGACAGCAAAGATGGCTACCGGTATCCTGGGCTGCATTAGACAACATATTGCCAGCAGATCAAGCGAGGTGATCCTGCCCTACTGCTCAGCACTGGTGAGGCCACACCTGGAGTACTGTGTCCAGTTCTGGGCCCTCCAGTACAAGACAGACAGGGACATGTTGGAGGAAGTCCAGCAAAGGGCCACAGAGATGCTTAGGGGAGCGGAGCATCTCTCCCGTGAGGAAAGGCTGAGTCATCTGGGATTGTTCAGCCTGTAGAAGACAAGGCTTGGGGGAAACTTACTAATTTCTATTAATACCTGAAAGGAGGTTATAAAGAAGACAGAGATAGGTTCTTTTCAGTGTTGACAGGACCAGAGGCAATGGTCACAAATGGAAACACAGAAGGTTCCCTTTGAACATCAGGAAACACTTCTTTACTGTGAGGGTGACCAAGCACTGTCAAAAGTTGCCCAGAGAAGTTGTGGAGATCTTCAAAAGCTATCTGAACATGTTCCTGGGCTACCAGCTCTCTGTGGCGCTGCAGCCATGTAGGACCAGATGACCTCCAGAGGTCTCTTCTAGCCTCAACCATTCTATTATTCTGTGATTTTGTGATTCTGTGATTGATTCTGTGACTGTTTCTGTAGCTCTAGGATATACAAATTCTATTACTCTTAATTTTAGGTGATCAACACAATAGTGATCTAATATCATAGAATCATAGAATTGTTTAGGTTGGAAAAGACCTTTAAGATCATCTAGTCCAACCATTGACCCTACTCCACCAGGTCTGCCACTAAACCATGTCTCTAAGCACCACATCTACACAACTTTTAAACACATCTAGGGATGGTGACTCAACCACCTCCCTGGGCAGCCTGTTCCAATGTTTGATAACTCTTTCAGTGAAACATTTTTTCCTAATGTCCAGCCTAAACCTCCCCTGGTGCAACTTGAACCCATTTCCTCTTGTCCTGTTGCTAGTTACTTGGGAGAAGAGATCAGCTCCCATCTCACTATAGCCGCCTTTCAGGTAGTTGTAGAGAGCACAAAGGTCTCCCCTCAGCCTTCTCTTCTCCAGACTAAACAATCCTCATTTTTTCAGCCGTTTCTCACAAGACATGTTCTCCAGACCCCTCACCAGCTTCGTTGCCCTTCTCTGGCCACGCTCCAGCACCTCAATGTCCCTGCTATACTGTGGTGCCCAAAACTGAACACAGTACTCAAGCTGCGGCCTCACCAGCGCTAAGTACAGGGGCACGATCACTTCTCTGCTCCTGCTGGCCATATATCGGATCCTCCACAAGCTGCTGTTCTTGAAAATTAGATCTATAAGAACTCTAAAAAGAGATCTAGTACCCCGGTCAATTTTGTCTGAGGATTTAAAAAGGAGATAATCCATTTCTCTCCATTTAAACAACCAACTACCAGAAGACACTGAAATATCTGTTATTTCACTTATTTTGAGCAGATTTGTTAATATCTTAAACTAAACAGGAAATTTCAAATAGCATCTGCTCCCAAAAAGGTTTTGCAGTTTTTACCACCTTACCAAAAAGGCTGCTGAACATGTTGACAAATCACCACCTACAATATATTCACTGTGATACTGACCGTTCCAGTCCCTTAAAATCCTACTGCTGAACTGTCAGCCAGCAGGGAAATTTTAGACTAGATTGCACAAAATATCAGCATTAAAAACAGACAGTTCAAAAATCTAAGACCATATTCAAAACCAGCCACTGTAAATCCTTCTTTGTGGCCTGATGTTCTATGGAAACTTACAAGGCTTTATGAGATGGATTTTGCTTGAAAAATCTGACAGACTTAGCAATAATACATTTGGAAAAGTCATTTTCTATCATGGCAGATAGTGAATAGTTAAGGATTTCTCAAATATCAGTAGCAATTGCAGGATAAAAATGTTATCTTCTATTTCTAGGATTTTCAGCTGACTGACAATTAAATAGTTCCTCCTACAGATATGATGAAAAAGACAACATCAGCTCAGTTCCAAGCCAATCTCTCAAATTTTCTTCCTGAATAAACAGAAATATAAGCAAAATCAATAAAGAACCATGCCACACTCTTGAGTAAAGCCACTGAGAAGTCCAGTTACTTGGGAATGATTAATTATCCAGAATGGAACAGGAGATACGAATGGACATGATGAAGACCTCATTTTTTCTTGCGGGTATTTTAAAGATAAATACACTTTTAATATACATAAAGTAAATAGAAGTATTTTCTTCATTTTTTTCACACCAATGAGAGTTTGTGGTACTTGAAAAGGCTGAGGCAGTCAAGGAGAAGTCCAGAAATTATTCTGATTTTTACCACAAAATTATTATGCAACTCTAACAAGTTGTTCTGATTTTGGCTGATTTTCTTCATGGTAGCTAGTATGGGCCTGTGTTTTGGATTTATGCTGGAACAGTGTTGCTAATAGAGGGATGTTTTAGTGATTGCTAAGCAGTGCTTACACAGAGTCAAGGTTTTGTCCGCTTCTCATACCACTCCACCAGTGAGTAGGCTGGAGGTGCATAAGAAGGTGGGAGGGGACACAGCCAGGACAGCAGAACCCAACTGACCAAAGGGATATTCCATACCATGTGACATCACGCTCAGCTTATAAAGTTGGGGGAAGAAGAAGGAAGTGGGGGATGTTCGGAGCTATGTCATTTATCTTCCTAAGTAACCATTATGTGTGATGAAGCCCTGCTTTCCTGGAAATGGATGAACACCTGCCTGCTAATGGGAAGCAGTGAATGAATTCCTTGTTTTGCTTTGCTGGCATGCGTGGCTTTTGCTTTACCTATTAAAATGTCTTTATCTCAATCCACGAGTTTTCTCACTTTTCCATTTCTCTCTCCCATCTCACCAAGGGGGAGTGAGCAAGTGGCTGCGTGGTGCTTAGTTGCTGGCTGGGGTTAAACCACAACACGAGTGACAAGACGAAAATACAGAAACAGAAGAAAGCCTGCTGTTGCACTTTTGCCTGAGAGAATTATAGTAGGCCACTGATTTTACAGAAGTTTCAAATGTCATCCTGGTACAATAAAAGGAAATACCATAGTGATGATTCTTGTCAGTAGCCATTTCCATAAGAAATGTAATGCAAATGTAATGAATCTTTCCATTCTACTGAGTACTTGCTAACATTTCTTGGAGTATCACATCCACAATTCAAGGAAGAGGTGGGTCAGAGGAATCTAGAAAAGAAATAAAGAAAAAATTGGGGACATAGTTTAATAAATTTAATAAATGGAAAGCCTGACTTACAAGGAAGGACTAAAATGCCACAGTTTTCAGCCAGAAAAGAAAAAAACAGAAAGACAGCTTTTATGTATCTGAAGGATTAATGAAGCTCCATTCATTCCCATTTGGGGGATAGGTCAAATTGTGGTTATGATAACAGGAGATTTATAAAGTTTTATTTAATGCTAGTTTACTGTAAAGCACTGGGATAGTTTGCTGAGGAAGTCTACAGAATTGCATCATAAGTGTGGTTTTTTCCTTCCTGTCTCCAGGTTAGACAAATAACTGCCAAGAAGAAATAAGAAGGATGATCCATTTTTAGGATACGGGTGTGGAGCAGATGACCTTTGGAAATCCCTTTTAGCTTTTTTCTCTTATTGATCTATGCTTCTACTTCATTTATAGACTAAAACAATGGAGGAACAACAAAATCAGCTCTGGATGGAACTAAAAGGTACTCAATTAATCCAATGCTGCAAAACAGATTGCCTGAAGAAACAAGAAGAATCGAAGTACACTTTCTATTTACCAACAGATATGAACTTTCCTGAGCTTAATCTTGCAGTAAAGTATAAATAAAGTCTATTTTCAGGATTGAGTTCCAGTTCCCTGTCCAGCATGAGTGTTAAATGACATGACTGGAATTCCAGAAATTCTGACACAGTTTAAAAAAAAAAAGAAGGGATCTTACAACATGAGAACTTCAGTTTTCCTAGTTTTGGCCCAAACTGAAACCTGTGTGACAGAATCCCTGTCATAAACTTGTTGGCAAATCAAGCTTAAACACACTCACAAAAATGCATTCCTTCTCCCTGGCAGCTTAAACCTTCTATCCTCCCAGTGGATAAAAGGTACTAACTAGTTTTTGTCCAGTAGTAGTCTGCTTGATTGGCTCTAAATGAATTCAACTATCAGTCAATATCCGCTCTGCTCTTGCAAGCAGAAAGAGGGAAATAGTAGCCCTATGCAGTTCATTGTACACAAAATAAAGTTTTTTGTCGTTTTTGTTGTGTTTTTTCTTAATAAAATAACTTTTCAGAACAGAATCACATTTTAATAAACTGGTCCCAGGTAAGACATCTTTGCTATATTTTATGTGATATTGCATTTCTTATGTCCTCTCTGACATTGTCATGATAGGACACTTTGCATCAGGCAGAAGCTTCAAGGTCCAAAGTCTCAAAATTGGTTGTGCTTTTACCCACCTTCACATGTTTTTCTCTACCCAGACTGTGAAACCACTGTGACATGCAGAGATAGCATGTAACTGTAAGCAACTGTGAGACTACCACTGTAACCAGTGATCCTCTTGCTCCACATGCTTCTCTGCCCTGGTGGATTTTTTAAGTGGCTGAGAATCTACATTCCTCCGTGACAAAAGTTTGTCACTTATATCATATTGCTCACATGATCATGGCAGGACTTTTGACAGGTGCTTTTTCATATGAAATATAAAAGGCACATCCAGTATGGACTTTTGTCATCTATGAGCTTGTCTGACACATATTTTTTTTCCAACCTTAATCTGTAATGAATGCTGAAGCATACCTAGAAGCAGAACATGACAGGAGAGGCGGGGCAGGGAAGACTAGCAAGATGCTGAATAGTATTCCACAGAGTTAGCATTCACAGAGATGGGCTTAGAGACTTCACATCCAGTTTTAAATAAATAAATCACTCTCTTCCTTATTTCTAAGTGAAGTCACAGAACTAACCTCTCCTAGGGACATGGAGCCACACCAGCATTATAGCAGGGCAAGAACAGCACTGCAAGACTGAACACTAGACACTGATAACAGCTGCTCTCAAGGCCACTGATGTCATCACTGCATTCACACAGACTTACTGCTGGCTGCATCTTCTATGCCACAAGTTTAATGGCAAGCCAGCATGTCACAGACAACATCAAGCCAGGCAAAGCTGCTAAACATAGTACCTGACAATGTAAACATGTACATACATAACCACACCACCATGTACCACAAACTTCAGCAGGGCTTGCTTGAGGACTGCTTGGAGATTACATGCCAGTATTACTTTTGGTTCCATTGAGGCTATTCTAAACATAGCTGATCCTACAGGGCCACTTTTTTAGAGCAGACTTTTTAGTAAAGTTTAGATTGATACTAATGAGTTCCATTCAAAAGTAAAAAAGAAATAATACCTTTTTATAAAATGAAAAGATCCAAGGGAGAAAGTACTGAGTTTTTCCTTCTTACATTGTAGGTGGAGAGAGCAAATCTTGAAATGGATAAAAAAAAAAATTGTTCTTTTAGTAACTGAATTCATTATCCTTGTTTCCAGCTATTTTTGACATTTTTTTCTTTCTGAGCAGTTACCATTTGAAATACTCAGTTATGCCGTTTCATCTTACATTATACATAGTTTTCACATAGCTTGCACCACTCTATTAAAATCTATGGTATTATGCTATGGGTTTTAAAAAAAGAAAAGTCAAGCCATCACTTAAAACATTGTTCCCACATTCTATTACTGGTTGGCAGGTGGGCAAAATACCTAATAAGAAACTAACATAAATTGGAGCGAGTACTTAAAAGGCACTAGAAGTCTCAGTAAAGCTTTAAATATTTTACAAAAGCTGTGATCTGTAGGCTTTGCCTTCAGCCAACATCCACTCAAAGTGAAATAGGCCTAAAAAAACCCCATCTGCAATAAATAGATACCTCATGGAGATATTCTAGCCAGCAAGTCTCCACCTTTGTGCTTTGAACAAAAGCTGAAGAAAAACTTTGAAAAATCCTCCATGAAAGACAGAAAAAAATGGGAGAAGATTTTTTTTTCTCCTGTCTCAGTAAGCAGAGTTTTTCTGGTTTGCCTCAGAAGATCTATTTTAATAGCAATGTCAGGCCAATTTGGTGTCTGCACCAAGTTCTGAAGTACATGTTCTGAAGTGCTGCTTCGTAATCCATTTTGCATTAGTCTCATAAGAAGTACCTTGACAGAGAAGCATAAATACTTTGCTTGATCTCAGCACAATGACAATGAACATTCAGACAAAGAGAGAATGCCGAGACAATAAATACATATATATATTTATTTATATTTATATTTGTATTCAAATTATAATATTTATAGTAGAGGTAACTAAAGCTTAACGCACTCATGATGGAGGGATCTCTGTTTTCCATCTTAGATGACAGAAAAACCCTGGCATTTGAAAATTCAGGTTGAACAGCAACATTTTAAAATGAATCCAAGTCAGATGAGATACTGTGTGACTGGAGAATAGTAAAGGGCAAGAATTGATCTCAGCTGCAGATCTGTTATTTTGCTCTCAAGTCAAGGTAAAGCTTCAGAAAATTGGGAGATAAATGGCAGATGAAATAATGCAATATGACTCTACCAGAGAAAGATAATTCCGACATGATGTACTTACTTTCTTCAATATGACATTTACTTTCACACAGGGAACTAGAAAAAATAATCTCTCTGGACATCTACAAATGTTTCCTATCATGCCAAATGGAAAATTATTGTAAAATCTGGCAAGCATGGGTGTCAGAAGAACTATGAGGTAAATGAACAACTGGCTGAAGGGAAAGCCCCAAATGAGTTATACAGAAAAAGGAGTTTTGAGACTGTAAAGCACTTACTTACTCATTGAGTTTCTCAAGAATACATCTTGAGACTAATTTTGTTTACATTTTCACTTAATGATATTGACACACAAGTCAATATGCACTCATGAAATTTCCTGGCACTGTGAAATTGTGAAGCAGTCATTACAATGGAGTCTTGGAGAAAGAATAGAACTGGAGCCATAGAAATGGGATGCACCTTTTTATTACAAAATACAAGTTCATACCCTTTGGAAGACATAATAAGCTGAGAGCTCCCTAACTGGCAGCAGAAGTAAAAAAAAGATATGGACTTTTTACACTGATCACAGGATATGAATTGATGCAGGTGAACATGGCCATGGTTGCGAAAAAGACAAACACGATCCATAACAAGGATCAATATCTAGTAGCTATAGGGAACAAAAGGGAAAAGTGTAAGAATGATAAAAGTGAAAGAAAAAAAGAAAAATTGAACAGAGAAAACTCTTCAAACCCCTTAACAGAAGAAATTCAGGACGTCAAATGAAATTATCAACAGAAGTTCAGTAAGAATATAAATTTTCACAGTATGCATAATTCATATTGTGGATTTTATTGCATGAATGAATTCTATGTGATGTTGTAGATGTCAGAAATAAAAAAGGACTATAAGATAGTGGAACCGGATCCAATATGCCGAGGAAAACTTCTTTTCCTATGCTCCTAAAGTCATGGATTGTTCATGGCCTTCTCAGTGTTTGTGTCCATAGCCCATTCCCATTCCATATTTTAAAATAAGATTCTGGGCATATTAGTTTCAATATTATAGTTATGTGTGTGTATATATACATATATGTGCATATATAACATATATTAAAATAAAATACCTGTACACTATTTCAAAACCAGTCTTCCTAGAAGAAATTAAATAATTGATTTTGCCAAACGTTGCAATCTAAAAATCATATGCAGCATATTATGGAGGAAGTCACCTACAACCGTAGATTATATTTCAAAAGTTTAAAAGGAATACTATTCCTTCTACTAACCCCCATTAAAATAAAGCTTTATTCTCATCTTGTCTCTTACAAACCAAATCAAACTGCAGTAACTAATACAGGGAAGACAAATACACGAAGTAAAATACCAGAACACTGAACTGAGTACGAGAACATTAAGTGGAGTACTAGTACCTTAACTAGCAAGGCATGTCACAGAATCACAGAATCACAGAATGGTAGGGATTGGAAGGGACCTTTGGAGATCATCTAGTCCAACCTCCCTGCCAAAACAGGTTCATCTAGAGCAGATTGCACAGGACTGCATCCAGGTAGGTTTTGATTATCTTCAGAGAAGACGACCCCAAAACCTCTCTGGGAAGCCTGTTCCAGCGCTCTGCTACCCTCAAAGTAAAGAAGTTTTTCCTCATGTTGAGATGGAATTTCCTGTGTTCCAGCTTGTGCCTGTTGCCCCTTGTCCTGTTGCTGGGCACAACTGAAAAGAGCCTGGCCCCATCCTCTTGACATCCACCCTTTAGATATTTATAAGCATTAATAAGATCCCCTCTCAGTCTTCCCTTCTCCAGGCTAAACAGACCCAGGTCTCTTAGCCTTTCTTCATAAGAGAGGTGCTCCATTCCCTTGATCATCTTTGTAGCCCCCTGCTGGACTCTCTCCAGTAGCACCCTGTCCTTCTTGAACTGGGGGTCCCAGAACTCGACACAGTACTCCAGATGCAGCCTCACCAGGGCAGAGTAGGGGGGGAGGATGACCTCCCTTGATCTGCTAGCCACTCTCTTTTTAATACACCCCAGGAGACCATTGGCCTTCTTGGCTGCAAGGGCACATTGCTGGCTCATGGTCAACTTGTTGTCCACCAGGACTCCCAGGTCTCTCTCTGCAGAGCTTACTATATACATCGTTGTTTCCCTCTTTACTGCAGACGGTGTTTCAACAAATGTACTAAGTTATTTTTTTTCTTTTCATATACTCAGCTAAAACAGCCCAGTTTCTTTGTGCCACTTCTCTTTACAACAGAAGTCTGTTGATCTGTTGTAAAGAGTTACCACATTTTGTGTTATACATAATTGCATTTTTCCAAATCAGTCCTCTAAATCATTTTCTACTACACTCACAATACCTAGTTTAACCTACATCCTCTAAGAGGACATGTACCCCTGCTGCAGGCTTTAATATTTTGCATTGAACAAGTATGTCCATGATAAAGCTCACTTGCAGTATTTTGTTAGGTGAGGTTGCAAATTTCCTTCCAAATTGCAGTGCTTGCAAGTACACCCACGTGCTTAAGCTGATAAATTAAATGCTTATAATACATTATTATTGTGAACATTTTTAATGAGCCAAAATGCAGAGGAGGACCAAGCATTTCTGCAAAAGTTCAATATATGTAACCACTGCTGTCTCCAAAGAATGCTATGTATTTGGTTTTTTGCACCTATCAAGGTTACAACAAACATAGTAAGACATCTTAATTGGTAATTCCCTTGCCCCTCCTGATCCAAGGGAGAGTTAAACTGAAAAGTAAAGAATCGTGAGGCTTTGGACCAGAAAGTATAGTTCATGTCTAACAAGCAACATAGTTCTACCATAAAATCCACAGAGTTTCCTAAAGCAAGTAGCAGGTGATACTTTACATACTTTATAAACCTCACCCACTTTCATCCACAATAAATCTTTTTTTATTTAGTTAGATTTAAGAACCTAAGAAATAGAAAGGAGTCAAAAAGTTTCGGACATGAAAATGATACTGACCTGATCATCAAAGTTTTAGCATTAAACCCTATTGTTAAAGTACATCACTTACAGTGAAAATTAATTATGTGGACGAAAAAAATCTATGTATTATGTAACAGCAGAAACTATTGATTTTTCCTATGTGACATTAATTATTGTATATAATAAACATACATTTAGATCCTTTGTGCAACAAATGAAGATGCTGATGGAGCAGCAGAAGACAGAATTGGAAGCAGTGCCAGCTAGTATTTAGTTGGGGGTTATATACTGTAGTATCAAATTCTATCCTGATCATTAATGTTGAGTTAAATTCTGTCTGGTCTTTCAAATTCTGCACCTGGTCATGGTGCAGACTGAGGGGGAATGAGGGTTAAATTTCCTCATTTTTGCTGCAGCCTCCTGGCTGTTTATGTATGTGGAGTAAGTAAGTGGAGCAGGGAAACAGTGCAACCAAGAAAAGGAGGGAGGGAGGGAGGGAGGGAGGAAAAGAGAGAGGAAGGTTTCTTGAATCACCTTCTAATCTGTCTGCTGTTCAACACAACACAGAATAAACTTGGTGGGAAACTCCACTGCTGGATTCCAGATTTTGCAATTACAAATGGACACATAATAGATGCTCAATTCAAAGAGTCAGTCAAACATCCATTTTGATTACAAGCACACACAAAACAATTCTTAATACCATACAGTGATAAAATTAAGGACAATGAAAAGGAAGAAGGGATGAAGAACACACCAATTCCTAGGTCTCTGTAACAGCAGGGGTTTTATAAAATACAACTCCCAAATGATCTTAAAGGCAGCTACAGTTATGCTGGAGAAGAAGGTAGAAAGAAAAAAAAAAAATTCCAAAAATCCCTGCTAATCCCACAGCACCCCTTCCCCTCACTCAACAAGTTCCCATTTTCTTTTTCAGCAAATAAAGAAGAATGAGAAAAGTGCCTCAGATAAAATGTATGTTGAATACACCTAGATTTTAAGTTCTGGAACTCTGGGAAAGATGGAAACCACAACACAACACTAAACTACAATGAACCCCTGGATAAACATATTATTGCTGAAAGCTGCAACATTGTCTATATTGGAAAGATAGAGAATTCAACCTGATATTTAGGCTTGACTTTGATATACCTGGCTCCCTTAGTAAATCATAGAATCATAGAATGGTATGGATTGGAAGGGACCTTTAAAGGTAATCTAGTCCAACCCCCCCTGCAATAAGCAGGAACATCTTCAACCAGATCAGGTTACTCAGAGCCCCGTCCAACCTGATCTTGAATGTTTCCAAGCATGGGACACCTACAACCTCTCTGAGCAACCTGTTCCAGTGTCTCACCTCTCTCACAGTAAAGAATTTCATCCTCCTATGTAATCTAAATCTACCCTCTTGCAGTTTAAAACTGTTACCCCTCGTCCTGTCACTACACTCCCTGATAAAGAGTCCCTCCCCATCTTTCCTGTAGGCCTCCTTTAAGTACTGGAAGGCCACAGCAAGGCCTCCCTGGAGTCTTCTCTTCTCCAGGCTGAACACCTCCGACTTTCTCAGCCTTTTCTTATAGGAGAGGTACTCCAGCCTTCTGATAATTTTTGTCACCTTCCTCTGGACCCGCTCCAACAGATCCACGTCTTTCTTTTACTGAGGGTTCCAGAGTTGGATGCAGTACTCCAGGTGGGTTCTCACAAAAGCAGAGGGGCAGAATTACTTCTGACACCCTTAGTAAATAATTTGATTGATCCAAATGGTCATCTGTAAATAAAATAAGCTATCTTTAAATAAAGTAAGAGTCAAGTTCTTAAGTAGCATAACAAAGTCTCATTACTGGAATAAGGGTTGTCCTAAGGGTTGCTGTTATCATTAATTATCGCATTACTGTAACAGCTATGAGTCCCAAGCAGAGAGTAGTAAGCAACCTTAGTAGACATGGTATGAACACAGTCCCTCAGCTTGTCTCTGATAGTAAAGACAATGGCAAAGTGCAGAGATAACAGTAAGAGGGTCTAGACAGTTGAACACCTTGATCTTGGCAGACCTTCAAAATGAATGGCAATGGCCAGAGCAGAAAGAAATCAATTATATGCTGCAAGAAGGGCAAGTTAATGGCAGGCTGTTACCTTTCCTGTCCTGACCCTCCTGCAGAGCTCCTATTCCAAAAAAGTTCCTAACACTTTGGGACCAAGAGCAGTCAATGTTATAGATGCGTCCGAGACAGAAGCTTAAGTAAAGGTGAATTTGTTGTGAGGTCCACATTAAAGGTGAAGAAGAAGATTATGGGAAGGCTGTTAACAATGCCATAGTTTAGCCTTACAAAGCTCCCAATCTGAGGAAATTCTTTGGAATAAGAAGTGAATGACCAATTATAGTTATTATTACCAGCAAAGGTATTATCCTAAAATTACTTAGAGAAATTGCCTCTGCTTGCATTTAATGGTCTTTAATTTTCTGTATCCTTTGTATCTTTTGAAACCAATTTAAATATGTAAACGTATTCATATTTTGTTGAACTACAGTCTTTGTGAGAAACAGAAGTGCTACTTGTTCCTATCATGTATGTCATAGAGGCTTACCTGCTCAAAGAATAGATATGAATATTTTACAGTTATAGTAGAATCCTACTTGACCCTTAAGACTCAAACTAAACCCAGTAGTTGTTTTACAGAAATCTAGAGCATTATTGTCTGCATATTCTAATGCAAAGCTTTTTTGTGTATGCATATTCTTTCAGGAGCGCAACTTGCTTCTATCTCAGCTCGCATAGTGACAGCAGAAACTCACCTGCTGTAGGCAACAAATCTCGATGCTAAAGAAAGGTACATATTTGCTTCTCTTTGGGGAGAGGTTTTTGCTTTTCTTGTGTTGAAATTAAGGTTATAAATCTTTTAGAGAAAAATTAAGTTCTGAATACAATATGGTAACTGAAACTTTTTTTTTGTTGTTTGCTTTGTTTTTACTGTTTCAGTTAGCATAGACCAGACATCAATAAATGAACAGGGATTTCTGCAGTATCTTCTATCCCTGTGTCTATCCACCCTCGATCTCCAACTTGTCTATTGAGGAACTGTTACCACCTGCATGCCCAGTACTATACCCCAGATACTGGAAAGGTACTATGCTGTGCCTGAATGTCAAATGAATCAGGACCAAGAGAAATAAGTGGGAGACAAGGAGTCAAAGACAGGAAGAACACTAAAAACTCTTCTGAAAAGAAGCTGTATACCACAGGTTCCCTCCTATCACATGACTGAATGAGGCTTGAGCAGCAAGCAATCCCCAGCCTCCTCCCTTTCAAACTCACATTACACTGACATCCATAGTCATCTGTTGTGAGAAGCTTGGGTGAATTCAGCCATAATATTAATGAATGGATAGGCACTGATGCAGTCTTTCTCTCTGAATATGATACAGAACTGTATCAGGTTAATTGGAGAAAACAACAGTCCTCCTAGTTGCTCAGTAAATTCAAGCTTGCAAGGAGCTACATAACTTGCTATTTTTAATTTCAAGATAATTAAAATACTCCCCACAGTCTTAGAGTTCCCATAAGAAAAATAAAATAACTTTCCTTCTTTTTCATTTTTAAATGTCAAATTGTTACACTGCAGACATAGATCTAATACATCAAGTGGAATAACTAGGCTGTTACTAAGGACACAATTGAGGTTACCATCCCCAGGGTTGACCTGTATTGTAAAAAGTCTTGCTGACAGTGACATTTTCCCACATCTACAAGACATACTATGTTTGCTTATAAAGCAACTACTAATGCATAAAGCAAACCATAAGGTTCACTGTGTGAAATATTTTTTTTCTCAAACTGATCACTCCGGAAATCTTGCAAATTCTATTCCTGCCAGCTGACTCTGAAATACAGAGATAACAGAGAGAAGGATTCTCTGCCCCTTCCAAAGTTATTCTTTGGAACAAGTAGAAAACACCACCATTTAAATTTTCTGTATTGTCAAAATAAATGCAGTTGAAATTGGATGAAATATGATATTCCAGGAGATTTTTAAATTTAGGAAAGCAATGAATTTAATGTAATGATCATTTTTC
>VFFE01007673.1:587020-694255 GCA_008921705.1 Burhinus oedicnemus | reverse complement strand
ATGCATAAAGCAAACCATAAGGTTCACTGTGTGAAATATTTTTTTTCTCAAACTGATCACTCCGGAAATCTTGCAAATTCTATTCCTGCCAGCTGACTCTGAAATACAGAGATAACAGAGAGAAGGATTCTCTGCCCCTTCCAAAGTTATTCTTTGGAACAAGTAGAAAACACCACCATTTAAATTTTCTGTATTGTCAAAATAAATGCAGTTGAAATTGGATGAAATATGATATTCCAGGAGATTTTTAAATTTAGGAAAGCAATGAATTTAATGTAATGATCATTTTTCCTACTAACTTTAAGAACAATTACACAAATATAAAGAAAAATATTTTTATTTGTCTTCAAGAAGTTCAAGTATTTATGCAAAAGTCTTACAAGATCATTAGAAGAATGATAAACCAAGTACTTGCAGACTCTTCTAGTTTGGTTTCAATCACTCACGTTGTAAGCATATGTCTTATTCAAAATTTCATGAAATATTGAATAAAATTAAGTTCAAGTCAGACCTCTGAGGAACTCAATTTGAAATACCCCCATTTCACTGGTAGGCTATTTATAACTTCTCTCCAAGAGTCTTTCTTCAATTGACTATATACTCACTTTATCTCAGTTTTGCAGACTGTATTTCTCTAGTTTAAAGATACATCTAAGATTATATTCTTATAAGCAAAGATACACTGCTGCTTGCTGCTATTAGCCTGCCAAAGAAAACAACCAGAAAAAAATATTCAGAATAAAAGTTGTCATGCATATATTGCCTAAAAAAAAATAAAATACCATTCTCCTACTTTCTTATGTATTGATAATTCATCTTGGGACCTTACCAGAAATCAAACTTTGGTTAAAAGATTTGTGGATTTTATTTCACGGTTTATTTACAGCAAACTACTATGTTCATCTATATCTCTGAATTTCCCCTCATTCTCTCTTTTTTTCCCCAAAGTTAGTTGCTAGTGGAATATAAATTGTTTTACCTCTTCACGTACATTTATCAAGACATCTCTGGTACATTTAACTTGTGTAAATCTTCCTTGATCTAATTCCTCAACAGCTTGTTAGAACTGGGATAGTGAATAAATGGAATCTATTTGGAAAGAGTTAACAAATCTTCTCCTGAAGTGAGAAACCAAAACCCCTTGGATTTCTCTGAGGCACTCCACAACTATGAAGAATTTTGATCCAGCTGGTATATTCTACTCAACTTTCCAAAAGGTTGTTGATAAGTTACTTCCACAAAGGTTTTTAATGAAGTTTAAGCAGATGTGGCATAAGAGAAAATGCCTTGGCATAATAAAATAAAATGTTAAAGGAGTAGGGTAGAAGGGTAGAAGTAAATGGTCATGTTTCAAAAAGGAATAAGGTCATCAGTGACCCTTCACCTTTTTCTATAATGTGAGAAAAAAGGGGTAAGGTTTGCTTATGACACTATGAGGCTAATAAGTAAAAAAAAAATGAAAAGCTGGTGAAGGAAAAAGTTTCATGAGACTGACTGGCTAGACTACAGAAAAACAGATGACATTCAATGTAGATAAATGTATGATGAAACATAAGGGAAAAAGCCAATCCTATATTTAAATATAAAAAGGTGGGTTTGGGGGAGACCACTACTGTTCAAGAGTAAGAATTAGGAGTTACAGCATGCAGTTCTCTGAAAACATCAGTTTTCAATAATCAAAAAAGAAATTGTGCATTAGGAAATGAATAAAGAAGAAACAAGGAAACATCTAAGTCAGAGGATAAATCCATGGTTTTCCCAACTTTGAATACCATGTATGATTCTGATCCTCTCATCTCAAAGAGAATAGCTGAAGCAGAAAATGTTGAGAATGACTAACTGACATGATCAGAAACACAGGATGGCTTCCATATGAGGAACAGCTGAATACCCTACTACTCTTGTAAAAGATGAAACTTTTACTATTCATAAAAGAGAACTGAGGTGGCCTAGAAGTCATGACTGACATGGGGATGGTTAGCTAGGAGCTGTTTACTTACTGTCTCCTCTGACGCAGACCCTAAAGAATCAGGTGGGAGAAAAATTCAAAAAAAGATAAAGGAAGTAGCTCGTCATGCAAGAAGCCATAGACCTTTTTGCTGAAGGCCGCTGAATGAGAGAAGCTTATAGGGTTCAAAGGACTCCTGGACAAGAGCAATTGAAGGCAGGAGACAGCTCTGTTAGCAGTTACTTCACAAACCACAACAAGGAACGCCCCTACTCTGAGAACTGCTGAAAGCTGCAAAACCACCTGGGAACTGGTGAATGCAGGGAAGGAAGAAAGTGTGGATGTTTACTCTGTTCTTGTTTTGTTTCAGGGATCAGCTGGGGAACAGAATACTGGGCTGGTGGGACGCCGGCTGAGCTAGCTGATATACTGGGCCAACATGGCTGTGCTGTGTCGAGATACAGCTACCTGTTATGTGAAAGTGGGAGCAGAAAATGTTTTAATATTTCAACTTCTTCCAGCTTTTTGCTTTGTGCTTACATTCATTGTTAAGCAATGGAACTAAAATTCCCCTTGTCATCCTTTTAAGTTTAATATTTTTATTGATGCCTCTTCGGTCCTTCCTTAGTTGCAATGCAGGTTCAGCTCCAGCCTGCAAGAGGCCTTCTGTTGACTTCTACATGCCAAGTAATAGCTATATAACTGTCACAAAGTATCTGACATGACATGGAGTGGTGTGGTCATACAGAACAATTAGTTTTTCAGTCAGTTCTCATACAGATCTATAGAACTTGGGTCAAGCTATACTGCGGTAATATATGGATTCATTAGGCAGCAAACTGAGCAACTTCACCACAAGCATTGGAAGGCTCACATGGTGCATGAGAAAGTTAGGTATCTCCAGCGTGAAATTACACTGTAAAGAACAATTTAAAAAATGCTAAGTTTATTAATATATTTCTGAAATAATGGTAGCAACTAAACCTTTTCATTAAGTCATCCAGAATCCATGATTTTCCAAAGGGATGTTACTGATACATATTAATTCCTAGGTTAATTGAACTGTGTAAATCTAATATTACAGTTTTCATGTCAAGAAACATTATTAAACTGCAATTTACAATATAATAATTAGAAAAAAAAATGACACAGCAGCAATAAAAGTTCCTAACAAATAAATGATCATTTGTAGAAAAAAACTTGACCAGATGGCCAAATTAGCAAAAGAAATAACAATATTAACTTAGAGGCCTTATTTTGATGGCAACAGGATTAATAATAAAATTGGATTGTAAAATAATGCAGCTTTTATTAAATAAACTGAATTGTTTGCCTGAATTGTCTGTCTGAATTTTCTGTAAAATAATGTGAAGATATTTTTCATATCTTGGAAGCATCATCTTGTTAAAACGTGAGTCTATCCCACCAGGCTGTAGTAGACCATATCTGAGGATATCCTGTGATACTAAACAAATACTGCATTGCTGGACCAATGAGCTGTAGATGATACTGTAAAAATGATACATCGCTCACAAAATCCACCTATGGTGGCTGTTCTCCACCTCAGTGCACAGAATACTTTTACTTTTCTGTGCCCCTGTTATTCATAACAGATTAATGCAGGCTAGAAAAGAGTTCACTGTGACAAGCTTAAAGAAGCTGCTGTGGATCTACAATACCTGTCAGCAGTTCCTCTGATTTATTTCCCTAGGTTGGAGTAAATCCAGACTCATTTCTGACTGTCCTACAGTGATGAAGTACCTTTATGATTCATCTTATGTAGTAGATCAAGTGTGATACGCTTGAGTAACTACTGAATGACTGTAATAATACATAAAGGTAAGCATGTGTGAGAGTCTTTGCAGAATCAGGAACCAAGAGAAATTTACCTTTCTAGATGATAAATTTGATAGCTATCAGGTATTCATTTAGGATTTAGAAGGCCGTCATGTTAGACACATGGGGTTTTAATTTCAAAATCTTCCTATCCCATATGGTTTCAAATATGGGAATTATTATTGACCCATTGTCGCCACTGTCAATAATTGCTGATTTTATATCACGCATCATTAACTAAGTTTACAGACTTGACAACAAAAATCTAACTGAATTTCTGATCTGCTTTGCAGCAAAAGCACCATAACAGGCATGAAAAACAACAGTTAAAAAAATGGAAAACTGAGCATCTCAGCTACAACAGCTGAGGCAAAAAGCCATTGATTCCAACAGTGTAACATCAACTGAGAAGAAACAATTCTCCTCCCAAATCCTTGTCTCTTGTTAACATAGAGAAATAAAAAAAGAATAAGACTTGTCCTACTCTTCCGAATAGCTAGTTTTTTTCTTTTATTGTCATCTTGAATACAATATTTGCCTATCAAATGCGCTTACATAAAACACATCAGATCCATTTAGCCTGTCTAAAGACAGCATATCAAATATATCATTTAAATTGAGTAATTAAAATATAATACCCAGAGAGTATTACAAAGGTGGGAAATCAGTAATTTTGACAGCCAATTTGAAATGCCTAGGAGAGGCCTTAATTTCACATCTAAGCACATACTTTCTGAAATGTAGGTTGTTATGAAAGTATTTCAAGTTCAAAATCCTACCTGGAGAAATCCTGAACCACCAGTCACTCTTTAAAGTCTTGCCCATGAGATTCCTTCTCAACCTCAGAACACCACTGTCCAGTAGCTGCTCAGAAGAGAGTGCTGTTCCCCCTGCTCTTTTCTCAAACACTTGTGATGATGTTACAGGACAGAAGAAAACATGAAGTGTTACAAACTGAGCAGATTCCTTCTCATGACAGTGTGGACTTAAGCTTTCAGAGAATCTTCCCAGCAAGTATTTCCTTGATTGTCCAATCTTAATTAATAGAGCCTTTAGGCTTCTGATACACACCATTTCCTACAATAAAAGGTGGTATAAAAAAGGAAGAAATTGAAGTAATTAATCTGGCTAAATGTGTTGGAGTACCTTGAGGGGGAAGTGACATTTCTCACTACCCGTTGTACAAAGCAAAAAAACTAAAGTGAAAATCTTTGAAAACTAACAAAACTGAGGAAAATGTATGTAACAATTTATTTTTCCATTCCTGGTACACAGATGATAAAAGGATCTACATTTCATTTGTTTCCTCAAATTATCTGAGAAGAATTTAATCCTCCCCCATCTCCCCCCAGTTCTCTTACCATAGGTGAGAGCATCCAAAACCAGAAAAGGGCTGTATGTGGGACAGTAGAAGGTTCCCATCTCATCTCATATTCTTTTTGTTTTGGATGGATGACTTCACCTCTCAAGTGCTATTCTTGTTACATTTTACATCTGTCTTGCCTCCTGTGAGGTCAAGCACATAAAAGATATCATGGCAACTATTGTGACTGGGGATATTTGTTAATGGAGCTTAAAAAGCTAAAAGCCAAAGATAATACAGTCTGGTCTGGACTGTGTTAATGAAGACAGCAGAGGCCTGCAAGTAAATTTGTATAGCCCTTAGCATACTATGATCCCAATCAAAACCATTTTTGTAGACAAAATAATATTACCCTGTTTTATCATGCTTAATTTTCATCTGCTGGGGAACATACACTTTCCCTTCTTCCTAGGGACTGGGGAGAAAGACAACTATTCAGTTGAACCACATAATGGAGGAACGTGCTTCAGGCCCATATTTCTGGTAGGTAAACCTAGGAATATTACCAGACACGTTGAATCCATTCTGCTCAGGACACTAAGGTTCACCTGTAAATAGAAAGTGTACAACCTTAACAGTGAATTATCTTCTCTCTTTTTTTTTTACCCTAAGAATTCCATGTATTTGCCACCCTGGTCATAGTTACTGGTCTGTGCATAAAGTAGTGTTAGCGAAAGGCAAGAGGGAGCATGGGGGTGATCTGCGTATGGTATCTATCTGTATATCCACAAAGCGAAGTCAAATCTCTTACAGAGTTATTTTGCTGTTCCATCCACCCACAACTAGTTTTGAATCTTTTGCATGCTAAATATAATTAATGAGGCTCTTGAATTGATAAGGCATATTTTAAATTCATATCAGAGCTGCTTTAGATCTCCATTTTAAAAATAAAACAGGAGTGAAGGACTACATAACCAAGTGGCATGATATCCTGTTATACGTTATGTTGATACTTACTTGACTGCAGACTAATAGCAAGATGGAATTAAGTAAAGAGAAAAAAAACTGTAATGTAATAAAAGGCACATAAAATATAAGAAAAAAACATAAATAAAGCTAAGAAAATCAGTAGTTTGTCTGCCCTTTCCATGTTTATGAAAATAAAACTTTTTTCAAGATGAGTTGCTACACTTGCATATTAGTTTCATCAAATTCAAAAGTTTAGTTCTCAACATAAGTGAAGAAATGTTTGTGTACTTCTGTCCCTCTGCAACATTTAAAGTATCTAGTGTTAGCAGTGTTTTCTGGTAGCATAGGCATTGACAGTATTGCTTTTCAAACATTAGCAGTGGATGGTGCTCTCCACCTAAAGTTTTTAAAATATCCCCTATCTCTTGCAGAATTTTTACAGGTCATTTATTTTAGGTATCATGAAGACCACCAAGACGATTTATGAACCACTAGCCTATATCAGGACTGAAAATGTGGAAACGGAGAAAAAAGTCCTATAGAACAGAGCTCAAGCAAAGGAAGATGGGAAGAAAAAGCCTATCAAAACAGAGACAGGTGCTTGGAGAAATGAACAAGGGTCTGAGATAGCACTAGGAAAGTTGTCAAGTTATTTGTTTGACATTAACTTACCTTCTGGTAACTTCAGATGAAGTAGTTATGTCTGGCAATTTCACCTTCATTACTCCAGCTTAAAATAAAGTAGTATTGTAGTTTTCATGAAGTGCTAAATAGCAGAGGAGCTTGCACTCATATGCATTATTAAGCATCCACATGAATCAAGAAGGAAAAGATCGGTAAAATGGTGGATAAAAATGTGCTATTGTACAAGTACAGGTATACAGGTATACTTGTACAGGTATACTGTTATAATATTTCCCCCCCCAAAAAAAAATAAAAAGATGAAAGAAAAAGAAAAATCAAAGCATAATTTGAATTAACTTGCGATTATGCAACATAGTTTGACAAGTCCACATAGTAAATTATAGATAGCTCTGAAAACTATTTGTTGTTTAAGGTCCTAAAATATGAATGCCAGCATTGCACCATGTGTGCTCAATCAAAATATTCCCAATACTAAGACTAAATCTTTAGTTCCAACTTCTTCAAGTTATATGCTATCTTGAGAATATTAAGTAAAAAATTCTTTTCTCTTTTGTGTTTCATCAAAAAATGTGATTTGTCTAATTTGTTTCATGAGGCTATATCAATTTTTGAAGACTACCCAGCAAAAACCTTTTGAAATCTAGCTAAGATACACCACATTACATTTAGAAATTCAGTACAAAAAACTTTTGAAGCTCCATGATTTTTTAAAGATTGAGAAAAACGTTAATCTTTCTATTGCTAGGCTTTCCTGTGAATAAGGAATGGAGATATTTCAGAAGAAAGAAGAACAGAACTCATAAATTGCATTTTTGAAGAAGAAAGATCCAGTTGTAGCAGATATAAAGTAAAGAACTTGTATCTTTATCATTAATATTTTGGATGGCACTCTATAGAAATTGAGAATTTAAAAACAGAGATATTTTCTTGTTTAATAAATTTCTGCTAAGATTGAATGCCAATACAAATTAAATTAAAGAATAGTAAAGAAAAAAGACAATAGCAGACACATGCTATATGGACATCACTCCTCACCAGTAACATCTTTCACATCACCACATACACTCTTTTTTTACTGATGTTCAGTGATGGAATTGCACAAGTAAATTTCAGATGTTCCAAAATGTTAATTTTGACTACTCACAATTTATGACTGCTGAACTAAATTTCATAGTCACTAATTGATTGAAATTTTTTAAAAATTATTAACATTTTCTCTGAAAAAAAGAAATGAAAAAATGAAGCTCTATGCTTGCTTCTTTTCCTAAGCAAATAACCTTTATGATACTTGCTACTAGCTTATGATACTTGCTACTAGCTTATGATACTTGAACTAACAGGTAGTTTTCTTCTCCAAAAAGATTTGGACAAAACAAGACAGCTGATTGAAAAAAAAAAAAATTCTTAAAAGGTTAACCTCAAAATTTCTTTCGTAATTGGGGAGGTGGGAATAAAATAGGTTGGAAAACATTGTGGTGTCTTATTTTTATTGGGTTCTAACATGAGCTGCCTACTAAGAAATCACAATCGAGTTCAATAGTCCTTCAATTCTATTCAGCTCTCTTCATACACTGACTTTCAAGCTACAGCAACAAGCTGTACGGGGTCAGTGAATGAGTGAAATCCCACAAGCAAAGAACCAAACAACTCCAGACATCAATCCCTACACAACAGTATTTAAGTGAAGAGAGTGAAGAGAGCCCTCTGCACTGCAGAAAGCTTGCCTCTTCCTCCTCCCCTCCTCTATTATATCAGTTGTAATAGAAGTTTATGGAGTCCCTGTAAGTCCCCTAAGTACCTCAGAAGACTGCCTCTCCCTGAAATCAATTTTGTAACACTCTAATTCATTTCAACCATCAGAAACTTCTCTGTTGCAACAATTTTGGATTGAACTGTTTTCACTCTATAATTTTATACATTCAGAGAATATTGGAAATTCCATCTAAAGGAATTTTATCATAAATATAGAGAAAGTTAGGTTTTATACTGCATTAACACAACAGTATTTCTATCTAGCAGTGAGAATAAATGTTTAGACAGTGACCTTTGAAATTTTACCCTTGATGTAGAGGATACAAGACCAAAGCATTGCCAAGTCATAATACAAAATACTTAAATGTTTCATCATTTAAATTTTAGCTTCACTTGACAGATTATTCTTTGTCACTGTAATTCCCTCTGATGTATTGAGGTAAACTTTATCTCAAACTACACTGAATTTGAAAGAAGTATGAAAGTGAAAAAGTAGCCATAAGAGGAGGTAGTGTTCAAGAATAAATTATCATCAATGTCTAGGGCATGGAAACCAGTCTGACATTTAACTGAAATGTCTCTTGAAAACAGAGGTAACATGGGGTTCTGAAATCACACTCTTGAGCATGACACACAATTGGATTCACTGCAGTATCCCTCCTTTCCAATATATCACAACAGATACTATTTTAGTCAGTCCACACATGCTGTGGAAGTGTGTATTTACAAATAGCTGCCTGTTCAGTGAAATAGGGATTTGGGCTTAAGTGTTTTCTGTTTGGTTTTGGTTTTCTGTTTTGGGTTTTTTTGTTTTGTTTTGTTTGTAAAGCAGGTCATAGAGATTTCAACAGTGCATGAGCCACACTTCTACCAATATTAGTGTGTTGTGCCAGTATAGAGCTTAGCACTGGCTAACATGCTTTGCTAAAACTTTGTGTGTACACACACACACACATGCACATTATCATTTTATAACTCCAAGCCAAACATCCAAACTCTACTAGAGACCTGCAATAACCTTCTTTTAATCACCAACTCCGAAGTCATAAATAGAAAAATAGTATATTTATCTGGGTTAGTACCAGGAACGCTAGTACAGTGGTTTGTTGATACTGGGTGAGGAGCGCACCAGGCTCTCCTGAACCTCATGGCAGCACCGGGTTCTCCCACGTGGTGTTCCTGGGATCCAGGACACAGTCAGTCAAACATGGAGCAAGTTCAGTCATGAACAACTGAAAAACCCTTGAAAGTTTTCACATAAGGTACACACATCTGTTACCCCTGAAGACTGACTGTTTTCCCAGGTATTGAAGATCACCTTCATCTTTCTGAATTGCATTCATTATCAGCCTAATTAAAGTGACAGTCATAGAGCTGGCAAACTTCTGTTGTTATGAATGGTTTGTCCTGACAAACTCCTGTTGCTATGACTGGTTTGTCCTGACACAAGAGGCTATCAGGTCCCTAAAAAATGTTATTTCCTTGTGGTTTTGCTTGCTTGGTTTTTCTCAAGGGAAATTTGTCAGCACTGTAGAGAAAACAGCTGGAAAAGAGAATAAATTTTTATTATTGTTATTGTTGTTGTTGTTATTGATTATTTAAAAGTAAAGGGATTTAGCAAGAGTGGGTAGAGGGAGGCAACAGGCTAAGGCTAAAAAATTAGGGAAAAGACTTCAAAACAGGAAAAAGTTGGACAAGTGAGAAAGGAGCAGCAGAGCTGCAAAGAGTTCAGGCCTAGTTTTTGAAAGGTAAAAGACAGGTACACTTGGAGTTTGGCCCATGTGCATCACAGAGCCACTTCACGGTGTCACTGGATTTCTTACTTACTCAAGAGCCTTTTTTTAACTCGTGTATGATAGCTTTTTGAGGACTTCCTGGTGCTGCAGCCAAATCACTGGTTTTGACTCTAGTCTTCACGCTGGGTGTTGAACAACAGTCTCTGATTAAACTTCCTTCATAAGAAGCTTTTTTACAGGCTGAAAAATATTGGAAACCAAACAATGCATGGTAAGGGGAGACCGATGGAGGACTCACTCCAAAACTGAACTACTGGTCTGAACCAACTTATTAGTGTAGACACAACCCTCATGATGGCCATCAGCTTCCTGAGAGACAGGACAAGACAAGCCACTGATCCGCCACACAACCCTGTCTGACCTGCTGTTCACTTAACTCCTCAATCTAGATTACAGATAAGTAGCATGCCTATAATCACAAGGGGCACTAGAACATTGGTGTTTAAAAGGATATGTACCTTTCTGAGCTTGCTTTTCTTATTTCTAGAAAGGCATGTTTTTGAGATCTCACTGTGGCAGAGAAATGCTTCAAAAAAGAACATGCACATATAAACCAGTCTCTAAAACTGCCACACAAATAAACAACTTCCAATCTCCCAATTTTCTACTTTTCAATTACATCTTGGCTGAGTTAGCAATATTAAATATAACAACCCATACACACCGGCTCACGTAAGGTGTTAAGCTTATCAAACATTCCTTTCACCTTCTTGCTCAGCTTTCCCAGTCTAACCTAATAGTCTGTGCTCACAGCTCCTCAGCATACCTCCAGCTCCTCAGATTCCTAGTGGTGAGCTGGTGCCTGGTCATTTTGGAGACCTTTTGGTCAAAAACTTGCTAACCATTTACCACTCTCTCACTGCAAGGCAGTCTGTTCACCTTTCTACATGTAAGCAGCAGTAACCAAACTATGACACTATTATAGGCTTCTTGCAGTAAAACCAAAACAAGACCAAAGAAAACCACAGATATGTCAGAAGAAGAAAAGCTCTGTTTTGTTGATCATTTACTTTAAACTCTATTTATTTGCTTGTTGAATGAAAAAATGCAGCTATATTCCTTTTTAAATCAAAGTAGATCATATTGCTTTCGCACGTATTTTGACAGGTAATAAAAGAGGTTTACTTTCCAAGGAAAGAAAAAACTACATATATTGACAAGCACCACTTCCTCCTGAATCAAATTTCTCGGGTTTCAAAAGGAGAAGAGGTTTGTTGACCAACCTACAAGTTTCAGCATCTTGCAAACAACATTGCTTTAAGGTGTGATGACAAAGTCACTGACCATTGTCTCATGGCATCTCTAAGGAAACTGCATATTCATGCATTCATGCATATGTCAGCAGTATTTTCACGATAAGCATATGAATACTTTAAAGTTGTTTGTTATTTAAAGCCAAGAACCTGTGTTTGCAGGGCATGCCCTACTGATACATGAGTTCCCAGTTATAATAACTGTCCTTGTCTGCACTTCCTGCATTTTAGTTCACATTGCAGAGAAGTCTCAGACTGCATGGACTGATTTTTTATTTTTTTTTATGAAACCAAATCAGAAGATGCATTCCAGAAATGGACCTGCTTCAGTTGCTACCTTCAGTTCATGGGGCCAGACTAGAGATAGGTTGAGGTAAAACTCTAGCAATGCATATGGTGTGACCGTCATGCACTAGCTATTTTACTCTGCAGATCCGCTCCACCTGGATGGCACTCCTTGCTAATATAAACATAGCCACAGCCTATGAGAAAGGAAAACCAAAGGATAAATAGCTGTGAGCTCCAGCAACTCTTACAATATTCTCGTTCACAAAGGTATTACTGTGAAAGTTTACTTCTGTTGAATTGACTTCTAAGGAGAAGATGCAGAAGAATTGTTAACT
Organism: Burhinus oedicnemus; assembly: GCA_008921705.1. NCBI lineage: Eukaryota > Metazoa > Chordata > Aves > Charadriiformes > Burhinidae > Burhinus > Burhinus oedicnemus. Next base: position 682,130 of record VFFE01007673.1, on the reverse strand, counting down.
GCAGTCCCTTTTTATTCTCCAAAGAGGATAAATTCTTCATTCTCAGCTGAGCCTAAAAGCATTCCATAACAGTAAGTCAAAAGCAAGTCCCTTACAAAAAGAGATTCCTTACACTAGTGGAGAAATAAGGGGGTTTACATTCTTTGTGTGTGAAAGATCACCACTATGTCTCCGCAGATATTCTGCAATATGTTCATCATTACTGTAACGAATTAATTTAATAATCAAAGCATGAAGAGGCTGTCTGAAGCCTTTTATTTATTTATTTACTTTAAAGCAGAAGTACTCCCTCAGATATCATGCCTGTCTCCACATTCCCCTAAGCTGTTCCTTAAAAGTGAAAGTCTGGCCAGACAGCTTGTCATCCACTGAAGTTTTTAGGTACCTTAAAAGTTTTGATAGTTTGCTATATTATCTCTTCATAATCTTATTTCTATTTTGCAATTAGATATTTATTTTTTGTTAAAATACCAGCAACATCTTAAAGCACACACCCAAATGGCTGTGTTATTTGTGTTTGATTTCTTGTGAAGATGATATGTAGTACTCTTTAAAAGCCAAATAATGTTTATAAAAGGCTGCTGGCACCTACGTACTGCCTGGCTAGTTCTTCCTAACGCTGAGCAAAGGTTACACATACCATGGTAAAACACCTTCTTCCTTTCCCTCCTGACTAGGACCAGCCTGATTACAGTAAAGGCCACAAAAATAGCAAGTAATATTTTTTGGATATAGAAAACGCATATCCCTTTGATAAGGGGACTATCTACCATCTCTTTAAACATATATTCAGCAATTCTCTCTCCTTATATGGCAACATCCTCAAAGGTTTTCCTGATTTCCCTTAACAATAAGAATTGCAATTAGTGTGCTTTCCAACATGCAACTTCTTGAAAATTCCACATTGTCATCCAACTAAATTCCTTAGCATTCCCTTGAAGCATCCTATAATCAACTTTGTTTGTTAGCAGGATGAGAAAAAAAAAATGTTGGGTATGAGAAGGAGGGAATGAGAAAGAAGGGGCAGAATAAATCCTTTTAAATTCATCAACATTATAATGGATTAATTTCAAAGGAAAGACTAAACGCTGCTCAAAGGATGGGAATAAATGCCTTCCAAAGTTCAGACAACATATAACTTAATTACTAATTACTTACACTGTCTACAGTATTCAACAACCTCATTTGTAAAGGTATGCATTATTTACTCAAGAACTGCATAGGTGTAGATTTTTTAGCATACATGTCTTTGGTACAGGCAAGGTATAAAAGGTCCCCATCTGATTGTTTTCTTCTGTTCAACCAGGAGAAAGAAGAGAAAAACAACAATAAATACTGCAACATTAAGAGATTAAAAAATATTCTTAATTATTTTGGTTTACTCTTTCTAGCCATGAGATTAAATTTGATTTTCCTGTCTCTTTCAAAGGGATCATACCACTGCCTTTTGCTCTTGAAGTTTTTTTACGTACTTTCACCTTTGCCTTATCTAAAGATGAACTGAAGAAAATCAACAGATGGGATGCATGTAAGAAGAACACATCTCTCTTTCATGGACTACCCTCTACATTAGAGGTTATTTCTTGAAATTGTACCTTTATACTAGTAGTAGTGGTAGTGGTAGTGGTAGTGGTAGTGGTAGCGGTGCTACTATTACTACTACTAAATAATAATAAATACTACTAAATAATAAAGAAACTATTCTATATTGGAGAAGCCCCAGGAATTTTTGTTTGTTTTTAAAGGCCATGGAGCATAAAAGAAGTCTGAACATTTAAAAAAAAGTGAAGCAGGAAATAACATATGTTGTGAAATGGCTGTCAAGTTCTCTTTCACTTACTGCATTCAAAGTGGCAACTAAGTCCTTTATTGAGTGACACAACAAAGCTACACTTTCCTCAGCTGTGAGTTCTTTGCAGGCCAGTATCAAGGCAGAGGGCTGAAATGCAGATAATTCAACTTCTCCTTTTGTCTGTAAAGGCTCTGCTCCTTATTCACTCCAGTCATTAACTACCACAGCTCATCCATCTTTCTGGTTTGCTCAAGATGTTGTGGCAGTTGGATGACTGAGTCTGTGCAGATACACCTACCTTGGGTCAGTAGATGCTGTCCTTTCTTTAGGCACTAGATGGCACGTGTTACATTCGGTGCATGATGCATCAAATACTACCAATATTATTATCCCCGTTAAAACAATGTCATTCCTCTCCAGATCCCACCTGTAGGCATTTTCAACCCTGAGCTATTGCATTCTACTCTTATGGTGCAAAAAAACCCCAAAACAACAACAAAACAAAAAACAACAACAACAAAAAAAAACCAAAACCAAAAAAACCAACAAACTTTTTAAAGCAGCTTCCATGCAAAACTTATTATTTTTATTCCTGGTTGCTGTTACTGACTGATCCTCAATATCCTGTTACATCAGACATAGTCAACTGTGTAGCTGTTACACATTTTATTCTTATTAAATTCTATAAGAAAATCATCTAGTGCTACTAAGGTTCTTACCTATTTTATTAGCTCTCCTCTTTTCCTGTTGAAATATGAAGATACCATTCACCACAAGCAGAGAGGCTACATTTTGCTGTCAGGAAATAAATACTCTTTCCGTGGTATAGTATTTGTCTTGCTTGAGTCATGTGGGGAAAAACCTTATTGCGAGAGGTCCACAGCATGCAATAGACTTACTAAGTAGTATGTCTGAAAACTGCAGTGTTTTGGACCTACTGCTGAAGCTCTGGTTTTCCTTCTGATGAAGCAAGATATATTCCAGTCCCAAAACAGAACATTTGTGGAAATAAGTAGTTTTAATAAAAGAAGAAAATGTAATAGTGTATGCACCTGAAAGGAATAGGGTATGCATGATGACTTTTAGAGTTTTTTTCCAGCAAAATTTTGGTCAACTCTTATTTTAGCTGAACACATTTATCCATCCTTAGGTAAAAGATGACTGCAACAGATGACTCAATCAGGAAATGCCTAGTGGGGTTTTCAATGGATATGCACTCAGTAAAAACACATACCACCAGGTTCATCTCAGGTGAAAAAAACAGGAACATGCTTGCAACTGTCATCAAGAATTGCTTTTATGACATTGACTTTACTGTCTAAAACCATATATTCAAGTCTCAGTAACAAAGATTCTAGTGCTCTAGCTTCAGCTTCTTCAGGATATTAAAACCGTGCCGCATTTTTAAAAAACTCTATGGCACGGATGAGCCATTTCATTTTACCATTATCCCTCAGTGTTCTGGAAAAATAATTTCAAATTAACAGCCATTGAACAGCTCAGTTTTCTTTGATTAAGCCATTGCAAGTCTGCACCAAAATTAACTCCTGCAAAATTGTTTATAAAGGTCTTTATTTCTCCACAATTTAGATGCATGTAGAAGACATGCATGTAGAAGGCCTTCCCAAGGCTTCCTCATCCAGTAGCCCTCAAAGGTCTCTTCTGTGGATTTCTCAGTGATAGCTACTTCTAACACGTACAGCATCCAGTAGCATGGATGCAACAGGTTACTGTGCCTATCTCTTTGGAGCATGACTGCTGCCAGTTCCTCCTACCCTCTAGTGCTTTAATGAGGTTGAAGAGTGAGCCCTCTCCAAACTTGGTTGCACACCCTGTAGACAAAATATATACTGTGCTATCTAAATCCAAGGACTTGGTCTCACTGGGATGAGATTTACAGGCTAAAATTCAAGTACTTCTCTTTTCTCATGGGGTGTCATCTGTTGCTCAGAAAGATCATTAGGAGGGCCTATTATTAATAAGTTTTATGTTGCCAAGCTTTTGAAAGAAATACAAAAATTAAATAAACTGTAAGACAAAGTACAGGTTTTTAACTCTGAGAAGCCAAAGCCTTTCTGCCTGATCACATGAATTTGGCATTCCTCTGAAGGCTTATTCTATTCAAGTAGCAAGCTGCAGACTTTCAGCAGAGTAAGGTCCTAACTGAAAGATGAAGGCCTAACAGATGTTGTCATTGCCATGAGCAGTAGGTAGGAATCACAAACTAGCCAGCAAAGTAGCATTTGAAATGAGTCTTTTCCTGATTTTTGAACCAGGTCACGTTCCTTTATGCTCACACATACAGATGAGGATTTATTTTAGTAAAAGGGAATTTTGTTCCCTCCTCCAGGACCCACCCCCACAAATAAAATGGAAGTGAATCTATGTGGTGTTTTTTCAGGGTTTTGTTCTTAAACCTGCTTCAAAAGTTTCTATAAGTGGCAGTCACATTACCAAAGCACAGAGCTCAGAGTTAACCAACTTTTAGTAGTGTATTATGGCCATGGACAATTAAACTGAATTAATAAATCCTAGTTAATGTCTTATTAATGGAATAGGGGAAATCAGGCTGCTTCTAATCATTTCAAGGCATCATAGGTATCATGGAGATGCTGGTCAGCACACTGGTGAAGGGATAAAAAGGCAGATGACTTCTGATATTTCTTGGGGAATTCACACATGCCTGTGCTATTCTGCTCCTTCCCCCTTAACAAATGGGGCACAAGAGCTCCCACCTATGGGACTTAATGTGACTCTTTCATGTCTGCATTGTCACTCTCCTTTTCCAAACATATGTTTTCCTTTTCCAGAAGACCATGAAACAGCACTAAGGATAGCATGTGATCAGTAGACTAATAAAGAAAAACTGTGGTTATGAGACTGATCTCAGCTGCTTGCAATATTGCTTCTGTTTTCATCCTTTGTTCCTTTAGAATGTTTTTCTTCTCTGTTTACTGTTTTCTTCAGTGACCAGGCACTTCAAGCCTAATACCTTTTTCCATTTATTTCCATGTTGCACTCAATGTATTTCAGAAAGGAATCAATCTAGGGACATGTGAAGGTTTGTTTCGTAACAACTCCATTCCCTCTATGCAACTTTTTCTATACTCATCAGTTTTATTTTTAGTAGTGAAGACAGTGAACAGTAAATTCAGCACAGGCTTGAACCCTCTCACAAGGCTCTACTCACTTCTGTTGCAGGTAGGAAATGTTCATTGTCTAAAGTGCTGTTAAAGAGTAGGAAGACTCCTACAGCCTCCCTGTTGCTTAGCAATATCATAGTTAAACTCTTATTTTTGACAGTTACAGGATATTCCCTTGATGGAGCTTGTTCTCCATCTGAAGTAAATTTCAATTATATTCTTAGCATCAGATTAGAGGGAAAAGACTACCAGGAAGACATTCCTGTACCGTGGAGAACATTTTCATAGCTTTTTTTTTGAATACAAGTAGGAAAATAAAACTAAATAATGCCTTAGGAAACAAGAGGAAGTCCAACTATTTTCAGTACTACTGTTGAAAAAAATCCCTTCAAGCCCCATCTTAAAATTCTTAGCCAAAAAAGTGATTGTAAAGGAATCAGTTCAGAGTAGTCAGATAGTAGGTCAAGTCTGCAGCTTTTCACCTAACCAGTTGAGTGTCATTATGTTCTCTGTTGGTTAATTTGCCTGTTGTTTCATCCTCTGGGAAGGAACAGCACTTCTGTGTTGTGGTCTGCTCAGTAACTAACATTGCAGGATTAGAGAGGAGAATCTGCCAGGAATTATCACAAAGTATCTAATTTGTTTCTACAAGAACATTACGAGAATTTTTTAAAGGAAAAGGAAAAAATATCCAGTCAGGATGACAATGTTTGCAAGAACAAAAAAAAGCAAAATAATATTCCAGATGGTTTGCATTTCTGCTACTTTTTATCTACTAATGCAAAATTATGGGTTATGTGAAAAACAGATTTTGAATTTCATAGTAACATGTCCAATTCCTCATTTCTTTTACCAGCTTTCCAACACAAGATAGGTGATGAATTATGAAATCTGTATATTACCAAATGCTGGGTAGAAATTCTAATACCTAATGAACATCCTGCTACTTAAAAAATACATAAAGATCATATAGCATCTAAGTTCTATTTGCAAGAGAGAAATAAACAACAAGCCACAAGTGATGAAATTGCAAGTATCTCCCTACCATTATATTTTATCCTTGACTTTGTCTAAGACTGCGAAAAATTTAAGAATGGAACTGCAAGACACTTCAGTTTACATAGCTGACACATGTCACTTAATTGTGGGATTTTTTTTCAGCAGAACAGAAGAAGGGACTACAGAGAGGCATATGAGTGTGAAGAAAAAGAAAAATATCCATGCTCTCATTTAACAACAGCAAAAACACTTCAAAGAACATAATTTTTCTTCTGTAAAATGTTTCTTTAGACAAAAAAGCAAAACAAGAACCACAATCTCAAACAAAACAACAATATCCTAACTGACACTTGGTCTGTTTATAATTTTTCACATTTAATGGTACTGCAGTTATGTGACATTTCTCTAGAGGAAGAATAAGGACTTTGATGATTAGTGTTAGAAGAGGAATAGTCCACATGTACATTTTCATCTCTTCCAGAGTAAATTCCTTCCTCTTGTACAATTCCTGCAGTTGTGTTTCCAACACTATTGCTCAGATGAGTAGAATACAACAGCTGGTGACTGTTACAGATTCATTGGACCAACTAGATAGCTAAAAGAGCACCCTGACACTTCAGTGAAGAGACAGGGACAGATTAAATTGTTACAAGTAAAACAGCAACTATCTATTGCCTAACTTCTTTATTAGAAAATTTGGTAGTCATTTCTAGAGAAGGATTTGAAGAAATGAATAAAAAGCCTCTCATCCTCAGCTGAACTTCATATTTAAAAATATTTAGACTAAGCATCAAAAGCTGTGTTTAGGAGGCAAACAATTATATCATGTATGTTTGTTTTTCTGTTTAGTATCTGAAAGACATAGACAAAGAGTGCTCATTCAGTACCCTATAGCTTTATGTTAAACTACACTTACTTGAAATACAAGTCAGTGGTTCAAGAAGCCAGCAGTACGTTCTCAACTCAACTGACTTCAGTAGAATGATGCTTTCATTTACAGTTTTCAGCTAGTCTTATTGAAAAGACTATTAAATAAATATAAGAAGGGAATCAGTGGCCAAATGTGCTGAATTGTATATTCACCATAGCTAAATGTGCTAAATGTTTGATGAAAGACATAAATAATTAGTAACACGCACATACATTTAAAAAGTTTCTTCTGCTCAGGCATGCATATATCTGACATCTGAGTTTGGAGTGGCAAAATGTGCTTTCTTTGCTATTTCTCTTCCCTAGCACTTTATGTGGTTAACCAGGGAGCCAGGTTCTTCTCCTGTGCCTGCCAAAGAGGCAGTGGCCCATCATTTTACCGTGTGCTCTTTATTTCCCTCAACTATAGCAGGGAGGTACTGATGTTCATTAACTGCTCACTGGGACTTGTATGTAGTGGAACACGACATAATCCGTTCATTCACATCTTTATTAATGTCATTCTTGCACAGGCATAACACCATATTCTTATTCCCCCAAGCCCTCTTCATTTGCCTACTCACACTTAGTCTTCTAAGCCACTTTTAATCACATCAGGCCTGAACTGGGAAAATATAAAGAAGTTCTTTTGATGATAAAAGAAATATGTATGTATGTATGTATGTATATATGTATGTATGTATACACATTATGTCCCGGTCCAATCATGGGTCTGGGAGGGGGTTCATAATAATTCCAAGTGTGAGATTAAGACACGAACGAGGTCAAATGCCGTTCACTAGGGCTTTACTGTTTCTTCCCAGCAATAGTCACTGAGATAAGCGATAGAGTAAAGGCAGAAGTAGAGAAAAGGTAGAAAGGAGAAGCAGTATTACGGAAAATAGCAACAGTATAGTCACCACCACAGGCCCGTGGTGTCCCGTTGGTCCTCTGGAGTCAGCAGCATCCTGTTGATCTGTGGTTCTCAAGTCATGACGGTGGTGAGGGTCCCAACTGGGGTAAGGCACAGCAGCAGTTCATAGTCTCTGCTGACTTGCAGTTTGGCCCATCAGTGCTATGGTCGTCTTTGCTCAACAAATCATCATTTGACATGGTTGCCGTATAGGCTTTTCCTGCCTTTATCACTTGGGCAGCACTTGATATTGCACAGTCATGAGAAACAGGGTCTGGTTGCTCTGATAACCAAGGATGTACTCCCTTTGTTATCACATATGGCAGCAGGTGAACTTTGAGACATCTTGTTTTTCTGTCGGTCTCCTACAACACATACATACTTATAAAATTGGTATTTCAAAATTCACTACCACATGGCATGCAGATTTCCTGAAAAAAAGCATATCTTAAAGACTCAAATGGAATAGAACTGTAGACATGAAAATATTAAAGGTACACTAGAGTAAGCACAAGTGCATGTGCTAAAAACAGGGAATCTACCATGTATTTAGTCTAGCAATCTTCATATTCAACCTGCAATGCAAGCACTAACTAAATGGTAATAAACCTTCTAACATTTAAAGACTCTAAAAGAGCTGCATATTTACCATAAGATACTATAACCTTGATCTGGCAACGATTTTTTTAAAGACAAAAAGGAGCCTCCTTGAATAAGCTAGGGTTGTTTGGGATTTTTTTTAATTTAACTATTCCAGAAATTGCATTTGAAAAGAACTATAAGAGTTCCAATAAACCTAGGCTTAAGAAAAGGACCCCTAACCAATCTCTGAGCAATTAAATTAACTCAAAGTTCTCAAAACTGAAAAACAGAAATGTTCTTTTTCCTTCTTTTTGTTCTCGTGAGATGACGGAGTCAGGATATGCTGTGACTAAAAGACAAAGTAATAAGGAAATGTTATACAAAGGAAGTGTGATTGTTACCAAGAATACTTGTTTCTTTCACGTTAATTTGCTTGCCTACAGCTGAAGTAAATTCCTCTATGTCAGTTAGGCTACTCTAAGGGAGCACTTCAGGTCCTGTAAACAGCAAAGGAGGTTTTCTGTACAAGCAAAAAAACTAACACCTCCTCATCCCAAATGCAAAATAATACTTTTTATGTCTACAAGGACCATGACTAGGGATGTCTCACTGCAGTATCATTCCATAGCCATGAAATGTGACACTGAAACCGATAGAGTTAGTGCGTCACAGTTACTCTTTGTGGATTTCACAACCACAGAAAATTATTTGAGATATTGGTCAGCCTATTAGGTGAGAAAAGTGAAGTGAATGAAATATGACCAATTCTATAAGCACACTTGCGCTGGGAAAAAATAAAAAAAAACCTGTTTTTTTTTCTTTTTCTGCCTGAACTCAAACAAAAGCCAATCATGAAGTTTACAGAGATACATAAAATACAACCACTACTTATACGTGTGTTTACAACCAGACATTAAACCTCAAAAATCTTTAGGAAAGGTTAAAATTCCTCAGAAGTTTTTTACCTCAATATGTAGATTTAAAAATCATAGCTCAAGGCTGGACCATGTTCTAATTTTAAATCATGAAAGAATTAAAAAGACTTTAAAAACAAAAATGCATCAGGGAAGTGAACAGATGGACAAAAAACTCCCTTATAGTAAGATTTGAAAAAACAGTCTCAATAAAGAAACATAGTTAATGAAAAACCTTTGAACACACCATGCTATCAGTTCCTTTATTAAAGAAGATAATGAAGACTAATACCAAAAATTTTTTACCTTATTTAGTGAAGAAATCCTTTTTCAAAGTGCAAAAAAGCAAGAATAACCTGCACTAAAATTGCAATTCCATAAAGAGTACTGAGATGCAAGGGGTGGGGAGTGGAGGTGGGGGAAGTGTACTAGTGATCTGTTTTGATTTTAAAAAGTACCTAATTTCTCATCAATGTCAGGTTTGTGTCTTTGTCTCATGAACAGGCTCAGTACATTGAAAAGGTCATGGAGTTTGTTCATGCCTTAGGGAAGCCATTTCACATCTGAAGGACATTTGTGAAGATCAGAGGTGAATAAAGGACAAAATATGTCTAGTTCCAGTCAGCCAGAATATATCGTAAGTAAGCAGCAAAATTTCACATGAAGACTGTTGAGCAAGAAAAAAATTGGGAAAACGCAAAGAATGGCATATGCAAATACACATAAGCATCCGACTACCAAATTTTCCGCTTTCATCTATTTCTCACAGTGCAATGCACCCGAAGTATTTCTTTCTCCCCAACTCAAGAAGTGTCCAAGTTAACACAAAGAAAGCACAATAACAGAGAAAATTTTAAAATATAGCCAACAGTGTCTGTGATTTTCTCTGCCCTGTGGTGAGAACATACTGGAGGATTTTTCCTTATTCAGCTTAAACCATCCCTGCCTGATGCAAGCCAACTGGCCTGGGACCAACTTGAAACAAACCCTCAGCCATTACTAGCACAAGAAAGTTTAATACCATGGATGGAGCACCTTATGTACACCAGGGTGGTCTCCCTGAGGCCTGAACATTCATATAGTGCGAACCAGACTCTAAGCTTTGCAACACCATACATGTCTCTTGGCTTCCAGACATCCCAAATAGTAACATACTACAAAAAGTCCTCAAGAGTACGTCCCAACCAGTAACATACAACATTGCAGATGAGACTGTCAGAAACTTTCTAAGTCATGATATTCATTCAAATCAAATGTCAATATCTTTAGCATTCATAAAAACTTTTCTTCAAATCCTCTGAGAAATAAGTTAGTGAAAGAGAGTGAAAGAATTTTCTACTGGCTCTTTCTCTGTAAAGTACATATTAAGACCAGAAAAGCCATCAGATAAACATGAACGTGTTTCAGTGTGAAACAGCTACTACAGGAAAATACTATCTCCCTTACCCCACAAACGAGTCAGAATCTTCATGTTTTCTGATTTTATTTCCACCTCATGACTTTTGAGGTTTTTAAAGATAAGAAGAAACCTACTAATGGTAATGTCCATTTCCATCTAGCAAGTATGCCACACACACTAAAGAAAGGTATTCAGTCTGTATGTGGTACAAAATTTTGCCCTGACTTAGCAGATAGGTGTGCTTTCTGCTGACAACTTTTTAGTAGTAGTGCTCTGACACATTCCATCCATTTGAATTCTGTGAAAGAACTTGCAAATGCACTTGTATCCTATTCATAGTCCTCAGGGGGCAGGAAAATCCCGCAAACTTACCCAAGTTTATCATGTCTTTTGAGTAACTTCAAAGACTTTTAACCTTATAAGCTTCTTTCGTTTCATGTGAACAATTCAATGATCAACTCACCTGAACAAGTTTCTAAAAACACCTGAAGAACAGACTGCTAGATGCATCTCAAACTACTATATTGAAATTTCTCATATTATCATGGGTACGCAGTAGTTAAAAAGTGCTAGATATTTTATGATATCTCACTGACACCACTATGTTGGAGATTCTTCCTCCTAATCCTTTGAAATAGTAACTCCATCCTTTCCTAGGACAGTGCCTTTGAAACACAGAAGTTACACTTTTCGCCGTAATTAGCATTCTAATTGCAACATATGCAATTAGAATGAGTTATGTGGCCTGACATCCTGCCTCCTGATAAGATCAGAAGAACTCAAAGAGAAAAAATGGATGCATACTAGAAGAAATTAACGTAATTCCCCATCTGAGAATATTTAAATAGATTGAAATGTATGCTTGAGTGATCACTTGAAGTCCCTGGAAAAACATTGAATGTATCTTGAACACAATTTTTTCAAATGGACCCCAAATTTAGGCTTCTGGTATCTGTTTGCCTCTCTCCTCCTTTCCCCCACTTTGAAACCCAAGACTCAGCTCCCTCTCATATGAACAAAGCAAGCAATAAAGAAACTGTGACAATAGTCATGATCATGGGATATGAGAAACCGTGACTCATTGCTTTCTGAAACCAGCTACATAGGTTTTCCGTTTGTCTTTCAGGTGTGTTAAAATAGCTAGTTTTTGAGGAATGCAAGCCAATCAGATTGCATGAGGGAAATTTGTGAGCTGAAGCAGCCCCTTTGATTCAAGGTCAAACATTAATATTTTAAGGACAATTTGCCTTCTGTTTAAGATCCTGAACAACAGAAATAAAAAGCAGAAGCAGCAAAACTTAATAAGAAAAATTGCCCTGTGACTAGTTGTGCTATTATTTAAGAATTCTTCCTCAACTTTACGAATACAGAGAAAAATATTCACTTCAACTTCCACAGTACTTATGCTTTGATCAATATATTTTGTGTTATTCTTAAAAAGAGTGGATATCTGCTTATTTTCTTCTGACATCCATTCCAGTACTACGCATCCCACAGAACTTCATAAGGGTAATGCAAACTTGATTTCCTACTACATTAGTTGCATTGTAATGTATTGTTAATTCATGCCCTTAATGCCTGGAGCTGCATTTCTGAAACTAAGGAAGTTTCACTGTCCATTGGATTCACAGATCTGCCCTGTACTGTCTTTTATTATCTAATCATAATTCATTAAGTTAACTTTTACCAGCACTACATTTTTGATCCCGTATTTCTACTTCTATGCTCTGTTTTCTGTTCATGACTTTTTTTTCCTCCCTTTCAAGTCAGCATAGCTAGTCTAGGTAAATATTCCCCCATGCATACTTCTTCCATGCTCTTCACTTTTTACTGATTTCTAAAGTGCCCAAATTAACAACCCATGACAAAGCAATTCTTTTGCACCATTAGCTCTGCAGGAGTTCCATGCTTGTTATAGAGATTACTTGCTAAAGCAACTAATGCAAGTAATATGCAGTACACCCATGTTGTTTGCCTGTTGTGACAGCATAAGTCCTCAGCTTCAAGCAGTTCTGGACAAGAATGGATGCCAAGAATCAAAGCTGTTCCTTCTCTGTGGCTTTTTTGTAAATCAGAATCTAATTTCTTTATTCTGTCCAAGGTTATTTTCAAAACTAAAGTAACTGAAACCCCCAGGGTTTTTAGAGCCATTCCCCTGCCCCCCTCCCCCAACCTTCACAAAATTTGGAGAACTGAAACACTGCCCTGATTTTTGGAGTTTTCAGCAGGCTACAGTTGAATGAGAAATTGTCATTGCATAACTGTTTTGTAAATTAAGCTGTGCTACTTATCACAAACACAACTTCAGAAACTGGCATGTAGTAAAAATACTACTGTGATCAGAAAAGAAATACTGTACACTGCTTTTTACATTTCCTACTTCTATTTTCTGTCTTCACAAATAGTCACATAACCTTCTTACTTGTCTTTCTTCTGTGTTTCTCTGAATGGATCCTTTTTTTTTTCATTTAAACTTTTATTTATTGTATGTCCTTCCTTGTTTCCCTCTCTTTTATTCTCTCTCTCTCTCTTCTTCAGCAGTTCTTAATATAGGTTTTCCTGATCTATGTTAACATTATGTCAGCAGGAAACCCCACCATGAGGGTTAAAGCCAGCTACAATACTGGTCAGTCACTCCCTTGACCAAAGCACAAGGATCCCATTCGTTGCCTTGCTTTTTCCTCCTATTGTTTTTTCCACCCGAGCTGTATCACTTAGTAGCAACATTAGAAGACTGCTGTTTCTCAAAGGTCATAAACATACCTCTTTCCAGAAAATAGGGCAATGAAAATTTAAATGTAATAAGCATAAACCAAATTATGTGTTTTATATCACAATACTCATACATAATTGATGAAGTAAAGAGATTAGAAAAAAGTATTTTTTAAGTTTCCCACATAGTGTCCTTTTGCTATTAAAGAAGGTTAACGTTTGGCCATTTCACAATATTGACATTACTACTACACTATGTGTACCAGTACATGCTATGTAAAGTTCTTTACTGTCACACTGTCACTGTATTCAGTGAGTTATCTCAATAGCGGAAAGGACACATCCTTTTCTTCCCCTTCATGCTTGTCATGCTTATTAAATCATAGAAACTACAACAGAGAAAGTAATTTCAGATGTTTTTCATGATCATGGTATAAAGCATTCGTTTCTGTGCTTTGCCATAATAAAGGAATTTATTTCTTATCTTACAGATGGAAAACAGCTTATAATCCAAAACCCACCAATTAACAGAGAAAATCAAGACCATTTATTGTATATTTTCAGTAATTCTGCTGGCTGATATCTCTGAGATATTTTAGAGGCACTGCTCTTTCCATTATATGGAAAATCCAGGATTTGATTATATTTTTAAGTGAGATGTGAATATATAACATCATTCTCACACCAGGTACTAAATAGAAAGATTGTATAAGAGACAATTCCAGCCACATTTTTTGCTGGGCAGGGGAGGGACTGTCTTGAAAAACACAGCAGTAATTATTTCCTTGAATATTAATGTAAGGATTTGTATTGTACCAAGGAATGACAGCAGTTTAAGGAAATACAATGGCAGGAATATTTGGCTCTCTGAATATTAATAGCCTTATTTTCAATTAATTGTCACTGTCACATTATGTAATTGTGGAGGCAGATTCTACCACCTACATCAAACAAGGCATATGCCATCCTCACTGGAGAAGATAAATCCCAGGCATGTGTACTGACAGAGCTGGGAATAGCGTGTGTTTAAGCAATGCAGGGAAGAGAAATGGAAATTAATTTCTTTAGCTGTACCATTTGAGTATCAGAAAATTCTCTGTGAATTTCCCCTTCACTGAAGAGCCTTCTCAGACCTTTGTTATGTGCTCTGGCATACATTTAAACTGCAATCCTGACTGAAGTTAAACAACACTATTAAGTTGCCACAGACAGAGAATAGATGTCACCAGCAGATCGTTTCCTGTTATCCTTTCAATAATAGCACTTGACATCAAATCAGGGCCCAGCCACTTTGCTGAGGCCGCTCTACAGTGAACTTTCTAGAGTGGTGCCAAACTAATGCTGCAGAAGACATTAAGTCAAATAAAAATATGACAGTCATATTTCACAGGCTCTGGTCTGCAGCATTTGCAACTTATTAATCCAAGACTACAGAAAAAAAGTTGAACACACTTATACATAAAGCAAAAAATAAGAAAACGTAATTAGTATGTTTGTTTGTTTGTTTTGTTTACAGTATTCTAAAACTTGTGTTATTCTGCGTTCTTATTCCTGGAAATTAACTGCTGATGTGTATACTTTTTCTAGAGTTTCAGGATAACTCATTATCCAAGATTTCATAGCCTGTTACTGTTGTGCATTTAATGGGGAAATAAAAGCCAGCAGTAATAAAGTTTACAAATTGTGTGACCAGAAAATGCTGTTTGTGACTTGAAGTAAAGGATAATCTTCAATATTTTGTGAAAGAAATATTCGTGCTGTTCAGAACAGCAAACTCATAAACCACTAACCAGGTTATAATAGGCTGTTTCACGCTGGTGATATTAAATTTCCAAAAGTTTTTGTTAGCATTGAGGCTAATATACTACAGAAAGACAACAATTAGAAAATGGGAAATAAAAGCCTCCTCTGGCCTGAGATTCCAGTTAAGAGAGGCACAGCTGCCTTCCTAGATTTGTAGAGTGTCACCCAGCTTTACCTCTTTATCACTTAGAGCTTGTACCAAGAATGTGATGTTTTAAGTACAGAGGCAAAGCCAGACCAAATAATAAATGCAGAATCAAAACAAGCATAAGAAGATATCTACATCCTCTAAAACTGGCATGGGGACACTCCTTGGTGGTCTGAATTTCCTAGAGTAAATCTTGACCTGATTCTTACAGACGAAAATGGGTATGCTCCCATGCAGCTACAGAGATTTTCCAATTAGGACCCAGTTTACAACTGGAGACTTCAGTTTACAGCGGTTTGTTTTATGCGCTCACCACAGAAAATCTGAAAGCAACTAATCTTAGTCAAAATGCAAGAGATTTACTTACACCAGGATTTGTCTTCAAAGAACATAAACAGGTAGCTCCTTTTCTGGAATAAATTTCTCTTTCGGTTTCTCCATTTCTCTTTAGAAAAGGAATTATGCTGACAATTATTTGCAATTATCTGCATGGTCTAAGAAAGTTTCTGAACTAGTAATTTCAGCATTACTAATAAGCACTATCTGAACAGCTGTCTACCTCATATGAATGATTAAAGGAAAATTACAGGCAGGGGTATTTGGCATCTACTCAAATTTACTTAAATTTCTCCGTTCGTATGAAACAGAGTGATCATAACCTTTGTAAGACTCCTTCATGTTTGCTTGTAGGACTTCTTTGATAACTTTTATCTTAGGAAAGTGTGCCCAACACAGAATCCAAATACATATTTGGCAACATGTTATTGGTCAGTTATTTGTATAATTGTAGTATCCAAAAGTGACAGTCAGGGTCATAACATCCTAGATATCAGATGTCATATGAACAGATGAGCAAATCCTTCCTCAAAAGCTGAATCTGCAAATTAGTGTCAAAACACTAAGATACCTCAGTATATGATGACAAAAATAGAAAGGCACGCAAATGTATGCCAGGTAAACAAAAATAATAATGTTCTGTGGAGACAGAGAAAGCAGTCTGATGGTTTTGTACATTCTCTATTTCTATTAATAGTAGACTTCCTTTCCTTCTGTATGAACACCTGGAAATCAGGTTTTGTTCCTACTGGTAAAAGGAAGATGAAAAGGAAAGTAGGTAACACTAGAATAAGTGTGGTACCCACATCTTTCAAGTGACTGGGAGAAGAAGGAGAAAGAATCAGTTTGGAGGCAGCAGGGGAAAACAGGGTCGTTCATGTGGTGAAATGCATACATAGAGGCTAGCATATAATGATTGGCATATGCAAGCACAAAAAACTCCAGTAGACTTAGAAGGGAGGAATGCTGAGAGGTTCATAGACTACTGGTAATGTGGGCAGCAGTTTGTTGTCAGATTTAATCTTAAATATAGCCTTGTTCACAGAAGCATCAAGACCAGCAGAAAACATATTAATCCTTATTTAAGTAGCAAACCCTGGAAAAAAAAAGAAATTAATAAAAAATTTCCTCAGTCCAAGAGGAAAGTGGGGTAGCACATCCAGTAAAAATGTTATTACTAGCTGATAGGAATTGGAGAGTATCACATAACATATTAGTCAAAACCAGCCTTACTTCTATTATTCTTTTTCACTGAAACTTAAAAGATACTTAAAGAAACACATGGAAAATTTCAGGGCTTTTTTTGTAAAAAGAGACTTATCTTGTTAAAACATATTCAAACTTATCCCTCTAGTAATTTTGTTACAATACCACTTCCTAGAGCTCTTAAACCATGTTTCCTGAAGAAACAAAAAGGCATCCAGAAACTCCCATTCATTGCAGTGAATAGAGGATGAGAACCTACAGAAACATTAACAAAAGACCACCACATAATACATCCATATTAATTAGAACTAAAGTGTATTTACACTGTTCAATTACTTTGTAATTAAAATTACTCATTTAACTAGAAGCAAGAATTAAATGCCTGAATTGCTTAATTATGAAACAGAAGGGAAAAGACTAATATATTTATTACTTACTAACAATCCAACGCAATAAATTTAAACTGTAGGGCACTTTAGATGTACTTGCATACATGTAACTGATGCAGTTAAAGTACTCAGATTAATTATTTATGTCTAAGCTTGTAGCCATTCTTCTACAGACATCCATATTTAGGCTGCGTTTCTGCACAGGGAGTGCAGTGGTTTTAGCTGCTCTCACTTTTTTTCATGTAATTACATGCCATTTTCAGAAAAGTACTTCAGTGTTATAGACATTTATATAGACCTCCATTTAACTATAGGGACAGAAATAATTTACATAACAAGACCAAAATCTGGTTCAGACCCCGTGGGCATTTGAGACAAGAGGAAGTGGAGACCTCTTAACCAGTTAGATGACAGCTCATTAAAATCTAAGTTTAATGTTGATAGGAAGAAGTGGAAACAGCCGTATCTTGTTTCAGAACCATTGAAAACACATACACTCCATGCAAGCACAGTTCCTTTGTTATTATCCTACCAGCAATCAAGCCAACTGCATTTATAAGGCAAAAGACATAAAGACTTCCCTGTCAATGCACAGGTCTACAGGTGGGAAACACAGATTAGTAATTCCCACAAGAAGCATTGAAGTCACCAAGACAATAAATAAAGAAACTGAAAGTGAGACGGCGCTTTGAGGAAGAGGTTATTGAAAGGTGAACTTTGGGATTTAGCTTCAGGCTTTTGCTTTAATTTCAGGTATATCTCATTAAGTTTCATTTCAGATGTGAAGACATACTGTCAAAGGTTTTCAGATGCCCAAAATATGGATATCTAGCCAAGTTTCCAAGAATAACCTGAGTGTTGGGTGGCTAACCTAAGGGCTTTACATTTCAATTATTTGCAGTAAACTCACTAATTCAAAGCACTTTCACAAACCAAATACAGGGCAATTTTATTAGCTTAGGAGATCATGCACCAGCAGCAACAGACTACAACTCCTTCTCCTGAGCTCTTTTTAGGTTTGATGAGGGAGACTGAGGCAAAATACTGATAATGCCACAACTAGATGAGAGATTCACAGAATCATAGAATCGTAGAATTGTTTAGGTTGGAAAAGACCTTTAAGATCATCTAGACCAACCATTGACCTTACTCCACCAGGTCTGCCACTAAACCATGTCTCTAAGCATCACATCTACACGACTTTTAAACACATCTAGGGATGGTGACTCAACCACCTCCCTGGGCAGCCTGTTCCAATGTTTGATAACTCTTTCAGTGAAACATTTTTTCCTAATGTCCAGCCTAAACCTCCCCTGGTGCAACTTGAACCCATTTCCTCTTGTCCTGTTGCTAGTTACTTGGGAGAAGAGATCAGCTCCCATCTCACTATAGCCGCCTTTCAGGTAGTTGTAGAGAGCACAAAGGTCTCCCCTCAGCCTTCTCTTCTCCAGACTAAACAATCCTCATTTTTTCAACCGTTTCTCACAAGACATGTTCTCCAGACCCCTCACCAGCTTCGTTGCCCTTCTCTGGCCACGCTCCAGCACCTCAATGTCCCTGCTATACTGTGGTGCCCAAAACTGAACACAGTACTCAAGCTGCGGCCTCACCAGCGCTAAGTACAGGGGCACGATCACTTCCCTACTCCTGCCAGCCACACTATTCTTGATACAGGCCAAGATGCCATTGGCCTTCTTGGCTACCTGGGCACACTGCTGGCTCATATTCAGCTGCCTGTCCACCAGGACCCCCAGATCCTTTTCTGCCAGGCAGCTCTCCAGCCACTCCTCCCCAAGCCTGTAGCGTTGCCTGGGGTTGTTGTGACCCAAGTGCAGGACCCGGCATTTGGCCTTGTTAAACCTCATGCAATTGGCTTCAGCCCATTGATCCAGTCTGTCCAGATCTCTCTGCAGAGCCTTCCTACCCTCAAGCAGATCAACACTGCTGCTTAATTTGGTGTCATCTGCAAACTTACGGAGGGTGCACTGAATACCCCCGTCCAGATCATCAATAAAGATATTAAACAGTAAAGATATTATGCAAGAAATGGGCTGACCCTCAGATGGTGAAAACAAGTGCCTGCAGTGGGTATCAGTGCCCAGTCTGGAGTGGGATGCTTGGAGTCGCAGGTGGAAGTCAAGCTGGCCAGCCAGCTGGTGCTGCCAGGGAGAGCTGTTCTGGAAGATTTAGAAAACTGTACCAGGGAAGCCCAAAGCTACTGAAAAATATCTTGATACAGTAGGTCAAATCATTAACTGTTCAGATCTTTCTCATGAAGACCCATATTCAAGTGAGGTATATGAAAAATTAAATCCAAAACTGTGTGTCCACTTAGCCACCAACTTAGCCTCTAAATACTAAATCTTTACAGACACACTAGTTTAAAAACAAAACAAAAAAAGCCCTTAAGATTCTTGAATGGAGTGCATGCTGCTGTTGTGCTGAGGTGGAACACCCCTGCAGGGAGGAGAGCCACCCCTTGGCGGGACGGTGGGAAAGGGGGTCCAGCCCTCAGCAGGCATGGCACCAAGGCCGCTGGCATTCGGCACCTCCAAGTGCCTGAGCAGCACAAAGTGAGGAAAGGGAGACAGTTGGGGACCAGGTCACATAGGTGGTGGAGGGTAGCTGCCCGGTGGGGAAAGCTAGAAGCTTGTGACTGCTGGCAATGGGGAAAATCCACCTGCTTCACCTACAAATTACAATAGGTATAGTACGCTTGGCACTGGCTGAGCCCAAACTATGCGCTTACATGAAGTAGGAAAGTGATATTTATAAAAGGCTCTCCCCTGCATGGGGTGGAGGCACCATCTGATGATCTGAGACATCAAGACAGGATGTTTGTTGCTTGCCAGGGCCCAAGGTGCTGCAGGGGGACTGCCAAGGCCTGTCTGGCCTTTGGACTACTACCGCTTGCTGCTTTTCCATGTGGGCACCAGGAATACCATTGGGATAACCCAAAGCATATCAAGAGTGACTTCAAAGCTATAGGAGCAAGGGCAAAGGCCCTGACCATCCAGGTAGTGCCTTCTCCATCCTGCGAGGCAGAGGGAAAGGCTGGAGAAGTGGACTCATCCAGTGAGTCACTAACTAGCTGCATGGCTGCTTTTTCAGGCAGGGCTGTGCCTTCAGTGATCACAGGACCTTCCCTGAGGAGCAAGGGCTACTGAGCAGAGATGGAGCATGAGTGTCTTTGCAAACAGGTTTGCTAATCTATTGAGGAGAGATTTTAACTACATATGCTGGGAGAAGGTTACCATAACTGGAAGAGAAGTGAGGACACAAGGGATAGAACACATGTGTCTGAGGGACAGCATAAGAGTGGGGGGCTCTCACACTTTCCCTGTGAGAATGCAACTTGGGCCTGCACAGCAATGCATATAGCATGGGGAACAAGCAGGAGGAATTAGAAATCTGCAGTTGCAGAAGTGTAAGTTTACCGGGATTATAGAGGCATGGTGAGATAGCCTGCATGATTGGAGTGCTGCAATGGAGGGATTCAGGCTCTTTAGGAAAGATAGTGGGCAGGTGGAGGTGAGATTTCACACTCTTGAATGCATGGAGCTTTGCACTGGAGCAGGTGACAAAGCATTTGAGAGCTTGTGGGTAAGTGATCAGAGAACATACCAGCAGAGGTGATGTGGTAGTTGATGTCTGCTACAGATTTCCTGATCAAGAAGAGGAGGCAGATGAAACCTTCTTTAAGCAACTGAACAATGTGCCACAGTCAGAACCTGTGGTACTCGTGTGGTGGGTTGACCCTGGCAGGAATCCAGGTGTCCACTAAGCTACTCTATCACTCCCCTCCTCAGCAGGACAGGGAGGGGAGAAAATAAGATGGAAAAAAACTTGTGGATCAAGATAAAGGCAGTTTAATAAAGCAAAAGCAAAGGCCACACACGGAAACAAAGGAAAATGAAATATTTATTCTCTACTTCCCATCAGCATGCAATGTCCAGCCACTTCCTTGGAAGCAGGGCTTCAGTACATGTAGGGGTTGCTCTGGAAGACAAATGTAGTAACGAAGGCCCTTCCTTCCTCCTCCTTTCTCTTAGCTTTTATTGCTGAGCAGACATCACATGATACAGAATATCCTTTTGGTCAGTTTAGGTCAGCTGTCCTGGCTATGTCCCCTCCCAAGATCTTGCCCCTCCAGCCTGCTGGTGAGGGGGGAATGTTGGAGAGACAGCCTTGATTCTATGTGAACACTGCTCACCAGCAGCCAAAACACTGGTGTGTTATCAACACCTTTCTAGCTACCAATACAAAGCACAGCTCTATGAGGGCTACTATGGAGAAAATTAACTCTCCCCCAGCCAGACCCAATACACCAAGGGAAACATTAGCCACCCCATTAACTGCTGAAAGGGCAATACAGCTAAGCACAAGCAATCCAGGAGACTTCTATAATGTATTGAAGTAATTCCTTGATACATGTGATGATTGAAATGGCTAGCAGAGATGCTGTATTGGACCACCAAGGTGTTACCACCAAGAAGAACTATGTTGGATGATGTAAAGATCAAGGGCAGCCTTGGCTCCAGTGACTGTGAGAATGTGGAGTTCAAGATCCTGAGTGGAAGAAAGATAAACAGCAAAATAAATCCCCTAGACTTTAGAAGAGATTTCTTTAAGGATCTACTTGGTAGGATCCCACAGAAAACTGCTCTTAGAGGGCAAAGAGGTCCAGAATTAGCTAGCTGATCAAGGACAACCTCTTCAGAGCACAAAACAGTCAATTCCCATGTACAGAAAGTTGAGCAAGCATGGCTGAAGGCCAGCATGGGTGAACACGTTACTCTTGACTGGGCTCAAACACAAAAAAATGTTCATGGAAGGCTGGAGCAGAGACAGACTGCTTCAGAGGAGTACACAGATGTTGCCAGCATGTGTAGGAATAGAGCAAGGAAAGCCAAAGCTTTCAAAATTGAAACTAGCAAGCAAGATGAATAGCGACAAAAATGATGGAGTGCATGCAAGTGCATGGGTGGTTAAAGGAAGATTAAGGAGAGCGTGAGCCCATTGCTTAGTGGGGCAGGGGGCCAAGAGAAAAGCAATAGGGAAAAAGCTGAGGTACTGATGGAGCAGCCACAAAGGTGACCAACTAAACATACTGACAAAAAGAACTGCTCAGTCAGGAGCCCTGAGTCAACCCTGATGAGTTCAGCCAAAACCTCCTTTGAAGGGAGGACAAAGCTGGCAGCACAAAGGAACTTTGATGGGTGCAGGACAAAGAAACTGTTACAACAAACTGACCTTCTAGGAAATCTGGAGTCAGGAACAACTATTCCAGAAACTGTTGTCCTATGCCTACTTATGTATTGTCCTCGTTTGAGGTAAAACAGAACCAATTTTCTGTTCAGTAATTTTACCTCTCAGTTAAGCCTCTTCTAACTAACTGAACTCTCTGAAATTAACAGCATATCGTTCAGACACTGTTCGGTCCCAGAGAGATAAGACCTGATTGTTTTTAATTTATACCAAGGAATGGTATGCAGAAAGGCTCTTGCTTAGACTTATTGCTGTAACAACCAAGAGCAGCCAACTTTGTTATTTGCTCCATTGGAGAGTCTGAAGCAGAAGAGCATAAAGGGGTCACACCTGCAGGGAGGAGCGGACAGGACAGGTGACCCAAAACTGACCAACAGGGTATTCCATCCCATCTGTCTCATGCTCAGTATAAAAGCTGAGGGATCAAAGGGTCAGTCCTCTTTCTTCAATGGCCAGCCTCTGAGGAGGACTCTGTCTGTTCATCTGTCTTTGATCCCAATCTGTGCATTCCTGAATCCAGATCCAGAATCCAGTTCCTGTCCATTGCTAAGGTCAGTCTGGGACATTCCCAGTGCCTGTAGGTGATGTGATCGTCATCCTGGGAGCTTGATACACTTTTGTATGTGTTATATATATATGTTTCATTATTTCCTTTTTATTGTTTTATTAATGTTTTCATTTGTCTAGTTTCTTTTCTAAACTCATAAGTCTCTTTCTCTCTCTTCCTTCTCCTTGGAAGGGAGATGGTCTGCCTTCTCTGAAGGGAGAGAGGTCAGAGAGCATCTGTAGTTCATTTCAGTAGCCAGTCTAGCCCAAACCACAACATATATCTACACTAAAAGTAACTTGCTACCTGGCTAAAATGAGCTTCTCTGAAAGACCTTACATGCACAAGATTTACAAGACAGACTGGACCCTTGGCAAGCACACCTGGCTGACTTTGGATTCTGTAACGCAAATCATCTTTGAAGTAAGAATTTTCCATCATCGATTAACCCCACTCCTGGGAGTAGCCTGATGACTGTTGTACCAGTAACACCTCACATAATATAACTATTGGTGTGTACACAGGTAAAGGTCCATAAGTGTATACTTGCTTCACTAGTTGGAATTCCTCACTAATTTGCAATACACATACATTTGTTTTACTCTTGTAATATATATTTGTTTTTCTAGTGGTAATTTTGTAGTGACTTATAATATATATTTACTACTAGTAGTAGTGTGTGTATATATATACATATTTGTTTTTACTAACAGTAAAAATGTAGTTTCATAGAAATTTGTAATAAAGAAATTCTCAGAAACCCAGACATCTATGTCCTTATGTAATGCAGAACTCTGAGGAACCCACAGTCACGATCTATACCTGCAGGTTGGGTAACCCTCACAGGTCGTGACTGTGACCACTACAGCTACTTAAAGTCTTCTTTGCCTCAGTTTTCACTGGTAAGGCTGTCCTCAAGCAATGAAGCATTACCCACAATAAAGGAAGAAAGAGTTAGGGACCACTTAATCCACTTGGACATACAGCAGTCCATGGGACCAGATGGGATGCACCTGATGTTGCTGAAGGAGCTGGCCACTGTCTATGGTCTTTGAAAGCTCGTGGAAGCTGGGAATGTTCCTGATGAGTGGAGAAGGGCAGATATCACACCCATCTTCAGGAAGGGCAAGAAGGGGAATTCGGGGAACTACAGGCCAGCCATCCTCACTTCAGTCCCTAGAAGTTTATGAAGTAAATCCTGTTAGAAGCTATTTGTTAAACACATGAAAAACAAAAAAAACCCGATAGAAGTAGCATAGGTTTAACAAGAAGAAATCATGCTTGACCAACTTCCTTGCTTTCTGTGACAAAGCAACTGGTGGTGTGGATAAGGGAAAGGATGTGCATGTTGCATACCTTGAGTTAGCAAGGACTTTGACACATTCTTCTGTAGTCTCTGTCACCACATTGGTGTGATATGGGCTGGATAAGTGGAAAATGAATGAAAGATTGGCTGCACTGCCAGGTTCAAAGAGTTGTGATCAGTGGCCAGCAGCCAACAACCAGTAGGGCTCCTGGGACTTCTGTTAGTGTCTTCATTAGCAACTTTATGACTGCAGTGTTGCAATGAAGCGATACAGACTCCTTAGGAAGGAAAGGATGGGATGATGAGGAGGCGGAGCTGCCCTTTATGTGGGAAAACAATTGGATGTCTGGCACCTTCAGGACAATTAAGTTTAACACTATTTCAGCGTTCCCTAGTTAGGGATGTCACAAATTAGGCACGGACTACCTCAGCATATAAGTGACTACTTGAAGAAATATTTTTGAAGGATCTAATCTTTTCTAATATTTCAAACCTTGGATGAAAGATAGTTGCCTGGTTAATACAACAGCCATTAACATATCTGGAGAATCACTAGTTGCTTTAACTTGAATGTAAAGCCAAGAGAAGAACCCCTCCCAGTTCTCACAGATTTTGGAGAAAAGGCTTCATAGTGGATTATTGCAACGTCCTTGAATTTCCTACTGTTTTTCCCAAAAGGTTTCTCAAAATACACTTGGGCATCTTTGTGGATTTAAAAAGTAAGTATGGCTTTATTTGTCCTCAGTTTTAGAGATAGCAGAGAGGTCTCTTAATAGTTCATTATACATTAAAATAAGTGATTTTTTTTCCTAATCATTCATTCATCTAACATAGGAGATCTTTTCCAGATGTGTATCAGTGAAGAACCTTTGCAGTCTTTCATCTTTAAAATATTCTTACTTAGCCATATTTATTCTGCATTCCTCATCAATATTTCAGACAAATGACAGCTTAAAAACATTTTGATACCTTAAAAGCAATAGGTCCTATTCTCAGCTATCTCTTTTGAAACAGTGTAACTCAGTTTACTTTGTATATATTACTCCTTTACATGCTGTTAAGATAAAAAAGGTAGTTCATGGAGAGGAAATGCCAAGTGACGTGAGAAATAGATGTTACTCTCAAGAATTTCGCTAAGATAACTTGCTCTGAAAACTGCAAGCTTTATTCTTGGACTGTATGTTTAGAATCTTTTTTTCATCTCTTTAACACCTGCATTTTATGTGAAAACACTCAGAACATTTGATGGGAAATATTTGATGATTTCCTTATCAGAAAAATCAGGTTTTTTCCCCCCATAACTGGTCAAAGAAAAACATTTCAAAATTACTTTTCAAGGAAAAAGATCTGCAAGTTCTTTCCATGCCTGTCTTGAGAAGTCAGTTGTTTTTGTGTAGGAAGATCTTTAGCTTGCAATGTCAACCTTTTTGTTTTAGCAAACAGGAGCAACAGACAAGACTGCACATGGAGACTCACAAAGTGGAATATGTTTTTCATAGAATTACAAAATTGTAGAATAAGCCAGGTTGGAAGGGACCTCGATAAATCATCTGGTCCAACATTTTGTGGGAAAGGAACCTTGGATGAGATTATCTAGAACTCTGTCCAATTGCATCTTGAAAAACTTCCAATGATGAGGACTCTACCACATCCCTGGGGAGCTTTTTCCGATGTATGATTGTTCTCACTGTAAAAACAATTCTTTCTTATACTGAGATGAAACCTCTCCTGGGTTTTGGAAAAGCCGAGTATATTTCTGACAGACATGAGCGTACAGGTAAACAGTGGTAAACCTGTAAGACAGGAAGGGATTGAAAAGCCTCATAGAAACAACACGCATCTGTGTCAGTAGTCTGTATTTCTTAAAACAGGAGGCTACTAGCAATCTAGGGTCATTTGTGATAATATTATCAGAGTGTTGCTGAAAACAAAACATAGATTATTTCATGGTTACTCATTTTTTCCACACATTCTTATGAATCTACTGGTTTTTTTTAAAAAAAAAAAAGACACAAACTGCATTAATCATTGTCTGCCAACCTTAAGGCAACTCTGACTCAGAACACTGAAGACCCAGCCCTCCTCCTCTGTAACCCTTCATTTACACACTGACATGAATTATCATCAGCAGCCATTGTATTATTAGACCACATTTTTTTCTCCTCAGAATAAAAATATTAGAGATTATGTTTGAAGACACCAACATATTGAACCTATAAGGACAATGAAGATAGAAACTACATGAAGGTTATGTTTTTCCAGATAAACTTATTTTCATTGTCCTCATGGGTCCAAAGTTGAGCAGCCATGACTGGGACCCACAGAACTATGAGAAGAGGAATATATTTTTTTGATTAGTGAAAAACAGTCAGTTTGGGGTCAGTAAGGGAGGGCAGAAAATGCCATAAGGTAGTTAAAGGGTTCTTAAAAACATGTGTTACATAGGATGCATTGCTGAAACTGTCTGGGAAACTGAAAGGCTAGTCATGCCGACTTCTTTTCTTAAATGCATATCTGTATTTTATATCTGTACTTTCACAAGATAGAGCAAAATTAAAATCTAGCAATATATAGGTAGGCATATGTCATGGTGCTTTTTTAAGCCCCAGAAGAAAAACATGTTACTTCTCTGTTTGTTGACTGCAGAAACAGAAGAAAAGTATTGTGTGTACTGCAACCTGAAGACAAAGTTCTTTACAATTCACATGATGAACTCACAAGTGCAGCTTGCAATGAAAGCAGTGAAACACAGCACTGAAAGATACAATTATAAATGGCTATTTGCAACATTCAGAAAGTAAAACTTGTTCTTTTGTCTTTTATCTGTCATTATGAGGAGGTTATGTTTGCTTCAGAAGAAAAAAAAATTACACTATTGAAAGACCACATAATTAATTTCCTAGATTTTAATCACAGTCCATAATATAAGACAGACTGTGAGACTGAAATTTTAAGTTCATAATAAGTTAATATTTTTGATGTACCAATAAGACTAGAATATGTACTGTATATTTATTTACTTATATTAAAAACATATGCATAAATTATAAGCACAAATATGGGTCACACCACTAATTATAGTTTGTGTCTCACTCATTCCCTTCAACCCAAATACCTTACTTTAATTTAAATATAAATTAAAGATCAATACACTACAACTCTGTTTTACCACGGTAACTCTCTTACTCCTGACCTTATGACAAGTCATCATAATGTTGTTAAAAAAGGACAAACAACAAAAGATTTTTTTTATTTCTAGTCAGCCAACCTAATTTACTTCTTCAAGTTGGTCATCTGAGCTAATAAGAGTAAGAAAGCATTTCACAGCAAGTAAAGACACCGGTCTAATTTGCTTTCCTTCAAAGTAGCTCTAAAAAGAAAATTCTCTATCTTGCTCCAACCGAGTTTTTATGATCTGTTCACACACCCACTCATCACAGCTGCTATCAGCTTCTCACTTTTAAGCACTCCCTCCAGCTGCAGTCTGAGTGGAGCTGTGATACACCAAGTGTGGCTAAACCTACTGCAGCACATTAAAGATCTTGTAGCCAATTTGAGCTTTGTGCACCCCAACCACTCTTCCCCATTTAACTACTTGTATTGTTCCCACCCCTAGTCATTAGCAGTTTATGGTCCAGTGCATTTTTCTACCTGCCTTGTCATATTCTTTACAATAAAGCCATGTTTTTCAGATGGTTATAACTTTTCATGGCATTTTGCTTTTTTAGTGGTGTGAGACCTAGGCTCAAGATAATAAAAGCCTAAGGAGGTAATAGCAGTTTATTTATGTTGTATGTTACAAGTGAGTCTTCCTTATCAAGTACAAGCTAAAAGCATGTCCATTTGGATGTCATAGCTTCTAGCCCTGTAAATTATATTAAAAAATGTTGTTGTTTTATTGTCCAAACGTATGCAATTGAATAGTTGGTTTAGTGAGGCACAGCTTTGTGCTTAGTTTCTGCTCACTAGGCAATCCCTTGGTAAGGAAGTTGGGGACACCTACAGAAAAATCAGACTGACTGCTCCTGGAAAGAAGGGTTTCTACCAAGACTTAGTTCTCTGTGAGACCCTTCCTAGAGAGGAAAGCTGCTTCAGCATTCCTGTTTCTTTCTAAGCAAAGTATGAGGATAGTTCACCAAGCCAGGCTTTTTTTTTATTTGCAGGCTTTCCATTTTCAGTCATTGGAGGCTTCCAAAATGATTAGGAGTCAATCTCTAGTGTAGTATCTAAACATCCCCAAAGGGCTACTTTAATCTGGCTGTAATCCTAGATTGCCACCAGATCAGGTTCCTGGCAAGAAGCCGCTTGTCAAACAAGCAATCAACAGGCTGGCTCACTGCTCAAGAAGTCATCGTGACCAGCTTTGAAATCAGTAAGATCACCATAGAACCAGGTTTGGGCCTCATTTTTGTAAGACTTCTTGGCATGGAGGTCTGGCCTGAGGCCCTAGTAATTTAATTTCTCATCATCTTGTGATGAATGTGAAAGGGAATAAGGTTATCCTGTTTCAGAGAGTGCTCTTGCACTAGCTCTCCAATTTCCAGAAGCTATACTTTCTGGTCTGAGATATCTGCTGCTATAGGGACAATATCCATTTTTGATATCTGGTCTAGGCCCCAAAAAGCACCAGTGTGCCTGGATTTTGCAAGTTTTGTAATATGTGTGACCACATTGCTCCCAGACCAAGGACATATCAATACTGAATGACAAGTTTGGTGCCAAAACCCAGAGTTGTGATTACTTGTTATTCCCTTTCTGCCAAAGCACTATCTGCAGCACTGTGGATCAGCAGTAGCAAGACTAATAGTAGTCTTCAACCACCAAAGAATGCCTCCTCATTAGGACTACTTTCCCCAAGGGAGGATGAATAATGAGACAGCTGGTTCTCTTCTATTTCTGGCTCCAATCAAACTACCATCAAGGAAGGGCAGGCTAAAAGTTTGCCCTCCTCCCCACCATCCAGCCAAAACAATAATGCTTCGGGTAAAACCACATAAAACCGTAGCAGACTGAAACCTGTGCTTTGGCCCAGCATAAGTTTTGTATACATTGTCACAAACTTTTCTATCAATCCTCTGTGAATTTTTCTTTCATAAATAGCGGACTTACAATTCATCTTGTTTCCCACAAAAGGTAAAGTTTTTGACAGGTTTATTACAACATGCATCATGTGACTCTAAACTCTGGGTTCTTAATCCTATGCTTGTGTTGGAGGTAGCATTTCAAAGAATTTATTGCTGGTGACGAGTTTTTCTTTATTGTTTATTCATTTAGTGTTCCAACTGAAATCATACTGCATTATTCCACAGCAAGTTACATTTTTTGATGTGAACAAGAAGAAAATATTTTTCTTGGTATTTCTATTCCTTTATCTCTTTTTTGCAGACATTTCAGCTATTTCAGAGCATTATTTCCCCAATTTATCTTCAACATATCTATTTTCAGTATGAAAATGAGTCCTGATATTGAGAAATGCAACATTTTTACTTCATCCACCATATCCTGGAAGGAAATTATTTTTTATTACCATAATGTTAAATATTTATATATTGATATAATTTTCATCTTTGTTACATTAATTTCCTGTAAATGTACTGCATGTCTATAAATGAAAAGATATATTTAAGTGGTAATATGATTCAAGCATAACTGTTTATTTGATTTAAGTTTAATTACATAAAAAGTAAGTGGGAGTGCCTGCTTACAAGTCAGCTAATTTTCTGAACAGTGTGTTTTTCCTAAGTTATGGAAAATTAATAGAAGCTTCCTCACAAAAGAATGTGGTGAAGTGTTACACTTCTGGTTTTATAGTAAAAAATGTAAAGCATGCCTTTTGCTCAGTTGCAATAATTTCAGATTTATTTCAGACTTCGCTTATTCATTACCTTGAAAAGTGCTGATCGGTTAGTGGTGATATTTGAAGAAATTTCCTAAAGAAAAGCTGTGAGTATAGTTGTCACGACACCTGTCTTTTGAACATTCCAACACAGAAATTGCATTTGATAAATTCAGATCTTTAATCTTTAGTGTTATCTGACACTTACCATGGCATGAATCTGATGACTTTCCTGCTTTAGGGAGGAAGTTGCTTTAAGATTTCCCTTGCTCTTGAGGCTATGATATTGGCTTAGTTTCAGGAGACTTGTAGGTTAGTTTCTGGCAGAGACTTTCCCTAAGATGTTACCTAAATCAGTGAGACACTGTGTGCCTCAGTTCCCCATCTGTTATACTCTGTCTTCTACTGAGACAACAAATGCTTTCTGTGTGAACGTGCAGCTTCTTGAAGGACAAAGCCCCAAACTCAGTTACATTACTTAATCATAGAGAAGCAGTCACCTTCCTTTTTCTGTTTGAAAGTGCCTTCTAGCAGCTCCCACGTAACTGTCAAGTGCTACCACAGCACAGATAATAAAGAATGAAAAAAAAAATTAAATTACTAAAATAGTCAGTTTTAGGCTTTGTGCCTTAAAATATTATGCTTAATGAATTACAAAAGTAAAATCATTCTAGTTACAATTCCCCTATTCTTTCAATCATCTGAAATGCCTCAGGAGACCAAAGTTATGTATCTTCCAAACCTCCTCCATTTCTCAACACAGAGTTATTATTAGCTTAACAATTCTCTATTTCCTAGGTTACCTGAACATAGCTAGAGTCTTTTTAGATTCAACTGTATTGCAGGTGTACTGAGACAAAACAGAAACCAATAATAACATTTCATTGGACTAGTAAGGAGGTTATCCCTGAGAGACTTGCTGGAACTGAGGCCCCCTCCAGACATCAGAGTGAAAATATGACAGACATCCCCATCTGAATAGGCAAATAGTCCCTTTCCAGTTCGGGCACCAACCAGACAACAGAGAAGAAAGTCATAAAAGCAAGTAGGTAAATACATCTGCATGCAGGAGGTAGGAGACACCAAACGAGGCAGGCTCTACAAAGTTGTAAACAGCTGGGGGTTTTTGCACACATAGAATAGCAATGTTTGAATGCACAGGATCTTTTGCATGGAAAAATAAAATTCCTAAGAGATTAAGCAGATTCTTTTGGGATTGTCTGGAAACATGTATCTGCCTGAAAAATGTGCGAATGCCTTTATGGCTGCCACCATAAAACATACAGCATGGGCATGAATTCAAGAGCAGAATTTCTCTCCCACCTCCACAACAGTTTTCAGACTTCATCTTCTGGATTTGTCCTCTCTACACATACACACACATGTATTTATAATTATGTTTATTTTAACACAGCTAAGATGGAACTAAGATGTAGAACTGTGTTTAGCTGTGGAAACATCAAAAATTGCTTCTCATGCCTGAATTCTTATATGACAGGTTTTAATGAAGACACTGGCCAGACACTGCATGATCCTCTTTTCCTCACAGTTGTCCGTATTTACTGAATCAATCATAAGCCTTCCCAGAAACAAACAAGCAAGGATATTTTCTCTGTGAGTTTGTTTTCCTTACATAAATAAGAAACGTATCCCTTGACTCTGTTGCTAAAGTTTATTTATATTTATACATCTGTATATTTAGTAATACATTTAGTAAACTACCATACAAAATTAAGTTGTCTTACCCAAAGAGAAATGATATACAACTCCAGTCACACAAATGCTTACGCATGCTAAATTTTAAACAAATTAACAAGGAAGTTGAAGGAAATTAATGTTCCTGGGACGTAAAAATGGCCATTCTGGATGAGACAACGGGTCCATCTAGTCCAGTACCATGTCTTTGACAACAGGCAAAAGCAATCTGGTTAAAACCAGGGAAGCAATACAATACTGTCCCAGAGAAAATCTTTGTTCATTGAACATATACTAAGCTTGATGTATTTGGTCTGTATTTGGTAACCTGTCTCTTCTATGACCTTGCTCAATCTTCCTTTGAGCCCATGGAAACTTTTAATATCTATATCATCTAGGGAGGAGTTCCACAGCAATGGAAGCAAACCATGTACAATGGTTAACAGACCAACACTGTGCCAAACTGGTGTAAGACTAAAATGCTCTACAGGCTTTTTCTTACAGCATATTATTCAGAGCATATTCAGACGTATTTTTTTCCCCACCCATGGAAAATAGCCGGTTTTTAGTGACTGAGATTATTTGCCCAATACAGCTGAATTCATTCTTTTAAACTCCAAGTATTTCTACCCAGTACTTCAAAAGATTCTTCCTCCCTAGTCCTAAAGCAAAATAAAAGTAAGCTCCTCCAATCAAAGTCAAACCATTGTTTAAAAATTTTTCGTGTCAATAATTTCCTTTGTGTTGTGTATGTATCAAATTTTCTTAACTGATTCACTTTAACTAAGCCAACTAATTGATTAACTAGGCAGTGGTACAGCACTAGCCAAAATGGCTAGTTAAACTCCAACTTGTATGGTATACAGATAGGAGGCAACTAAAACATTACACAAGGAGCAAAATGATCAAACTTTCATTCTTGGTTCTATTTCGAGCATATACTTCTGGGTAAGTTTTTCGTCCTTGAATCTCAATTGCTTCATATACACCGTGGAAATAATGGTGCTTATTTTCTACTATAAAAAATAAGGGATGTAAACAGTCTTCTGGTCAGTATGCTTGCCTACACAATTGTATCCTGGGCTGGGTAAAACAAAGTGTGGCCAGCAGTTTGAGGGAGGCAATTCTCCCTCTCTCTTCTGCTCTCGTGAGACCCCACTCGGAGTTCTGCATCCAGCTCTGGGGTCCTGAGTACAAGAAAGACATGGACCTATTAGAGTGGGTCCCAAGAAGGGCCACGAAAATGATCAGAGGACATCTCTCCTATGAGGAAAGGCTGAGAGACTTGGGGTTGTTTAGCCTGGAGAAGAGAAGGCTCTGGGGACACCTTATTGTGGCCTTTTAATACTTAAAGGGGGCTTATAAGAAAGACATAGAGGAACTTTTTACCAAGGCCTGTAGTGACAGGACAAGTGGCAATGGTTTTAAACTGAAAGAGGGTAGGTTTTGAATGGAGAGAAGAAGCTATTTACTATGAGGGTGTTGAGACATTGGACCACGTTGCCCAGAAAAGTTGTGGTTGCCGCATCATTAGAAGCGTTCAAGGTCAGCTTGGACGGGACCTTGAGCAACCTGATTCAGTGAAAGATGTCCCTGTCAACTGCAGGGAGGTTGAAACTAGATGATCTTTAAAGGTCCTTTCCAACACAAACCATTCTGTGATTCTGTGAATCTGTGATTCTATGTTCGTATATGTATGTTTGTGATGTATATGAATGCTCTATGTGTGCACCTACTGGGAATACGTGCTCAGCCCTGTAACTAGTTGGACCTGGGGGCATGCAGCTGCAGCAGCATTGCCTCTCTAGGGCTGCCAGATCTGGCCCAATTCCCCTAACAATTTTGTGATTTAGAAATTGCACCAAAAATTATTGCATCTCTTCTTATAAATATGATCACAAGCTTCAGTAGGGGGACGGTAGTGACAAGTGACAAGTCACCCAAGATAGTATGGCAGCCATTATACAATATCAATGTGTAGATGTGAAGAATCACTGTAGTATTCTCAAGTGGAATAAATCAAAGTTAATAATATGTCTGATGAAAATAATATTTAAATATCCAGAGTGCTTTATCATTGTTTTTACAGTACTAATCAATGTCCAGAGTACTGAATCATATTGAAAATGGGATAGCTACTAAAGCAACTGGATTAGGCCCTGGAATAGCTCTTAACATGACCTAAATAAGGAGCACCCCACAGCTGTGGTCTGTCAGGCCACATTTTTGACTGTTGTTTTTCCTCCCTTTTGAGTCCCAGTGTGGGTTGGTATTTTTCTGGAAATGAACATGTTGAAAAAGTTTTCATTTGTAAGAATACTCTAAAAGTATTAAATAACTTCTTTGTTTTAAAACGACTTCTCTGTCTTTATGATTCCATTAGCAGCAGTCAGTATATAAAATGTGATTTTATGCTTGGCTTCATTTCTAAGACAAATACTGTTCATCTTCAATAGGCAAGGCTAGATTGTCACAGAACATCTCCTGGCAGCCAATAGGAGAAAATAAGAGAGGAAAGAAATACTGTATGTACAATTATTCCAGAAAGGCCTTGTCTAAGCAGGATTTGAAAGTTCCAGCTTTGAGAAATGAGAATCAATATGGAAAAAATTACCTTGCCCATTCTTACTGCTTAAATCTGCAAGGTACCAAGCAATGCCTGGTGAACAACTTTAGCTACCACTGCTCTGCACTTTTCAGGAGTGGAGCCTCAGTAAATAGGAAGGTGTGAACTTGTGGTGTGTTGTCATGGTTTTGGCTGGGATGAAGTTGACTTTTTTGCTGGCAGCTGATGTGGCGCTGTATTTTGGATTTGGGATGGGAGTGGTGTTGATTGCACGCTGATGTTTTTTGGTTGTTGCTAAGCAGTCAAGACCTTTTCTGCTTGTCATACCACCCTGCCAGCCAGTAGTCTGGGAGTGCACACAAAGTTGGGAGGAGACACACCCAGGACAGCTGACCCCAACTGACCAAAGGGATTTTCCATACCATATGACATCATGCTCAGCATATAAAGCTGGGAGAATAAGAAGGAAGGGGGGAACATTTGGAGTTAAGGCGTTTGTATTCCCAAGTAACTATTACATGTGATGGAGCCCTGTTTTCCTGGAGATTGCTGAACACCTGCCTGCTGACGGAAAGTAGTGAATGAATTCTTTGTTTTGCTTTGCTTGCGTGCGTGGCTTTTGCTTTAAACTGTCTTTATCTCAACTCATGAGTTTTCTCACTTTTACTCTTCCAATTCTCTCCCCCATCCCACCTGGGGCGGGGAATGAGTGAGCGGCTGTGTGATCCTTGTTGCCGGCTGGGGTTAAACTATGACACTTGTCAGTCTGGCACTTTCATCAGCACTACATTGAATACAAGCAACCAACGAGCTAAGAAAAACAGAAAGCTGTCCCTTTTATCAGTCCTTTGTGAATGGCCCCTGTTACTCAAGGCACAGTAATCATTCTTGTACTCCAAGGTAGATTTCCATTTCACCATGAGTGTAATGAAAAAGACCAGCGTTTTTTCTGCTCTAGATTTCAAGCCCAGAGATTTTCCTTTACTGTGTGACCCTAAACAACTTCTCATGACAACCTCATGACAAGCTTCTCATGAGTAGCTTCAAAATTCAAAAGCTTCCTAGATGTAGTTTGTAACTGAAGAACTGAAGAGCTGTCCATTTAGATTTTCATATCAAAATCTAAAATAGTCTGATCTCTAATGCTTGACAACACAAGCAAAGGCAGAAGAATGTCTATAATCCCTTGAAGACCATTGGATTTGTCACATAACAAGCTCACCAGCATAAACAAATATTATACAATAGACTTGCAGGATCTTTTCTAAGCTACTGTTACTTTTTGTATCTGATCCCTCTTTGAAGTCAATATCAAACCTGGATCAGCTCCTCAGGTAACAGCTTCCACTAACCTTTGGTTCTGTAATTGGAAATTACACAAGGTGTTGTCTGAAAACAGCATGCATAAAGCTTAAAGTAAATGACATTCACCTACAGACTGTGACACTTCTACTTAACAGCTCCACAAAATGTACATCCTGTCCCACCTAACATTGCTGTTTCTCGCACATTTTGGTTTTCTGGATGAACTTAAGACTATTAAGGGACATACCTAATAGCTGTGAATGCAAAATATGTTCTTGTTGGAAAATAATAGAGATCTGCATTTCCTGATGGTTACTTCAACACTGTATATACGCAGGCAGAATTCTCTTGAATATAATATATAAATAGCTGCTGCATTTTGTGTCAGCTTTCAATAATGCTTCTAAAAGCAACAACTATAGATATCACTATTTACATTTCCCAGCTAACAGATTTTGTGCCAGAAGCAGACCTTCTAGATAATGCAAAGATGTGTTTGACAACTTATGCAGAAACCTCTTAAATTCTGTTTAAGCCATTAGAAATATTTTAGAAAGAGATTCCTTAGCAGTTAAAGGCTTTCTATGATCAAGGATCCACTATACTTCTACCCAGATTGTTTCCATGTTGAAGGTCAGTCCAAAAATGATGAGTATATCAGCAATGTATCAGAGACATCAAAGAAGAAAGCTGACCATTAAACCGTATTTTATAGTTGTGCCTATAGTTTCAGTATTATAAACTTCTTTTATTCAAAACCATGACTCATACTTCCTTCTTCCTCCCCCTCCACCCCAACCTGAAATAATGAGACTCATTTAAAAATTATAAGATTTTAAAAACTAATATATTTTAGATCTTTTTCTTCTTTCTTTCTTTTTTTTTTTTTTTTTTTTTTTTTTTTTTTTTTTTTTTTTTTTTTTGTGATGTTGAATGATTTATAAGCCTTAGGCTTCCCATTTTCAGGCCTTTTCTCTACAACTATGAAATCTAAGTGTTCACGTTTTTCATAATGAAAGCTAAGATTGCTCGGCGCTCTCATATCTTCAGGAACTGAAACGTCAAGAAAAAAGAGCAAATGCTGTAAAATTCATGATAAAGTCACAGGAGTTGTCAACGTTATATTTTAGTCAACATCTATCAATAAAAGCACACTGAAAAATTTACAGTGAATGAAAACATAAATGTTTACAGAAAGATAATTAAGTTTACAGTAATAAGAAGAATCAAATACCCATTCTGTGACTTTCCTAATCAGATGGATTCTGCCTCTCTAATGCTATATATGCAGCAACCTGTGAGCAATCAAGCTTGTATCCTATAGTACAGAAGGCAAATTAATTTTGATTTTGCTCAGATTTCCACATCTCATTCCAGTTGTTTCTGTTGTAGCCGGAATTAATGACTCACATGAAGGCAGTGATACACCAAGAAGAGAAACGCTCTTAACTGACTTGGCTTTGAGTTCACACAGGACAGTTCTCTGTATAAAAAACCCCTTCCTTACAGCTATAACATTCCTTGTCACTCTTAATGTAGTCATGTTTTAAACCGACTAGTATAAATCCTCTTTTGCCAGCTAAGTTTACTGCATCTGCAAAAAAAAAAAAAGCTTAAGACAAAATGAAGTGCTTTATCAAAATAAATTCTATCAATGCACACTGAAATACGCAATTATAAGCAATCCAATAACCTGTTCTCATCAAGGTACTGTATCAATGATTGTGAAAGGCCTTTATCTCATATGTTTTCAGAGTATTGTGGGGCTGATAAAGGTACAATCTTAGTTCAAATAGCTGAATATTCCAAGGAAGAAAAATACCCTTTATATCAACTTTCTGATGCTAAGCTTTAGCAGAACAAAGGCTGCTTGAGAACAATGGTTAGCGACAGTACATTTTTAAGTAAGCTATGGTGTTAAGCATGAGAATGTGAAAAGCAGCTTTATTTTTTGCCTAAATATAAACTCAATCTGCAAGCTGTCAAAGCCCCTTAGCTCTCAATAACTTCAAGTTTAAAAAATGAAGTTTTTTATTTAAAATAAATTCTGTGGACAAAAAAACCCACCAAACCTCAAAACATCAAAATGAAAGAAGCTAATGAAACCTAAAATATGGTGCAGGAAATATGGGGTAAGACGTTCTACCTGATTATGACACTTAGAAAGCCCTAAACATAACATGATCTCAAACAACCTGATCATCAGATTTGTTTGTGTTTGCTCTTTTTCCCCCTTGGACATTTTCTCTGCAGGGTTGAAAGAAATTTGACCATTTGACAAAGACCTTCAAGATTCCCTTGGGATCTGGCAGCATGGTATGTTGAAACTCCAGACAAGTCCTCTGAAGCTGTACAGAGGAAACGCAACATCTATACAGGATACATATTCCTCATAAGGAACTGTTTTTTGTGAATAGAGAAGGACTTGTGGGTGATGTGGTGGTTGGAGGCTGTCTTGGCCATAGAGATCACAAAATGATAGAGTTTTCAATTCTCAGAGAAGTAAGAGGGGATGGATGGGTGTCAGCAGAACTGCCACCTTGGACTTCCAGAGGGCAGACTTTGGTCTCATCAGGAGCCTGGTTGACAGAGTCCCTTGGGAGACAGTCCTGAAGGGCAAAGGAGTCCAAGGAAGGCTGGACATTCTTCAAGAAGGAAATCTTAAAGGCGCAGGAGCAAGCTGTCCCCATGTGCCAAAAAACAAGCCATCTGGGAAAAAGACCAGCCTGGCTGAACAGAGAGCTTTGGTTGGAACTCAGGAAAAAAAGGAGTTTATTACCTTTGGAAGAAAGTGCAGCCCAATCAGGTAGACTACAAGGATGTCGTGAGGTTATGCAAGGAGAAAATTAGAAGGGCTAAAGCCCAACTAGAACTTAATCTGGCTACTGCCATAAAATACGGTAAAAATGTTTCTATAAGGAGAGCTAAAGAGAATCTCCATCCTTTATTGGGTGCAGGCTGAAAAGGCTGAGGTACTTAAGGCTTTCTTTGCTTCAGTCTTTAATAGTAAGACCAGTTGTTCTCTGGTACCCAGCCCCCTGAGCTGGACGGGGAGCAGCATGAAGCACCCATAATCAAAGAAGTGGTTTGCAACATGCTACACCACTTAGACACACACAAGTCTATGGGTTCAGATGGGATCCACTCAAAGGGTACTGAGAGAGCTGGTGGAAGTGTTCACCAAGCCACTTTCTATCATCTATCAGCAGTCCTGGTTAATCTCTGTGCTGGGAAAGGTTATGGAGCAGATCATCTTGAGCATCATGATGTGGTACATACAGGATAACCAGGTGATCAGCATGGGTTTATGAAAGGCAGGTCCTGCTTGATTAACTTGATCTCCTTCTATGACCAGATGACCCACTTCATGCATGAAGGAAAGGCTGTGGATTTTGTTTACGTGGACTTTAGTAAAGGCTTTGACAGCATTTCCCACAGCATTCTCCTGGAAAAACTGGCTGCTCGTGGCTTGGATGAGTATACTCTTTGCTGGGTAAAAACCTGGCTGAATGGCCAGGCCCAAAAAGTTGTGGTGAATGGAGTTAAATCCAGTTGGCAGCCAATCACAAGTGGCGTTCCCCAGGGTTCAGTATTGGGGTCAGTTCTGTTTAATATCTTTATCAATGATATGGATGAGGGTATTGAGTGCACCCTCAGTAAGTTTGCAGATGATGCCAAAAAGGGTGGGAGTGCTGATCTGCTTGAGGGATCCCACTTCAGGGGGATCTGGACAGGCTGGATTGATGGGCCAAGGCCGAGGTTCAACAAGACCAAGTGCCAGGTCCTGCACTTGGGTCACAACAACCACATGCAACACTACAGGCTTGGGGAATAGTGGCTGGAAAGCTGCCCAGAGGAAAAGGACCTGGGGGTGTTGTCAATAGTTGACTCAATAGGAGCCAGCAGTGTGCCCACATGGCCAAGAAGACCAACAGCATCCTGGCTTGTATCAGGAATAGTGTGGCCTGCAGGACTAGGAAGTGATTGTCCCACTATTCTTGGCACTGGTGAGGCCACACCTCAAATACTGTATTCAGTTTTGGGCCCTCCACTACAAGAAAGACAAGGTGCTGGAGCATGTCCAGAGAAGGGCAGTGAAGCTGGTGAAGGGTCTAGAAAGTGAGTCTTATGAGGAGTGGCTGAGGGAACTGGGGTTGTTTAGCCTGTAGAAAAGGAGGCTGAGGGGACACTTTATCATTGTCTACAACTACCTGAAACGAAGTAGCAAGGTGGGGGTAGGTCTCCTTTCCCAAGTAACAAGTGATAGGGCAAGAGGAAGCAGCCTCAAGTTGCGCCGGGGAAGGTTTAGATTGGATATTAGAAAAAATTTCTTCACCAAAAGGGTTATCAAGTATTGGAACAGACTGCCCAGGGAAGTGGTTGAGTTACCATCCCTGGAGGGATTTAAAAGACGTGTAGATGCAGCACTTAGGGACATGGTTTAGTGGTGAACTTGGCAATGTTAGGTTAAAGGTTGGACTTGATAGTTTTCAACATCTTTTCTCACCTCAACGATTCTATCATTCTATATAGAAGACATACACGGGAGATCTATTATTTATGTGCTGCAGAGACATTCTGAGTCTTATGCATCCAGGACCTATACGCTGGCCATCCAGATCATTCAGAGACATAAAACAAGTACTAACTTTTTGAGAAATAAATAATATACAGGTCACTGTAATTAAGCTAAGATTTAAATAACCAAAATCCTTAAGTCATTCATCTGATTCCTGAGCTAACATAATTCATAATAAACAGACGAGCAATATGCTATAGATTGCTTTTGTCTTTGAACTAGGATAATACTAAATTCAATTAAAAAATTGTTTATATAATAATGACACATGTATTCTTACAAATTTGAGTGCATTCAGTCCAATCTAATGAGAACGTCACTGCAGTTAATCTGTAAGCGGTTATCCCATTATCTGTGGGGGCCTAGGTCAATGCTATGAGCCTAATGCTGGAAGTTATCAAAGACTCAATGTATTGCCTTGCTTCACCCTGTAAGCTCCTATATCAATCACAAGATACTGAGGCAAGGAGTGATACTGAAGTTACTTGCTTTGCAATATGCAATTTTCATGTAGGAAGGATTCACTCATGCTGTTAACTTCTATGACACTATTACATCAGAGCAAGTTTTCCTTTGTGGTATATTACAGTTGTTTGGCAACCATTCCTTTCTATTGGACAATATTGTTCAGACAGGCCAAAATGTTTTATACAAATTTAATTAGGACACTATTTTTAGGGGATCCATTTCTGAATCCCTTGTTACATTCTCCTGTCACAAAAGAGAGAATTAAAGCTGTTATAAAATTTCAGCAGCAATGGCATGCTTGAAATATGTTGCTCCAGGGATGAGCAGAAGGGATGGAGAGCTAGAGTACTGCTGTTCCTGCTGCTGTCCAAGATGGGAGACACAATTAGTCCAGCTGGCTGCCTCCCCAGCATTACCCAGTGTTTACTGTGACTGTCCAACACCTCCCTCAGCAACAAATCTGGCTTTATGAGGCTTTGCTGGACAAAACAGTCAATGGAGCCAAGGCTATTTTGCTACTTCTAGGATACTTGTCAGCCTTAACTGCTATCTACTTTAACTTGCCCAGAACAAGTTATGGAGAGATCCAAATGGAAAATATAATTTTTCCATTGGAAAAGTCCTAACAGATGGACTATAAACAGTATGGAGAGAAAATTCTGAAGTTTCCATTTTAATCTCCGTGCTGGGCAAAACCCTGTACTTGTCCCAAAACGGGTATCTCCTCTTCTGGTCAATCAAAATTTGCTTCAGTTTTCTTTGGAGAATATGAGTGGAGTAGGCCAGTACAAACTTATGATCTGCACTTGTAAGTGAAAATAAACAGAAGCAGGGAAAAAAAAATCACAAATTCACAAAATAAGCAGGAAATTCTATTTAGCTTTCACAAGAGAAGGTTCCCAGTTACTCTTTTATATATATAACTCTTTAT
Organism: Burhinus oedicnemus; assembly: GCA_008921705.1. Classification (NCBI taxonomy): domain Eukaryota; kingdom Metazoa; phylum Chordata; class Aves; order Charadriiformes; family Burhinidae; genus Burhinus; species Burhinus oedicnemus. Next base: position 640,384 of record VFFE01007673.1, on the reverse strand, counting down.
TTATATACTGGGAACTTCCAGTAACTCTTTATAGCCTTCTGGACAAAATGTCCAGCATATAGCTAGACAAGTCCATAATATGTTGGGCAAGCAATTGGTTAACAGGTCAGGCTCAAAGTGTTATAGTAAATAGGGTTGCATCAGGCTGGCAGTCAGTCATCAGTGGGGTTCCCCAGGGCTCAATTTTACGATCCGTGCTCTTTAGTCTCTTTATAAAGAATCTGGATGCAGGAATCAAATGTACATTAAGGAAGTTTGCTGATGATATTAAATTAGGAGGAGCTGTAGACTTCTTCAAGGGTGGAGAAGTCTTATAGAGAGATCTGGATAGACTAGAGAGCTGGGCACTCGCCAACCATATGAAATTTAACAAGAGCAAGTGCAGGATTCTGTACCTGGGATGGGGTAATCCGGGTTATAGGTACAAATTGGGGGATGAGAGGCTGGAGAGCAGACCCACACAAAGAGATCTGGGGGTTTGGGTTGATGGCAAGTTGAACATGAGACAACAGTGTGCCCTGGCAGCCAAAAAGGCCAACTGCATCCTGGGGTGCATCATAGCTAGCTAGTATATCTAGCCAGTCAAGGGAGGTGATTGTCCCACTCTACAGTACACTGGTGTGGCCCCACCTCAAGTACTGTGTGCAGTTTCAGGTGCCTCAATATAAGAAGGATCTCACACTATTAGAGTATGTCTGGAAGAGGGCGACCAAGATGGTTAAAGATCTCAAGGGCAAGACTTACAAGGAGTAGCTGAAGTCACTTCATCTGTTCAGCTTGGAGAAGAGAAGGCTGAAGGGTGACCTCATCGCAATCTACAACTTCCTCAAGGGGAGCAGCAGAGGGGAGGTGCTCATCTACTCTCTCTGGTGACTAACAATAGGACATGGAATGAAGCTGCATCAGATGAAGTTCAGATTGGACATTAGGAAAAGGTTCTTCACTGAGAGGGTGGTCGGTCACTGGAACAGGCTTCCCAAAGGAGTAGTCACAGTGCCAAGCCTGTCAGTTCAAGGAGCATCTGAATGGCACTCTTAGTCATATGGTTTATTTTTAGGTAGTCCTGAGAGGAGCAGGGAGTTGGACTTGGTGATCCTTATGGTCACTTCAAACTCTAGATATTCTGTGATTCTATTATTTTATATATATAAAATATATAAAAAATATGTTATAAATATATATGTTTATATACATAATTTGTGATTTTATACATATATATATATGTTTTCTTTTTTCTGTCTATTGGAACACAATCATCAAAGTAGAAGCAAGAGTAGAACTCAAACATGCCTGAGTCATGTGGCTCATTTCCTAGCACTTCAGAATAACCCCTCAGCTTTCTCTTGAATAATTCTGGTTAATTTCCTCATTTGTTTTCTCCCTGCTACTGACTTAAATTTTTTTTACCCCATTAATCATCACCTCCTCGAGCTCAAGAGGAATTACATATATTAGTACTCTGAAGGGTTTTTTTTCTAAGTGTAGTAGTAAAACACCTATAATTTAAAAGTCTGGATTCTTCCTTCCTGCTTACATTAAGTTTAAATATGATTCCCAGTACTCATAAAGGCGAAAATATCTTCCTTCTCTCTTTACTTAGTTATCAAGTTTGAGCTATCACTGAGATCAAACTAAAAGGCATACAGTCCTTCGCATCCCTTTGCTACTTCTGTCAAAATACACATATTATAATCAGTTGGTAAGTATCCAGCCCTTGTTTGCCATAACTGAAATTAGAGGTACTAAAATTATTTGGTACTGGATATCTGTCCTAGCTACTGTTTCTCTCAGATTTGTTATATGGAAATTATCCTTCCACTTAGTATGAATACATTAAAGACTCAGTTTTGCTTCATCTTTTTGGTATAGCAGTTTTAATTTCAGAATCTTCTTTTCAAGTAACCATCCTACCTTTGCTCTTTTGAATGCGTGTCAAAATTCATCCAAAGCCATGCAGATATTTAGAGAGTACATGCAAAGAACAAATCAATTATTGAACCAATACACCTTTTAAGATCAAAGCAAAGAATCAGTTAGAACTGTGGAGAAGTTTATCATAGAGGCAAAAGGATACATAGCAAGGTGGTCAGAATTCAGAATTACTTTCTAGAAGGATGATGATAAAATTAATAAAATAATCGCTCATCTATTATTGAGAAAGGTAATTGAGAAATATATTATTAGAATATTTTCCACAAAAGAGAAATCCTCAAACATCTCATTTTAAAAAAATCCAGCTATTACTTTGGGCAAATTTCAAAATAATACTGATCCTAGAAGTCCAAAATGCAAATCTCCCAGATAAATCTAACAAGTCCTGGCAAAGCAAAAAATCCTGGACTTTTGAGAATTAGGAGTTGAACAACTCGCAGGTTTCTTCTTCAAAAAACAGAAATAGGAAGCCCCAGGATTTATGCATAAATCTGTGATTCATAAAAAGTTTCAGGTGGGGAAACTACTCTTGGGGAGCTCAGATCCACCTTCCACTTGTGACAGTAGCTGTTCAGATTCCCTTGAGTCTTTGGGCCTGGAGAGCTCAGAGTGGAGCTGCCAGCCACTGCTCCAGCTGGTAAAAGGGAATGGGCCTTTCCTTCAACTTTTGACATGAATAGAAATAAATCACAAACAGAAAAATGTATTTTCAACCGATATTTGTTCCCTTATCAGAATCATCAATTCTAATCACATTTGCAATGTTTTACCATAAGAGTTATTTGGGTTGAAAAGGAATATATTTATAATATATATAAAAATATATGTGTATATATTTTATATAATTATATATAATATTAATGTATATTTTTCATATATATGTGAAATACAGGGAAAATGAAAAGCAAATGCAGATAGTGTCTAATTTTTGCTGTGTTTAGTCTGAGTTATGGATGTTCTGATCATTTTAAAAAAATGGTGCATGTCAGGAAATTAACAGTTGCATCAAAAAGAGATAGCTTCATAACAGGCTCTTAAAAATAATAAAACAAAAAAGGAAAATAAAATTAAGGATGGAAAAGGATAGGAAAAGAAAGTAGAAAGAAACAGACAAGAACAGGAAGACACATCATTTACATATTAAAGTTTTAATTTGGGTAGAAATTATTCATTCTTACCCAATCTTTTTCAGTATTTGTTATAACTAAACTGGTGAAAAAAAAAAGCCATCTAAATTGTTAAACTTCTTTCCCTCATGTTGCATTTCATGTTTTAGACTGAAAAATGGAAAACTTCGTGTCAATTTATTGCCATATTTTTATTTTATGTTTTGTTTTCTAGCTGCAGTGGAAATGCGCATCATTTAATTTTTCCCCCTTTGCAGAGTTCTTCTGGTATGTAGGATGAAAAGTATCTTTTTCTTTCTAAGTAGCTAATTTCAAGTATTTATGCTCTATCCCGCATGAAAATGTATGTTTAGATTTTACTGTGTGGTGGGAAAGGAGGCAGCAGACTTCTTGATTAGAGTAAGAGTTGAGCTAAGTTCAACAAAATCTAGTTGTGAAAGGGTGGCCCTCTGATACCAGTCCCGTATTTGTTCAGGTGTAGTAATAGTAGCTTGTTAGGCAACTTACCTAGTCCTCAGTCTAAATCCTCAGACCTGCCAGTCTTAACACAGCACCACTGGTGCATGTTAATGGGGCATCAGATAGTCAGGGCAGTGAGTATTTGTGCCTATGATTTTCTGGTCGTCTATTTGTTGCTGGAAAAATGAGAGCAGAGAACCTTCTACTACTTTTCTACCTCACCCTTTCTTCCTGGAGGAGACTTTGCCATTGGCATGTTTAGCAGATTTCAGTCACTAATGAGGTACCCCAGTGTACATTAATGGTCTGGGCCTCATCTCCTTAAGGGGACACAGGTGGCTTGGGGCAGCTCATGGAGATGTTTCTGTTGTATCTGATGGAGCACTCATAAAAATCTCAGCCTCATATGTGCAATTCTGAATAAAAAACACTGAATCTAATGAAGGCCAGTTGAGAATACCTATTTTATTTGATCTGGAAAAATGAAAGAGAATTACTTTCCTGCAGAACTGAAAAAGCAAAGTGTAAGCTGGACTTCTAATGAACACAAGAGACTCATGAAATGCTAAGTATACTGAGGGTGAGGACTAGCCGAAGTTCTCACTTACTAGGAGTATTTGACATTCCAACAGACAGAAGGTGTGAAGTAGACAAAGAGCTCCTGAGAGCTGAAAAACAGTAAATAGCCTAGTTGCCTTTCCTATAGAGAGCTTTCATCAATAAATGAAGAAGACTTTTCAAACCCTTTATAAAGAATGGCAATCAAGTTAAAAGAAAAACAAGAAAACTCACTGATGTAGTTATTTGGAACAGACCAATTCATCTCACTGTAGGGTTGTTCTAATGGCCCATGGATTTTAATGGCTCATTAATTGCAGCAAGTACAGTAGAGGAGGGAGCAGCTGAAGAGACAATTATAAAGGTTTAGAAAGAACTCATTTGTCCTACTGTATTTGAAGGAACAAGGTACATCTATCTTTCAAATTGGGCAACTTACAGTTTTAGGATTAATACCTAGAGCATATATCTCCAACATGGCAAACAAGAATTGCATATAGGAAATATCCTTGTTGATATAGAATGCAAGTACCTGTATAAAAAGCAGCTGTGTAATGGTAGGCTTCAGAATGCTTGCTGTGAAATAGTGCTGCGTATTACCCATTCGATCAGTAATAAATATGTCAAAAATATTTAGTAGGATTCAGGATTTATAAATGGTATAATTACTTTCTGTATGCCCACAAAACAACTTACCTGTATTCCATACAGGACTTCAAAATTTAGGAGTTGCAGGCATTTAGTATCAAAGTATATAGCCCATGAAATAAAGTGCTAAAATGCACTGTTAGAGATAATCACATTTGCTTTGGTAAAGGCAGATACTGTTTGTTCCTCATGATCATAGAATCATAGAACAGTTTGGGTTGGAAGGGAACTCTAAAGATGGATTGTGCAAGTGGGTTATTAGGGTAGAAGTGAGACTGATGTGAGACTGACTTGTGCTGTCATCTCTGCAGGACCACTCTCTCTTTCATCATCCTGATACTGTGTAGTCTGCTCATCTCCTCCCACAGTTTCTTAACGTGGCTACACAGCTCCTCAACCAGCTCATACCTCCTGCAGGCAAGATTCAAAATTCAAGATTCAACCTTCTGAAGGAAGTTTATGCCATGTTATCATTTTTCCTCCTTTCCTACTTCTCTCTGCACCATGCAGCATGAAAGAACTCAAAACCTTTAAAGATTACTTAATAAAATATGGTGCATATCCTCTCATCAAGGGAGAAATAAGTCCTATGGTAGCTAGACAAGAAAGTTACACGAGTAATAAAAAACTGAACATCCGGGACTTCATGTAGAACACATTCTGATTTTACAGAGGTGAAAATCTCATAATCTTCTGTGATATTACTGCTGATTTATTCTGCAATAACTGCAAGGAAAATTCAATCTATACTGTGATTTACCAGCAATCTAGTGAAAATTGTCAGGGCACGGCAATGGCTAACTGCTCTTTAAGGGATAGGGACCTGAGGACCAAGCATGAAAACATGAACAGCAGGACTTGGGTCTCATCTGCCAGGGCTTGATCCCACAGCCCCCAGGGTGAAACAAGCAAGAAAGGCCCAAGAGTGTCAGCCAGAATTGGCCAACAGTCTGGATCACCACACAAGATTGTGGTGACAGGACACAGCTGACATCAAGCTGGGTTATCAGTCTGCTGGTCAGGGCTTGGATCAATGAGGACATGGCTGTGGCTGAGCTGGAGACCAGCACTTCTACAGTGTCAGTGGGGCAAGGACTAACAGGCCCAGGCTGAGCAGAGCTGAAATGGGCTCCCCGGCCAATGGGTACACATGGGGAGAGGTCCCAGGTGAGGTTGGTCAGGGCCATAAGGCCTACTGGTGCACTCAGGGCCCTGACAAAAGCAATAAATGTTATATATGGTATTTTAGGTTGTGAGGCTGTAGGAAGTTAGATTAGATTAGATGGTCATAATGGTGACTTCTGAATCTAAAATCTAGGGTAAGAAGACCCCTCTCAAATGCCTGCCAAAATGCTCTTAGCTACCATAGAGGAAATGTTGAAACAATTTCAGACTCTCTCTGGCAAGTGGACATAACACATGGGTCTAGTTCAAACTATGCGATTTTCCAAACTAATTATAGGATCTAATTCAGATTTCCATCAATAATCCCAAATACTAATATAAAAGAATGTGAAAGGGTCTAATTTTACTTTATTAAATTTCCTTGCCTACTTGATTTTTAATAAGAAGTTTCAGAGGAATATACATTGGATTAGGCAGAGATTTTTGAATACACGAGCTACAAGAGAACCCACTCTTCCATCTTCAATAATTAGCATTACTCTTTCTGGGCCCAGTCATTTCCCAGTAGCTGAGAGCATGATTAGGCCTTCGTTACATAACTAGGTCACCTTGTATCTTCCTCTTCCATGTGGCAAATAGCAGAACATGGCATGCATTCACATGGTTAAACTTTCTTCTCACTCACAAAAGTGAAACTTCAGCCATGTTCCCTATTAAGAGCACAGTCTCTGGACCAACAGTATCCTTTAAATGTTGCTTGAGAGTGTGCTAGATGGCATAGATCAAATTACACCAGGGAGAGCAATAGCAATTAAGCAACGTGACTTCATGTGATAGTGCTTCAGATCATGTCCTGGCCTTTTTCAGTTGATTACTGTAGATATAAACTTTTGGTCTATAGATAGCATTCACTTTTCCCTGAGGCCTGGTGTTTCACTTTGCTCCCTGCTTTCACCACACTGAAGGATGCCCAAGTCTGTAGATACATGGCAGGTTTCTTTGTCTCTTGAAGCTTCTTTCAGCCACACATATTCAGATGCTCTCAGTTGGCACAATCTCTTCTCTTTTACAGAGTCCTCCTACCTTGACAAAAGCATAAAGCATGCTTCTTCTCAGGTGCCCAGAAACACACCTTTTACAGCTAGACAAAGAAACATGAAACAGTATACATATTTTTACCACTCATCCTGATACTTATATTTAATTCAATTTGGGTGAGTAGGGAAGTTTTAAAGAAGAAGCTGCTCATTTTAAACTTCTTGGCTGTACTGCTTCACATGCAGGCTCACACATTTGTATTAACCTAAGAGACTTAATTTCCAAGGCCCTCACCACCTAGTGCAGTATTTTCACAGACTGCATCAGCTTGTGAATCAAGCAGCAGCTCTGTTATTCCCACAGAGGGTAACTAGTGAATTCATATGAAAAAAACCCAACAAAATGGTGGAACTGAGGGTAGCATCCACCAGCTACTAATATTGCTGTTATAGAGAGCTAAAGGTAGCACAAAAGGTTGTGTTTTCTTCCTAAGAAACTTCTGTCACACTGGAGCATGGGGATTCCCGCTCCCTGTACAAAAGGATGGTTTTGTGTGCAGCTTGTCAGAATCTAAGCTTTTGTGTGTTTTCTTTGTTTGTTTGTTTGTTTGAATACATTCTTAAGTGTTTAATCTGTTTTCTTCAGTTCTTCTCTTCATCTGGACTCAATAAAAACTGAAGGACCTTCATCAAAGACGCTTTTATAATTTTTATCACTAATAATAGGAGTTGCGGTAAGCCTTACAAGCTCACCATCCTATTTGTTGAAGTTCTCCTGTGTTAGCAGGCAGAGTACATGCAGAGTAGCCAGTGGCTGGGCGTAGGGGTCCATATGCTGTACTTGAGCCTGAACATGTCTGAAATACCTGTTTGATTTTTAAGAGCAGTCTTGTTGCTACTGTGTAGCTGTAGGGTTAGAGTTTCTCTGATAGCAGTGGAAGGAAAAATCCAGATAGCTGTGAGAGTCTTAGTAGTGTTTCTGTTGAGGAAAACAATACCACCTTTTTCATCTGCAAGGTTTTACTTTGTTTTTCCTTCTTTAAAAGTTACTTATCTGTCTGAGTCATGGAGCAAATTAATTACTGAAAGTGTTCAAGTAAATATTCATTGTAATTGGTTATATATTCTTGTATTCACAGAAAAAAAAAAAAAGGATGAAGGTTTCCATCTAGCCAACTGGAACATGTTATAAATATTATCATCAAATGAAAATGCCTTTAAAACCAGCAGCAGCCAGTTGGTCTTATATAAATCCTTACGCTAACATAAAACGTGTTCTTTTGCTAACATAAACCAAAAGATTAGTGCTGAAAAAGAAAATAGTAGTATGGGTGCCCAACACACACAGAAAATGCTCATGTCAAACCATTAATGCCCAGAAAGCTGAGACTGCAAGAGAGGATCTGAGACGATGCCAGGGAAAGCCGTTACAGAGTCAGTGTATGCAGATTCAGGAGAGTGCTGCAGTTCAATTGCTGTGGCTCTGGTGAAGTCCGAGATCCTGGTGAGAGCTATGAAGGTGAAGGTACTTCCCAAAGCCTGAGTTTAAATAAGAATGGCCATGGTGTTTTAAGCCGATCCCTCACATATCACACATGGTCAGATTGACCACAAATCTCAAAGGCAGGTATCGTCAGCTTTTATTACCTTTCTATGAAAACTTACTGAATGCAAAAGGACAGGAGGCCTTAGAGCCTGATGTCTTCTTATATGCAAGTTACTGAACAGCCAGCTGCAAAGCAAGCTGCTCCTCAGTCGCCCTTCCACCATATTTCAGCTCATGGCTATGGATTGTCAAAGTCCAGTGTAACCGAAGCATAAGCTCCCGTTCTGGTACTCTTGTTTAGAAATTCAATTGCCTTGTTTGCTAATTGGTTCACATAAACCATCATTTTTCAGGGAGCTTTTTAATTCCGTTTCCTCAGTGTCACCAACTGTAAAACCAAGAGACAGAGAATCTGTTCTTTAGATTTTTTAATTTTTTTGTTTTAAAGCTCTTTAATTGAGTGTAAGGGTACACTGTGAAGGACAGCCATATCCTCTGGTTATTCATCTCATTACAGCTGCCTCCATGCCACAAAAGAATCACCGTTTCGTTGCTGTTTCATAGCTGCTCCACGGTTTCCTAAACTGCACAGCTGATTAGCAACTACCTCAAGAACAACAGCTTGGTGTCATGCCCTAAGCTGTCACTGCCAACTCCCAGCATACAAAGACAGGTCCCTGGAAAAATCTCTTCTAAATTAGCATAATGTTTTTTATGAAAAACAACTTTAGAATCAGATTTTTGCTCTGTTATTTCAGCTTAAGATCTGCTTTGCAAATTTAGTCTGTGACTGTGGAAGAACATAAAAAACCTCACGAAAAAACCCAGGAAGAAATGGGGTAAGCGGCTGGCTAATGGAGGTAAGGGTGTTTTTAATGAGAGCTGAGATAGTCATAATTTGATATGACTGAGCAGTCCACAACATAGTACCAAATAATTTCCTCCTGCTGAAGTTTTTGAGTCCAGTTACAGAACCATGACGTCACAGAAGGGTTGATGTTGGATGAGGACCTCTACAATTCATCTTGTCCAACACCCCACTCAAGCAGGGCCATCTGGAGCTATTTGCCCAGAAACATGTCCAGACATCTTTTGAGTATCTCCACAGATGGAGACAATCACTCTGTGCAACCAGTACCAGTGCTCGGTCACCCTCACAGTAAAAAAGTATATCTCCTGTACTCGGGACCCCAGAACTGCAGTTGTGGAGTGTAATTCTGTTTGCAGTTTCTGTAGAGTAGATGAGTAACTCCAAACTTATTCAGCCTGCGGTACCTACATGGCATGAGAAAACTGTACTTGACTTAAATCCATAGTTTTTAGAGAGCTTAATGCCAGGTGATACTTATCTCATGCCTGGGTATGCGTTTTGTTTTAGCTCTTCATGGGCAACACACACAGCATAATGAGACATGTGACAGATTGTCTATTAAAGTGTTTTCCCGAATTACTGCATCCCCGCACCTGCTTTCCAACACTGCTTCAGTTCTGGTGATCTCACAGTCACAGCTGCTTTTCTGTCAGTCTACAGGTCTTCTATCTATTGCAATAGTGTTACCTTACTTTATTCTTAAAACATGGGATTTTTGACAGCAAGTTCCACTTTGTAGCAATCACACTGAAAGGAAGGATGAGTGCAGGTTATAGTTTATAGTATATAGAGTGATACACATGATATATATATATATACAGATGTTTGTCTTAACCATATCTGTAAGCAATTGTCTAAGCATATTTTGTGTGACTAAAAAAAATGTAAAATCCTAGACAAAGGTATGTTTTCTGAAGGCTTGGGTCAGAATATGTGCCTCGTAATTAAGACAGCATATTATGGAGGTACAAATTGCGCTATTTCTGTTACCTTCTTTGACCAAGAAAACCCACTGTTCGTGGTATTCTGCACTGAACAACCTGTCTCTTCCATATGCTAGTTTGTGTCTATTCCTCAGCGTAAAATTAGTGAAAGAAGTTTGGCTAACTAATATTCTTCTCATCAGTGAGGATCAAACCTTGAGATTTCAGTTTCAAAAGTACATTTTACTGCTACAGCAAATAGCTTAGCTCAACTAGGGAGCAAGTTTTACTTCCCCACAGTAGCCACTCCAAAAGATAATGTCTGAGAAGACACATGAATGTAATCCACCAGGAACTGCTGGGAAAAAGGCCTGTTTCTCTGATGCAGGGAGGTTATAGCAGCAGTAAATTCTCAGGATGAAGAGAGATTTGCAGGTGTAATATGCCAGTTTGCTACTGACCACCTAAGGTCAGATGACCCTGCTCACGATATGAACATAGTTTCTTATCCCATATATAACTTTGCAGTATGTGGCAAAATCTGCTTTCAACCATTGCTTTACAATGACAAATGCTGGAGCAGTTTTTGCTGCTTAAGATAAACAAATCTCCCAAAAAGGAATATCTTTTCCTTTCTGCATTACTACTGCAAGTGCTTTTTGCAACCGGCTAAAAAGCTGTAGCAAGTGCTGCCATAGGGGAGCCCTAAGGATTGTGTTATTCAGCACATAGCTTCACTGCAGCCTGCTTAGGACAAGGGTGACAAAAGAGCGTGAACGTCCATCTGGTCATTTCCTCCCTCTGTCAGCAGCCAGGCTGAATGTCTACTTCAGCTTCCCAGACCTTATGAGGAGACAGCTTATAACCCTTCTAAACTCCCACCTCTCTCATACTACAGAAAAGTCCAATGTGTCAAGCCTGAGCAAAGGGAAAATATCTTCCTTCCCAGAAAGGGAAAACATCAGAGAAGCCAAAAGCAACCACAGACTGCAGCAAGAGTCCTCATGTCCAAGAGAAGATTTTTGTCTCTGCCACATGAACCCATGTAGATCCTGCCGGCGTCCAATTCTTGTGTCCTCTCTCTCTCACCCTCCCTTCCTGGTATGGAGTTCATCAAAAAGGGGCAGAGTTGAAGCAGCAGTAAAAAAATAAATTAGAATACATTCTGAGAGTGTTTATATTCCACTTCTTGCTCCTAGTTTAAAATTTGAGCTCTCATGAAAACATAGCTAATGCCAATTCCAAAGGGGTCCTATTGCTTGGATCAATTTTTCATTAGTGTATGTAAAGGTAGGTAAAGAAGCCTGACTCACAGGGCTAGATCTTTAGCTGGTGGGTGTCATTACAGCTCCACTCAGATCAGATGAATGCTGTCTATTTACAGCAGCCTTGAATAGCCCAAAAGCACTCTCAATATCTCTCCTTGTATTTGCAACTTCGATAAATTTATCATGTACTCTCATACTCTCAGTTTTGCATATACAAAATGGTTTAATTTTCACAGAGACCATCAACCCTATTGTCTTGGATTCTTGAAATAGCGTTACTAGTTGTAGCGATCCTGGGCAGGTGACCGTTGAACGTGGAGGAGCTGGTGAACCCCACTGCAGTTCACATGGGCATGTGCAGGCCCATGTGCTGCGCACTGTGTGTCCCGTGGCTGTGGGGTCACCTCATCCAGCTCGCTGCAACACAGGAGCCTGCAGGCAGCTCCTGGTTGGTACCAGCCGTTGCGCCACCTGCACATCCTTGCCTTTATATAAAACTGCAGCTAGAAGTTCCGACGTGAACATCCCTTTTGTTTAAAATGATTATTAGAGCTGTGGCTTTTAAGAAAATCCTACAAGATCTCAAATGACCAAAATGGGGTAACCTTTCCATGGACAAGATCTGCACAGTGTGCTGTGCCCTCATTGGAGGCCTGGGCTTTGCCACTGAGCTCAGGGTTCCCAATCCTCTCCTTCTTTATAGTTTTAGCTCTAATAAATGGCATTTTAAGCAATACTTTAGCGTGTCTGAGTACTTTTCTTAATAGGATCATGACAAACCAGCAGCTCCTGGTGCAAAAGACTAAAACAGTGTTTTAGTTTCCTGAATAACAATACCGTGTAATGTTACTCATTAAAAGAATGCTTTTCCAGATAGAAATGTTAACAAGAGTACCAATTTTATTATTTAGAAGCCACCTACTTTGGCTGAGTATCTCATCTGTAGAAATATTTTGTATGAAAATACTGTAATTAAACTCATTTTTAATCTAGAACAGCAGTTCATCTGAAAATATTTCACAATTCATCACTTAATTTTTCTCCATTCCAGAATTAAAACTGAACCTGTTTCTGCACCACATTAAGAAGTTGGTTGGGTGTGGTGTTTTGAAGCAATTTGTGTCAAATGCCTAAAATATTACTACAGTAAGAAAATAATTGTTTCTGGAAGTGACATCTTGATACTAATTTTTATTAAAGCATCCTAGACCCTGTAGCAGTTCTGTTCAACATGCACCAAAAATTTTCTGCGTCTGAAACACTTACTGGGAACACAAAATACTGCTTAAGCAGCACTTCTGAACTTCATGGGTAGGTGCTTAATTACAAGATCAGGTTTTCTAATTGTTTCCAGGTCCTACAGCTTTGTAAAACCAGCTGTCAGCAGAAGATCTTTTGCCCTCAGTATCACTGCATTTACTAGTAATACACTAGTACAGATGGGATGGAGGCTGGGCTGTGAATGCACACCACATAAAAGAAATTCCAGTACCCATAAATCATTCTTTCTTCAGAGTGCCCATACTCACACACTATATAGCTCTAAGTAACGACCATTATTCTGAGAAAGTACCAAGTCAACTGTGTGGGGTCTTGAAAAATGTCATTACTGCTTGTCACAAACCCTAAGAAATCTCAACCAATATCCATTAATTCTGGATGAGCCCTCTGGTGGGGTAGTAGTAATTTGAAGAACACCACTCTTCCCCAGAGAAGGGCCTAGAGGATTCAGAGTTTGTCAGATGGTGGGCTAAGGGAGTTGTTATCTGGGTGACTGGATCAGTGACCCACCCCTGGAAATAGATTTGTACCTTGAAATTGCCATCTTCTTCTTCTCCAATACATCTGCCACCAGAAGGGTTGAACTAGACCACTGGGGCTAGATATAAGAGCATGGGATGTGCAAGAGGGCATGGCAAATTTTGCTGCTTCACCTCCATCCCTCTTTTACAACAGTGCAGTTGAAATATTTATTAAATGCATGGCCGTCACACAAGCAGAACAAAAAATGGTTGTAGCCATTAGAAGGAACTGAAGTTTCACAGGTTTGATAGCCTGTGGTTTGGACAGAGAGAGACTGAAGAAGCAGCCCTCCAAGGCAACTTAAAAGAATCACAAGATTCACAAGAAAAAGGAGAATATTGAGGAAAATAAAATCTCTTTAAGGTTTAATGGGGGGGGACACGACACGACGGACGGACGCACTAAAAAAACAATATTGAAGGAATACATATTATACATACAAAATTCTGTATTTTGAAATGAAGTCAAAATGAGGACTGAAGAGCTCAGCTGGGTGGTTCAGAAGTGAGAGTCAGGGATTCTTCCACCCTTCGTGCAGAGACAGGGAGTTTAGGGCTGAAGACACTCATGCCAGCATGGCTAGAGTCTGAACTGGAGTGGTTCAGCAGATTTCCATCCATCGTTGTCAACAGACAATTACAAATTTCAAAGATTAATAGCTCTTCTGATATTCTAACTGCTAGCACTCTAATACTATAATTCTGCCTGCGGTCCAGTTCAGCACATAGCAACACTTTAAGAGCTGAGTTTTAATATTTATCACACAACACTTAAATAATAAATAATGTAAACAAAAATGTGAATATTTTATTATTAAGTCTAAAAGAATTCAAATTGTACCTACTTTTCATATTTTCCATTTAAAAAACATATTTTAGGTATAGCTATATATTATCTAGTGACAGCAACTTTTATTGGAAGCTTCCTGAATTTTTTATTAAAAATTTTCCCCTAACTAGAGCCGTAAGTACTGATCATGAAAGAAATATCAATTTTTATTTGATGATTTTCCAGATAAACCTCTAACAGCAATTATCAATTCTTTCTCACGAGCATGAGTGGAGCATATTTTTTAAAAAATCTCTTCAAATTTGACTTTGTCTGTATCCAGCTGAATCAAGCACATACCAAACTGGATGGAAATCTGAAGATCCAGGTTATTAATCTTATTTTAGCATTCAGGAGAGATAATTGTTCTCAATATGAGAACACATTCCTGCCTAAAATTCTATACAGCATCAATGATCTATCCATGTACAGGTCATCTACCTAAAGATTCCTTTAATGCTAATTGGTGTCTATGATTTAGTTGAAAAAGCCTCAAATAATCTGAACAATTATTCTAAATCAAACTGGAAATCTTATTTTGGGCAAGATAGTATCAAGAGCATATAGACAAAAATATGGTCTCTTGAATCATGGAACAAAGCTCATGTCTGTGGCCAACATTTTTATTTTCCGATTTTTAATTCTACGGAATACTATCAGATAACATATTATCAACTCTCCACAGGGAATACATTTTCCATAGTTGTTTTGGTAAACTACCAGCATTCCCAACAGACTGAGGATATTTTTTAAATGGTATATTTTCTTCCTAAGTCTATTAAAAATACAGCAAGTAACTAAAGAAAACAAAACTAAATAGTGACACCAGCTCTTCATAATAATTTCCTTATATGCTGCATATAACATCCATTAAGTTATACATGAATATAACATATATCTTGATCAGCAATATATTTTAAATTTTGCTTGGATGAAATATCTCTTTTGTGCAGCTGTGGAGAATACAGTACGATGTGGAGAAGTTATTTTTAGTATAAAACTTTTTTTTTTTAACCACTAGAAGTAACCAATGTAGATTTCTAAAAAATATCAGTAAAAAGTAGATAATATGGGGGCTATGTAAACATTTCACAGAAATTATTTTGTTTGACAATTTTTACTTGTGCAGTTACCATGGATGATTAATTTTAAAGTTAACAAAAGCACTTGTACCATTATTTTTGGCAGTGATGACGTCTGTTTATGAATCCAGGAAATATGCACCAACTTAACATGGCACAAATTTAATTCTAATAGCCTTTCATGCCTGATTTTTTTTTTTTTGGTTGACCCAAATAAGAGCAGTAAACCTGTCTATTCTTCAGTTCTCTTATACTTCTTAATTTACTGTTCTATAGCAAATAGGCTTTTTTCTTCCTCTCCTTTTTTTACTTACATTCATCTTGAACAATATCCTTGAAGAAAATCCTTGCACTGACTTTCCTTTACAGTACCAGCCAATTTTTGAAAATTTTGAAAAACATTTCACTTGAGAACAAAACATGTTCTGTTTGCTTCTCTAACCAAAATAGTAAAAGTTTCTTTTGCTCAGCTATTTGTCTTTACTTTCATCTAAAAACCAAAACACTGGTCCAACAGAAAGACTCTTCGAAAAAAAAAGAAATATTTTGTTTCAAAAAACCTGATTTTAGATTTTCTATCTTTCTTTTTCAAAACTCTTTCTCTACACACACTCAAATTCATCTGTACTCACCCAAAAACATGCTAGTTGGCAAATCTACTCAAAAAAGGTAAGATGTATATGTCAGAAACATCTCTCAGTCTGAATAGTCCACAGTACAATAGTAGCATCTATCTAGTAGTATCAGATTTCTGCTACACTTCACCTCTTGAAAACACTACAGTGAAAATTAACAGACTTATTTTTTTGTAAGGGGACTCAGAAGTAACTGCTTTTTAGGAAAAGGACAAGAAGAAGACAGAAGCATCTAAATTAATTTACTCACAGCCAGAGGGCTTAGAACAGGAAATTCAAAGTACCTTTTTCCCTATGCTTCCTTGCAGAACATCTTTTCTGGACTATGGCATCTCTCTTCACCCTCAGCACAGAGGTAGACTCTTGCTATGTGAGCAAGGAAACTAGTAGCTAGTGAGACACTGCTTCTTTTATACACTGCAATGTCAATTCTAAGATGATCTTCCTGGTTGGTTTCCTTGGCTCTTATCAGATGATCCACAGCTTGGCTTAATCTCCACCTCCTCCTGTTCCAGCTTTTGGAAAAAATTGAATGGTTTTGACAATACCTAGCTACTTGTCTGAAGTAAATATTCCACAAAGATAAAAAAATTCACTAAATTTAGGGATTTTCTACTCTTAGCTGTGTGGCATCATCTTATGGATGTTTCGGGACTGCAAAGAAAATGGTAGAGAATGGAAATGAACCTTGTATTTAAAATAGAGACTGCATTCTGACACAGTTTCACACAATCATATCTCAGAATCAAAGAGACAGCTACTTAGAAACAAGGTCTTCAGCTCATCTTAGGTTGCTTCACAAAACCATGGGCTTTTCTTCCTTGAATCTGTCCATGAATCCGTGGAAAGTTTTAGCACTCTCAATTCCTTGTGTTAAAAGTTTCCACAGTTTAGTTATATACTGTGTGAACTGCCAATATCTTTAGTTTTAAACCTGCTAACTGCTAAGTCAATTTGATTCATTTATTAGCATTCATCTAATAACTTTAGTTATTGTTCTAAAAAATCTTAAAAACTGTGAGAAGTGCTGTTACATAAAGTGTGCTGTCAACTCACTCTAATTCTGAAGAACTTCAGAAACTGCTGTAGAGCCACGGATAACTTCACTCATCTGAAACGCGGGTAACCTCTGAAATTATATTTGATCCCTGGGTCATAAACCATACTACTTTTAAGGAACTGAAGGGTAAAATGATATACAATTTAAGTTTTAAGGGAAGACAGATATGCAGACAGTATTTGTCTATGACTGTGGTTTATTTCCTGCTGAAAGCGCCCAAGGTGTTCTGAAAAATAATTATTTTCCTATGACAATAACATTTAGCACATCTAAAACACTTGTCATAAATCTATATCAATATGCTTTCCAAATGTATCTGTTGATTCATATCCACTGATTCTAAGCTGCAGAGTGATTAACTCATTTCTAATGGTTGCACAGAGAAGCTAGAATAGGAATCCAATCTCCTGAATTACAGTCTGATTCCCCTTCTATGAGAGAATTACAGTCAAGCCTTTTAGCCCTGATGTCAGCACAATGATCACTGATAGATAGTACTGCAAGCAGGTTCAGAGAAGCATGAAAATATTCTTCAACACCATGATAATATCATTTAATATCTTCACTCTCTCTCTATGTTTTTCTGAAAATCTCCTGTTCTGTTCCTGATCCACCCACAGCAGACTGAGCTTGTATAAAGAGAAGAACAAGGAAGTGTCAAGAGTGCAGGCCTAAGTTCACTCAAACCTTCTGTTTAAAATTTAAACACAGAATTTCCTGCTGCTGAGGCAAGCTGTTTTAAAAAATTCATAAACGTCTGAAAAACAATAACATGCCCAGTAATGGATGAAGTAATGTGCAATTCCCTGCTGCACAGTATTCTGTCATTCCCTTCTCTCTAAATAAGAATGTGGGCCGTGTACCAAGGAAATACAATCTAATAAATGCATATGAATAAATAAATTAAAGCTGATTAACGTGAAAGTATGCACTTGCCTTTCATGCCTTTCTCTGTCTCTTTATTTTCTTCCCTCTCCTTCCTCTCTCCCATTATTCTTTTGTTCATTCTATCTTTCTCTGTCTTAATTTTCCTTTCATATATGTTCCCACCTTCCATGCATAGTTTTCACAGGTCCTTCCTGCCTTTCTGTGGACCAACATTGGCCTTCTTGCTTCACCAAAGAGTTCTACAACCATTCCTGATTTATCCTGATAAGCAGCTTTAGTTACATCTGAGTAACAGAAACGGGTCTAGGAATACTCTTTAACCTGAGGTCACATGTCACAACATAGCCTGTGTTTATCATAGAATCACAGAATCATCTAGGTTGAAAGGGACCTTTAAGATCATTGAGTCCAACCATCAACCTAACACTGCCAAAACCACCACTAAAACATGTCCCTCAGCACCATGTCTACCCATCTTTTAAATACCTCCATGGATGGCGATTCCACCACTCCCCTGGGCAGCCTGTTCCAATGTCTGATAACCCTTTTGGTGAAGAAATTTTTCCTAATATCCAATATAAACCGCCCCTGGTGCAACTTGAGGCCATTTCCTCTTGTCCTATTGCTTGTCACTTGGGAAAAAAGACTGACCCCCACCTCTCTACAACCTCCTTTCAGGTAGTTGTAGAGAGCAATGAGGTGTCTCTTCAGCCTCCTTTTCTCCAGGCTAAACAACCCCAGTTGCCTCAGCTCTTGAGACCCCTCACCAGCTTTGTTGCCCTTCTCTGGACATGCTCCAGTACCTCAATGTCTTTCTTGTAGTGAGGGGCCCAAAACTGAATACAATATTCGAGGTGGGGCCTCACCAGTGCTGAGTACAAAGAAACAATCACTTCCCTAGTCCTGCTCACCACACTATTCCTGATACAGACCAGGATGCTGTTGGCCTTCTTGGCCACGTGGGCACACTGCTGGCTCCTATTCAGCCAACTGTTGACCAACACACCCAGGTCCTTTTCCTCTGGGCAGCTTTCCAGCCACTATTCCCCAAGCCTGTAGTGTTGCGTGGGGTTGTTGTGACCCAAGTGCAGGACCTGGCACTTGGACTTGTTGAACCTCATACCATTGGCCCTGGCCCATCAATTCAGCCTGTCCAGATCCCTCAGCAGAGCCATCTTACCCTCAAGCAGATCCACACTCCTGCCTAACTTGGTGTCACATACATTTGAACTCTCCTTCCTCCAAAACACAGTGGACATATACCAACTGCAAAGTGGTGGACAAGGCCCTGGCTCGGATTGCATCCTGCAGACCTTTGCATCTTTCTACCCATTGCTTTTCTAACACAATATACGTGTCATACTCTCCTCACCTCTGCTCCACCTGCACTACTTCACATACCTACAACAAAACAGGTTATTGCATCCTACCCCTCCTGCCCAAGTCCTTCAACCTCCATGGAGAGTGCTAAGTGCTCCTGCATGTCACCTGCAGCTCCTGCCACACTCCCAAATTCAGTGGCTCCTGTCATCTCTCCTGGTCCTGCTTCCACTGCTTGTGTTAGTGCCAGACAGCCTTTGATATCCTCTGAAGCCACCTTTAGTCTAAGGTTAGTAAAATACAACACAAGCACGTTGCACAGCATCCAACTACTTATGATGTTCTTCATTTACAAACTTTTTATTGTGAACCTACCTCACCAGCCGTCAAAAAAGCCACATAAGATTTCAAACACGTGGCTAGGGAAGAGAAGGCTGCAGCATGGCTTGCTGATGTATATGCGGGCCAATAGTTTAACAGGATAATGCTAGATGACTGGGCCAGAGGAAGCCCACCAAATGGGCAGAGCCTTTACTAACAGGGCCCATGCCATTCCCTAGGCTGTGCCTGGGAATTGCTTTGGGCACTCTCGTTAGCCTGGACCAGAACCATGCTTGGGAGTATGCCAGCAATTTAACAGTATGGGACAACGGCGTACCAGTGTTCAAAAATCTGTTGTGGCTTGCTTTAGTTTATAAGCGTAGACATAGTCTTCTAGATTTGACTCATATGAATTGCGTAGAGAGTGTATGAATTGCTCTCAAATTAGATCATGTTCTGAACTAGAGGAATTCATGTTTTTTTAGAAGATAAGATCAAATAGTTGAATCGGGTTTTTTTTAAAGCTGCACATTGAATTGTATGTCTTATTCCTATTCATTTTAATTAGGCATCTGAATCTCTTAAGTGGTTTTGAAAATCAAAGCAAATTTGTTCAGTTTGCACTAGAGATAGCTTCCCGTTCCTCATTAGAAATGTGGTGTATTGTGTTTATATGTAAATGAGAGGTTTTCAAAGAAAAGTTTGCATGATGCTTTAATTATGGGAAGTAACCGACAACTTAATATTAAATCTGTCATCATTTCCCCCAGCAGTCGAAACCTATTTGTCCTTTTTCACTCAATTTTCTCCTCATTTTTTAATTATTTGTATGTATTTACTGGAAATAATTCTGTGGAAAAATAAAAAATTGATTTTTTATTTTAACAGAGCACCAGCTTGTTAATGCAGGTACCTCCCAAGTCTCATGTATTATCATGCGAATTGTATGTTAGACATCATCACCTGTGAACCAATATTAAGGAGTAACCAGACCCTGTGACCGTTTTTTTTCCCCTCTACACCTTTGTTCAATGTGCCAGTCAGCATCTGGTGCTCTTCACTTTTGCCTGGATCAGTTCAAAGTGTTATTCTTTAGTCAGCTGCTGAGCCAGCCTTCAAGGAACCAGAGTGCTCCTTACAAGACCTATCTGGTGGAATATATCTGACCAGAATTTTGCTCTAGCAAGAGAATAGACCAAAGAATTGTTATGCAGAATCCATTTTGATGCTTCAAGAGCAAGATATTTTTTATGTAAGGCATAGCTGTCAGGCCAGTGTGCCGGATCCAAGAGATCTACATTGAAATTCCAACTGAACCCCAGGTTGAGGCATTCTTTCATTTCATTTATGTCTGGTATCAGTTCACTGCCTTCCTAAATCTGATCCCAGCTCATTTCTGAAGGGGACTATTTCTTTCCTGTTCCAGATATTTGCCAGCTTTTTTCAGGTTGCTTACTTTCAAGTATTGGTGTCTCTGGTTTAGCGGAGAACTGAACTTCTATGAGTGCAATGATTGCCTGCATAGATATGTGCTACTGAGACACGCCAACATCTACTAGCGATACTGTTTCTAGATCTTACCTAGCTTCTCAGACAGTTAACAGCTGCCTTTTTGATATAGACAAGAATATATCTCTTCTCCACTTTCCTTCAGCAGCAAAATCACTATAAAATACTGACCCAGAAGTTCTAATCCTGGTGAGGGGAAGCACTTTCTGGTCTGTCAATATTTATTGTCATAACATTTGCTTGCACGTCTTACTCCAGACGGCTGAAAAGGCAAGGGGAGTAAGATGGCTACTAAATGCAAGAACTG
The DNA here is from genome assembly GCA_008921705.1 of Burhinus oedicnemus. NCBI lineage: Eukaryota > Metazoa > Chordata > Aves > Charadriiformes > Burhinidae > Burhinus > Burhinus oedicnemus. The sequence goes on along the minus strand of VFFE01007673.1, from coordinate 619,137 downwards.
AGCTGTGAAAATGTGGTTACAGAACACAGCAGGCATCGTAGATGTTCTGCAGCACTTAAGACCATTTTAAAGTCAGCTACTGTGCATTAGTAGCACAATGTGGGTTTGTCCTGAGTCTTTCTGTATCCCCCCTGTAAAATGCTAGTTTTCATGCAGATGCATGTAATGTACACATCTTTTTGCTTTCTACCTACTGAGCAGGTAGGTAGAAAACATCAGTCACAGTCAGTACTATAAAATTATATTCGGACATGTTATGTGCTACATACATATATAGTGCAGGAAACATATGTAGCACATTCATGCATGTGCTTATATGTATCATATGCTACATTTAGCATATGCCATGCTATAGATAAAAAACCCCAAAAAATAACATTGCAAGAAGGGGAATCACTGTCTTAAGAGAGGAAATAAGGGATTCTGAAATATAGATTAAGGTGGTCAATTTTTTTATCATACACAGGATTCTGCCTGCCTGTTTTTTTACTCTCTTAACACTTCTATTATTTGCAGTAGGTGTTGAAATCTGGCAGAAGGAATGTCTTCTTTTTGTCTTACGAAACTTAGCATTTTATCAAGAGGTACAATGACAGGAACGACTATTTTCCAGAAATCACTTTCAGATTCTGAGCAATGTGTATTTATTTTTTATAAGATATATTTGAATTTTTATGTTAGTTCATTAAAAAGGATTCATTAATACCCTAAATTCAGAATTTAACTGTAAGACTGCATAATGCAATGCACTGACTTAAAGCTAAATATAATTTGTAATGCACACAGTTCTAGAAGTTTCGTGAAATGGAGCCTACTGCCTCAAGAGTATTGTAGGGGAAATTACATCATAAATGAGAAAGGGAGTGCAAATATACATTGAATGTTTCCTCAAATACAGATGCAAGATCTTCCACAAACTACTGGAGGAGTGATTCTCATTGGTTCTGAAAAAGAAGTCAAGATTATCTTATGCTGCAGGAGGCAGGTGGAACATGGTTGAGATTTTTGATCAGAGAGAAGGGAAATGCAGATGGTGTGCATATGAAAGTCCTACTTACTCACCTTACTTTAAATGGTATGTTGAGAAAAGGAGCTGTTAAACACCAGAATCTGGCTCTAGAGAACAGGGGTTCCAGAGTCACCTTTTTGAGTTGTGAAGGTCCAAGAGTGAATATCTGGTAAATAAATAAATGTATATGTATATATATGTATAGCAAAGATTTGAAATCTGAAAGTCATTCTAAAAAGGAAAGTGAAAAGAATGTGTTATTTACTCTCAAAACCCAAGAGGGTAGCACATTAAAAAGTCAAGAAAATAAGGTGATGTGGAGCCTGAGACAGACTGGGAAGTGGGAGAGAAAGGCTATGAGGATGACCTCACGAGGCAGGCTGGATGGTGGCAACATTGGATATGATGTACCGGAAAAATCATAAGAAGATCAAATTAAGAGCTATTGGACTGCGGTACACCTGAAGAAGGAGGGGGAAGCCATCTACATGAACCTGAGATGTTGGGAGAAAGCAGAAGAAGAAAAGAAAGTTGTGCTGGTGGTAACGGGTCTAAAGCAGAGAGAGAAAATACAGTTAAGGAAGAAAAATGGAAAAGCAGAAAATGCGGATATTGTCCTCATCCTTCTTTTTTCCAATGCTCCCATAATAGTTTTTCTCATTAAATGCATTCATTGATACTAAATTTATGGAATATGAATTAATGCATGTTAAATTGAACACACACTTATGCCTGCTTCTGCCCAAGCAGGAGGACCAATGTGTTCAAGAAGCTCAGAAAAAAGCATTCTTTTTTGTATGGTAGCATACAGATTTTCTGGTAACTGCCAGCAAAAAGCTACCAGGTGCTGATTTACGAGGCTAAGGTCCATATATGGCTGTGCTATTTTGGCATTACAGACATCTCAGTTCTAACCCTCTTGAAGCACTTTGTCTTTGTTTCTTTTATCAGATAATGTCAACTGGTTGAATTATGCAAATGCATTTTCCACAGCACCTCGCTTAGTTTTGTCTGGCTCTGGAAGTGTGTCTGCAAGACACAGTGGAAAGATGCCTAAATTACTTTTACTCATAATGCCTGAACTAGTTCACTGACAGGCAGCCTAAGTGTCTATGCAGGACCATGTCACAAGCCTACCTTAAGTCCCTTTGCTATTAAGACTTACTGCCCTACTCCTGCGCCAAAAGTAAAATGGTAACAGGAAAATGGGGACATTCACAAGGTTTAAAAATATTGTTTGTCACGAACTAATAAAATCAATAAAGTGAAAGCAATTACTGCAAAAAAAATTTCTAGATACAGTTTTAGGGCTGCTTGCTGTGTTTCTATTGGACAGCAGTGGTGGCTCTCAGTCTGAAGTGTTGACGAACTGTGTGGCCCAAACCCACCTCCCTAGTCCCTGCTCACTTCTCATGGCACCAGGAATAAACCAACTTGTATCCAGTTTCATAACTACATCCTCTGACTGTACTACTTTACACAACTAAAGGCTTTCTTTTTTGGTCCCACCTTATACCATTTTCCCATATAAATTTAAAAACTATGCCATTTCCAAAACTATGATATACAGCTCTGCCAAATACTGCATCAGTTTTAAATAAAATAGTCACAACCGAGCTATTCAAATAACAACTAATGTTACTCTCAGCTAATGGTTCCTCAGCTTTTATACTCTAATGGACACATATCTATTTAAAAATCGATCCACTAATTTAAATACTACGGAAGACCCAGATTTGTTAGAGATGCTCACAGATGGTTGCAGAACAGCTTTAGAAAGCTTACAACTCTTCCTCTATAGGCAGATTTCTGCTGCCTAATTTTTGGTTTTCTTGTCTAATCACATTAGCAACAACCACTGAGAAATCTTCCTTGAAGTGCCGTAAACAAATAGCCTTTCAAACAGACAGAGTAACACTGGAGATCCGTCAAAATGCTCTATGGAAAAATATTTTGTTTTGAACTACCAGACACTGACAATCTTGGAGACAGAGAAGGACATCTTTGCATTCTCAGCCTGAATTTCGATATCTGTCTCATCTCTAAATGGTGACTGCTGACCGTGGTATTCAGTCCCGATGGATTTAAAATATGCTTTACAACTCCAGAGAGCCTTCACGCTGCTGGACAAGTTGTCAGTAGATGCTAGACTTCAGCAGTAAGCAATAAAAGCTAGTGGGGTTGTGTGGTAATTGTGGAGATTTCAATGGTAAGAGCATGCACTAAATTTAGGGAGCTAATTCTAAAAGGCAGCACAATCCAGTTTTCCTAAGAAAGCTATTCTTAAATATTTCAAAAAGACTCCAAAAATGGAAAAGCTAACTTCCTCAATATTGATAGTGTCTGATTTATAATAGATGCTGCAAACACTTCAAAAATGGAAAGGTGCCATGTTTTTGTTTCTCAGCAAAGTGCTTATTACAGATTACTCCTGGATAGGAACTCACCCATTTAACTGAACAACCTTTTCCAAAGGGGATGTGATATTTAGAATGAGGGCAACTGCCAATTTTTACGCTCCTTCAAAAAGACAGAAGACACTGAATAATAGTGACTAACATTGTAACTTAAATGATGCCTTACATTTAGGTCTAAGTTTAAGGGATACTAGCTGTTTGGTCAGTCATTGTAGGTTTCTCTGTAGTCTGTTGGAGAGACAAATACAACTCTAGCAGGCAGTTCACAATAATTGTGAGTGGCTCCTGTACTGAGCAGGCTCTTGGAAGGACCTCTCCCTAACTGCATCCTTCTAAATGGGAACATTGAGAAACCAGCTTGCAAATGATGGTTAACAAATCGGCAGGATAATTACCTGTCTTTGTTTATAAAAAGTGCTACTGGTAGAGTTTATGGAAGCCAGGGAACAAGAGGTGTTGTGTGCTCTTTGGAACATTTATTTACTGTGCTCCCTTCAACCAATGCCAAACCTCACTCCTAAATTGCCCAGAATTAACCCTTTCACACTCCAGAGTGTTGGGCGCTCTTTGTGCAAGGGCACTAGGTGGTTTATTGTGGATCTCAGTCAGATTACATCTTGTGATGACATTACATTTGTTACTGAGTTGTATATTTGGCTTCCTCCACTGCTTTATCGTGTATAGAACAACAAGAAACCCAAAAGTTGTAAGTATTATGATCATTCCCATAATGCACAGTAAATGCACACTGTTGTATACATTATTGTACACTACATATAATAAATACACAATGTACACTGGCCTGTTGATGCACATGCAGAATTACATTTTCATCTTATGGTATATACACAGTAACTGAGACGCCTTATAAGGAATTTCATTATTGAGGAAATCCTTTCCATACTTAAAGGGAGGGTGCCGGGAGGATGGGACCAGTCTTTTTGCAGTGATGCTCAGTGATAGGACAAGAAATAATGGGCACAAACTTGAACATAGGAAGTTCCATCTAAACATGAGGAGGCACTTCTTTCCTTTGAGGATGGCAGAGCACTGGAACAGGCTGCCCAGAGAGGTGGTGGAGTCTCCGACTCTGGAGACATTCAAAACCTGCCTGGATGCCATCCTGTGCAACCTGCTTTAGGTGACCCTGCTCTGGCAGGGGGGTTGGACTAGATGATCTCCAGAGGTCCCTTCCAACCCCTGTGATTCTGTGATTCTGTGATTGATAATGTATGTGAAACTACAAGTGTGATATGATCTCCTAGTTCCGCTGCAGATACCAGCCTTCTTTATCACTCATTGCTAGAAACATTCAAATACAAAAAACTATTCCCCATCCAAATAACGAGCGCCTGGTTTGGGGAATGTCACCTTTAAATCAGGATTAGAGTTGCCTAAATCAGGGCAAAGTAATCTTTTTGCTGTCATTTTTTCCCATTTTCTCTGTTACTCTATAAGCACATGCTCTGTATCCTCCAGTAGGAGAGTTCAGTAAAATAAGATTCAGCCCTTACGGTAGTGGAAGACATGCTAGCAGCAGGATGCAAGCAAACGTCTGCATGAATGCACATGTCCATGTGAGATGCATTAAATATAGTATATCCTGATTGCACACACAATCCTTCGGTAGTGAAGAGGTAGAACAGACCGCCAAATGAAAATCAAGTTTCGAACAAGCAGGATAAGGCATCTTAAGTCTGAAAGATTTTTTCTCCTGTGGGTTTTCACACAGTAGTATTTCAGACCACTTTAAGCACCCAATTAAACATATTTTAACAGAACTGTTAATAAAATATTTATAAAACATGAGAAGCCAAATCCCAAAGTCTTCTTTTTTTTTTAAAAAAAAAACCTTTATTTGGGACTTCTTTGGAAAAAAAGAACCCATCAACAACAACCAAACTCTGCCCTCAGTGAGAGATTTATCTGAGGCAGAAAGACAGAAAAGTGAGTCTGGATGTCAAGCCTCAGTGCCAGAAGAACAAATAAATGGAACATGAGGACTGGGAAGGAGAAGCAGGATCATATGAAAACAATCCTTTTCCCTCCATGCAAACTAGGGAGCACAAGGTTTATTTCAGTCTGTCATTGTTACAAGCCTCAGATTCCCTAAGGCTATATTTAAACAGTATTTGGTAGGACCTCAGTGCTCCTGAATTTCCAGGCCAAGTCACATCCACACGGCAGAGGCTTCAGGATCTACTCAAAATCAGCATTTACACATAGTAAAAGGAATCCAGTACTCCTGCCTGCCTGAATCACCTCAGGAATGGAAGACTCCATAATCGGTCCATTCATCCTTCCTCCCTTTCCTCACACTAAGAATACCTTGGTTGCTTTTACCCTTTCCTATCCTACCCCATTTTCAGCCCATACGATCCAGTGAAGGTCCCTGTTTTGTCTTCCAGCTCAGTTTAAAACAGCTCCCATTACCCTCACAAAAATGTATGTTCAACTCATGTTCATGATAGATCTTAGTCTAAAAAAGACATTTAATTTTGTCAGCACTGTAGGATCCAGTTTCTAAAATGTGTTTTTTTCCACTCATTCAAGAAACTCCAAGTTTGAATGCTTCCTTTAGCCTTTTTCTTTTTGGCAGGCCTATCAGATACATGCTGGCTTTGTCAAAACACCACAGCTATGATAGAGAAGGCAGCTTTCAAGCCATGAAGAAGTTGTTAGGTACAGTTTATTTGTGGGGCAAGCAGTTTGTTGCAATACTAATATATGAAGAGAACTCTCCCAGATTATGCAAGGATTGTTTAACCTCCTGAAGCACATCAATTATGAAATAGAAGAACAGTAAATGATTTCCTTTTTTGTTAATTCTTGCAAATGCATACTCACAAACATAAAAATATTTGTCTTTATGGGACAGATTACAAAAATAGTGCACATAATCTTTTGCAGCTCATCAAAGCATGAAAAAATCAGCAACTGCAAACGCTGACATTATTATACCAATATGATTTGGAATTTGGCATTATTACTTTGTCAGTGTGTTACAGATTTTAACATACGAAGGTACACAGATTTGCATGGGCAGAAAGGCTGTTGTTACCTTTTAAGGGATTCCCTGGAGTTCCAGTTTCCTGCAAGGAACATTGACCATATCAAAACCACTGATCCATGCAGTCTCCGCATCCATTAGATCAGGGCTGTATGTGCCCTGAAAGCTGACCAAATTTGTCATTACAGCAGAACTAACTGACCTTGAAATCAAAATGTGATTTTTTTCTAACTTAAAAGAGAGTTTGACTTGATTTTCAAGAACTGAAATGGATCCAGAAAGAAAAATTGAACAAAAATTGTGTACAGAATATATAGACGCTCTATACAGGATGACAAACTCATGGATTTCTACATGATTATGAACTGTCTTATAGTATAATCATGTGTACATTATTGGAACAACATACAATTGCATATTTGAATCATTCATACTTCAGTTCTGGTACTGTACAATGAAGCAGCTAGACTCAAATTCATAAACATAGCAAGAGATTAAAAAGGAGGGCAATATTATTAAAGGATCAGGTTTTGTTTGTGTCTGTAAAAATGTCATGGATGATTATTTTCCAACTTTTGCAAATATTTTCAGTTCAATAGCTTTGATCATATATCTCCTGCTTTAGATGAAGTATTGAATGATGATGAAGGGATGGTGAGACAGTGGGTGTCTTAAGACAGAGCATCCAAATGCTTATGGAAGCAACTCTTCCTCTCCGTTTTAGCTCAGTGAAATGCAGCATGGGATAGTTCTTTTAATAAGAGAATTCCTAATGAAGATTTATAGCATACAATATTTAAGTAATCAAAGCACATTTTGTTACTATAGTAACTGTAATCCTTGACACACAATATATAAAGTAATTTGTCTAAAGTAATGCATGTTATGTTCATTCTAGATGCTGACAGATAATCTTCTCAATCTTCTTCTTGTCCTTGTGTTTAGAAGAATTTTCTTTTAATACTTTAAAAGAGCATCTGTTTTAGAGGAAAAGACAGTGACTGCTTATTTTGCCCTAAAATCACTATATGATGTTGTGTGCTCACTCAGCTGGTTAATGAAAATCAGTAACAACCTGGACTGAGAGCATATCAGAACTTGAAAGAAACTGTGTGTGACTTGTTACGTCAACGACACGATATCCAGACCTTAAGCTGTTGTTTCTAATGTTCTTTTCAGTATTGTAGATTATAATGGTGCGTTGAGGAAAAAAATGGAAAGCATCAGGAACAAATGGCTGTATTTCATCAAGTACAGTTGGCATTTTCTCAGAAGCATAAGAGAATTAGTAGCTCCCACTGGAAGAAAATTGTAAGGGGAGACTACTGGGAAATTGGTGAAATTCTGAATTTAAAATGCTGGAACAATTCCACAATAATTCCCAACGTAAATATTCTTATTTTACATTAAGACTGCTAAAGGAGTTTAACAAAGTCCAATGCCACACTAAGATGCTTTCAAATTCTGTCTATAATGCTCCCGTTATGCAACATTTGCAAGGAGAAGCCACCACAGAGAGTCCTTAGAGGGGATGCAAAACCTGGGAACACAAAAGGTCACAAACTTTTAACCCTAAGACCACAGTCTAAATTGTGCCTTGGCTCTCTTTCATGTCCTAGATCAGTGGTCTCCAAAATGCGGTGCACACAACCCAGGGAGTGTGCAAGACAATCCATTGGGGTGAGGGAGGAAAAAATTTGTTGTACTATTAAAAAAAAAAAGTAAAAATTTTTAATAGTGCTTAGCTAATATTTATTTCATCCTTTAAAATTTCTGTTTCTGTGTGTGTTCTAAAATGTACATGATATTTTAGTCCAGTAGTACACGTATATAATTTATAAATAAATAGGCATATATTGGGGCGGCTTACAGGGATGTACAATCAAAAAAGTGTGGAGACCACTGTCCTAGACTACATACATTTCCAAATGCAACATAGTAAACCAATGTTTTAAAGTAATCCAATATGATTCAGAAGCAGATTGAAGAAAAGAGATTTCTTTGTAGCACTTCCACTGCTCTGACAGGACTGTTCTCTGTACAAGCACAGTCCTAGGTAGTCCTTGGGGCTATTTAAAAAAAACCAGACAAAACCAGGTGGACTTATTTCATCTGAAAGATGTGTTTGCTCTTATGAACTGCCTTTTCTGCAGGAGGTGAACATAAAATCTGTGTCACAAAAAACGCAGGGATGCAAAGCTGCGAGGGTTTAAGAGGATCTCACAATCTATGCCTGATGCTTAAGAACTACCTGCCTAATACAGAAATTTCCCAAGCCAATATAAACTAGTAACTATACAGAACAGACACTTAAGAAAGTAAATAGTGGCAATAGTTTGCATATTTCTGCTTAGCCAATTTAGTTATATAATTCTATATTTGAGAAACGTTGTCTCTTCTTGCTTGAATACAATTTTGCCGTTGTTAAGTAGGTAACTACTTCGGGAAGCCCAATTCTGAACTTTTATATATTTGAGAACCAGGACTTCAATTCTTGTTTGAAAGGAAAGCTGTATGAGGAATACGTAGTAGAACTGGATGACTTTTTCACAAATGGCAAAACTGCTGAAAAATGGAGTTTTGGAGGAAAGGAGATTTTGTAAGAAATCAAATCAAACATTGCAAATATTCTTAGACAAAAAATTCAAAGACATCAACATGTTTGATTTCATTATGTCTTCAGTAATGCTTTGCTCTGTTCTGTAGGTAATTTTGAACCAAATAAAGCCCCCTCCTTTTTAGCCTACCATTTCAGAAGAATGGCTTTTATTTCAAAATTATGATGCAATTTAAAAGAATGGAAATGTTTTTCAGAACTAAATAATTAAAAAAAAAAAAGCATATTTAATACAAAGTTGGAATTATTTTTGATAGACCCAAGTACGTATATGTTCACATTAAAATTTTGCTTAGTTCAGCTTAAACCTTATCACAAATTCCCTGCAAATACTCAACATGACCACAATCACTCACCTCTAATATGTGAAAAAAAAAAAGCCCAATTTAATCAGTATTCACAGAAGTTAAACGGGTTATAAATATAATTCAGCAAGCTGTTAGTTTTGCTGTGGGTGATATCCACCCACCAACTTGTTTGAGTGGTCTCACAGGATTCAAAAGAACCCATCTCAATGACTATCTGATTCTTGTTGTGATTAATAATTACAGAAATGAACTCTTTTTATATGGGTTTTAAACAAATTCCTGAACAAAAAATTAACCTCTGGAGAACTTCCCATACTATACATACAACAGCCTTAAAAAAATGGAAATAGTGACATTCTTACTGTCAAATGAAATATCTTCTGCCTTTTCTTATCCTTGGCCATTAAAATACCTTGGATTTTCATAGTTTCATAGCACAGATGAATACTGGCGTCAAGATAAATGAGCCCCCTCAACATAATAGAATTTATGGGAGTCTCAAATGGTCCCTTGAAGAAAGATTCACTGCAAGTATAGTGGCTTTGAGAAAAGCAATTGCACCCTGAGGCAACTTCAGCAGCCCCAGCTACTCTCTCTTACCTGGAGGGCTCCCTGGAAATTCTTCCTTTCGACAATCCATAGTAATCCATGCATATATGAATCTTCAACAGATTTTAGTAATTTTTTTTTCTGCATAGGCACATCTTTTCTTTTTTTTTTATTTTCTTGGTGTGTGTTACATAAAACATCTTAGTAATTATAATTGGAAGAATTGTTTAAATATTGATTGGGTTGGGGTGGTTCTGGAGCCTAAACTGTATTAACCACAGTCCTCAGTACAAGTTTGACCTATAAAGCAACCTGGGGGAAAAGAAAATTTAAAAAACCCAACATTATAAATATTTTAACATATTAATGTTTTAACACATGCTCTAACGCTGGTCTTTTCATGTGGATGAAAGCTAGTCTGCATCTCCTATCACAAGGCCTTAATGGTCTCAGGTGGAGCCCACATGGAGGAAGGACATATTACCTTGCAGGTCTTGTTTTACCTAAGTTTCTCCCCAAGATGCTCAGAAAGGGGAGAGAAGCTGAATGTCAAGGAAAAGAGGGCTGCAGCCTCCTGTCACCTATGTGCCTACCCTTAAGTGACAGAGGCAGGCTGAGTCTCTCCAAAAGGGGCTGCAATGTATACAACTTTGTGGAGGCTTCTGGTTTTGTGGTATAACAGGGGATGGCGATGGTGGTAGAGGAGTGCCTACAGAGTACAGCTGGATCTATGGAGCATGAAATCTTACTATACCCACTTAACAGTATTTACTCTTTGTCTGTGTAAACTGGAAATAAAAGTTATTGGCAATAACGAACCACAGGCTTTTCCATCTACATCTGTGGAAACCAAGTAAACAATCATCATAATCAGGGTCATCAGGGTACATAAGTAATTACAGGACTGAAGGCTAACCTTAAATGTCCACTTTGATTTATATGCTTTGGATTAAGTAATATGATAGTGATGTTATTCTGTGTAATTAGGAATCTGTTGCAAAACATTAGTGATGAGATTCTTAATGAGTTTTCAATGGGATAAAAATAGCCTCAAAACGCATTCTTACAAATAACTTCTTGCCCTCAGTTGCTAATTCATTAAATAATTCTAAATGCCCATTGATCTAAAGAGAGAAAAAAATGCATTTGGGAATGTGATAAAGGAGGAGCTGGTAGTGGAGATGAGGACACCATGCTGTTTCTTTTGCTTGTATTGTGTAAGAACAAGAAAAAAAAGTTTTTCTAATATTTATGAAAGTATAGGGAGGGTCAAGAGGTCATGGCAGAGTGTGATAATCCTGAGTCAGTTGTCAACGCAGAGTTCCCAAAGGGACTCTTGTTTTGGGCTATAGTTGAATCTGATGTGGTATCTTTTGATTTTGATTTAGTTCTCCAAAGTCAGAAAGATTTTTGTCTTCTTCTGGCTGTCAGTATCAGTTGGGATTGTATCTAAGCAATGTTAAAAGAGAAAGGTATGGAGCAAAGTCTCAGTCTATAAAAAATGCTACAAAATAATACCTGAACCACAGTCTGGAGTGTAGCTCCTCAGAAATGGACGAGTTAATCAATATGGAATTCCAAGGCCAGATTGTGTAGGAAAGATAGAAAAGTGGTGGAAAAACAGCCACATAACCAAAAAAAAAAAAAACAAAAAAAAAACCAACAAAAAAAAATCCACAAAATTACATGACTACTTCTATTTGCTTATTTGTCAACAAGTTTTATTAAATATGGCTCATTATTTTCCATCCATAAGGGGAAACTCTTGGAAATTAATTGCTACTTGAAAAGAAGATATGTCCTGCTTTTTCTGTCATCACTTCAGGGTATATTCTTTACATGGAGGATCTTGAATTATCTTAAATAACATTAGAAATCTCAACCAAGTAAATGTTATATGACTTGTATGCATCCCTTACTAAAATCATGTACATTCTCAGAGAGACCCTTACACCTTGCATGAGATTATAGCTCAAGGGGAAAGTAACCTATAGAAACAACATGTTCTCTAGGAAAAGGTAAAACATGGCCTAAAACATTGGCCTGTATCCTTAAGAAAAACACTACAATTCAGAAAAAAACACTGGCACAACTTACTTCTCCTTAGTCAGGAAAAAAGCACCAGACTAATCTACAGACATTGCCTGGGGCAATGTACAAAAGCGGCCTGTAATTTAAAAATTAAGTTTATGAAATATGTTTTATTACTCCTTTTTGATCATTTAGTTAATAAGATGCTAAGCAGCAACTTCAGATTGACTTCACTCCACTCCCAGCTATGTCTGGAAAAGCAATCAGAGATGCATGCTATGCTTCCACTGCCCAAGGAGTTCTTCCATTTTATCACTGACCAGGGTCTGAGCCTTCAACATCAAAGTTCAATGAGCACAAATAATGTGACACTGATAGATTACATGCGAATTGTACAACTAAAATAGACTAGAAAAATAATAATATGTAGTTTCCCTTTTCCAAAAATTTCCCGGACCAATGACACCTCTGCCTCACTGAGCCGTTAAGGCTGACTATGCCCCTTCTTTTGCAAAGAAAACAAATGCGTTCTTAAGATCATTTTAACTCTATCTTTCAACAAGAGCAATACACATTTAGTTTTCTTCTACACATGCATAAGAGGAACACCTCATAATAAACAAAATAATACACCAAATATTACCAACAGCCTTGCTTGTCTGTTGTAGAAAGATGTAATAGAGCTCATGCCACAGTAATACTGACACAAAATACTCAGTTTGGCCTAGCCTCATAAAGCAGATGGGTGGCATGCAAAAAAACTCTATCACTAAACTGCCCACGGATATTACATTATGTGCCTAGTGATTAAACACTTAGCACACATTCCTATTATCAACTAAAAATGAGTACATGTATATATTAGATAATTGTCCACACACATACACAAGACTTCTGTAAAAAAGAAACATTTTTCAGAAAACGTTTCTCTAGTGCAGGTATCTCCTCTCCTCAATATTCCTAATATTGGATTTTTTTTAACAATGTCATCATTCAGTCACCAGAATCTTTGTGCCTTTGAATGTACCTAAAGAAAATTATCTCGTCTGAGAAAAGATAGGAGAAACCAATGCACACTTCCACAAGAACAAGCAGATACAATTTAAAAACTACATCTAAATTAAGGATAATATTGTGACAACAGCTAAACCAATGCAGCAATCTAAGCTGATTTAAGTGCCCTATTATGCAAAATTGTACCCATTATAAAAGAGAAATCAAAGACAGCTCCTAACGTGATTAAGCTATGGTTCTGCAGAGTCAGAAAATAGTGATGCATGAGCAGTTTTCAAATGATAATTAAACAGGCAGGATGTGTAAAGACACTATTGAATTGAATTTAAAGTACCTAGCACTAGAATTGTAGTGACATAGGTACTGATCCCAAGCTGCTCGGACTATTCCTCAGCAGCAACTTGCAACTCCATTCTGTGCATTACGCATCTGATGCAGCAAAACACTTGCTTCATTTCAAATATGTGGTTATGTTCCCTGAGGTCAATAGACTGCTCACTTCAGAAGTGCTTTTCTAAATCAGTCCTGGAGGACTGAGCCCTTGGATGATCGATCTAAATATTCCCCTAATAGTTTCTCAGGAGTCAAGCAAATCTCTGTTCACTTTCATGGTAACAATTACACTTATAAAATGCTCTAGTGCTGAGGATGTAATTTTCACTACATTGCCTAATCTCATACCTTTTGTCCTTTATATCACTGGTTACCTATACATGCTGTGTAAATATGATAAAATGTTTTTTCAGCTGTAAATCAGGAAGTAAAACTATAACCTCTATGGTTCATTGTTTGAAGTGAAATAAGTATCTGACTAGAAAGTAAAGCCAAAATTTAAGGTTAAAATTTTCAAGTGTATTCAGTATTGGTTCAATTCTACTTACTCTTAAAAAAAAAAAAAAAAGAAATAGAAAAACTATTGTGATTTTCTTAAAACTTTGAATAATTACATAAAAATTAACTTACAGTGTATCTTGTGTTGAACACTCTGTGGATGGACAACATGCCTGATTATGATTCTAGATTAATTATTTCCCCCATGCACTTCTCAGTCCTACCCAGCCCTGCCCTCTTCTTAAGTGTCCAGAGAAAGAGTTAAATATAATTAAAAGGACAAGAAGAGGACGGTACCTCCTTCTTAGAAACCTTCAGCAATTCCATAAATTATAGCTTCCAAATCCTACTGTTTGACTATATTCTTCAAAATTCATCAACAGTTTGGAGGCTGAATTCACATTTATTACAGTCTTATTTAAGGACCAAACCTTGACCATTCCTCAAGGTGATCTTCTCTCTGTGTAGTCATGGTCCTCAAACAACATTATGAATCTCCAGAGCAGATTACTCTGGAAAATGGTCTGGAACAAAGACAGTGATACTACGTTTCTCTTAAGCATGTATTCTGAAAAGCCAGACAACTCATGACATCCACAAAAAATATCTGTGTCAGACACAGAGTAGCTGACAAGGGGACAGCTAAGTAAAGCTAAACAGTATGAGATGTATCAAAATGAAGCTCATAATTTGGTCAATTTTGTCTTTCATCTTTGATGCACTTAAAGGTTTTATTTTCATGTTGAGTCCATGGCATCTATAGCACCAGCCAACATCCATACAAACTACTTGTCATTAAATATTAAATTCCTTCACGGAGTAAATCTGTAAGTCTTTAATTTCTTTTTATTTCTTTTTTGGCCAAAGCTGCCACTACTCAAGGCCAGAGAAGCATTCAGAATCCATAAATCTGAATGTAACTAATGAAAGTTAAACTTGAGAAAGGACTTTTTATGTAAATCCCTGAGGATGCAATTACATGAGTATGCCTATGTGAGACAATGTAGTGTTATTCATAATGAACTGGTTTTTGCACCAGAGGAAAATCATAGACTCATAGAATGGTTTGGGTTGGAAGGGACCTTTAAAGTTCATCTAGTCCAACCTCCCTTCCATGGCCTGGGACATCTTTCACTAGATCAGGCTGCTCAAAGCCCCATCCAACCCGGCACTTCCAATGACGGGGCATCCACAACTTCCACAACATCCACAACTTCCACAACCGGACAAGCTGTTCCAGTGCCTCACCGCCCTCATGGTTGAAAAATTCTTCCTTTTGTCCCATCTAAATCTACCCTGTTTTAGTTGAAAACAGTTTCCCCTTGTCCTGTCACTATAGGCCTTGATACAAATTCTCTTTCTTATAAGCCCCCTTTGTATATTGAAAGACTACAATAAAATAATCATGTTAGCCCCACCCACGTATTCCACTGGCAGATGTCTCTCATCTACGTCTTGCGAAGGAGCCTTCAGTTGTGCCTATGAAGGGTCTCTGTCCCCAAAGCTGCTGGAAGAACTCCAACCCCACTATCTTACAGACTGACAAGAAGCACCCTCCAGCACCAGGGCTCTTTAAGCACATGCAAAGCTCCCAGGAGTCTCTCTGGAGACTTTTTTGTTCTGATTCACCATTTCCATGCAAGCAATATATGCTGAGTTCCCCCGATTCACACTCTGTCTCACCTGATAAATGTGAACAGTAGAAGAATGAAGAAGAATGAAAAGACTTCTTCACATCTTTAGTCTTAAAGTAATGGGCTGGAAGAAACAGGCTTGTCCTGGTTCCAGCAGGGATAGGGTTAATTTTCTGGCACAGGGCACAGGTATTCTATACCACCTGCCGCCATGCCCAGTCCATAGGGGCGAGCTGGCCGGGGGAGGGGGAGGAAGTCGAGGCTTGGGAGCGGGCTGGGGCTGCCCGGGTCTGGTGGGTGAGCGCTGGTACAGTAACCCTGTGTGTGCATCCCTCCATCAGTGTTATTGTTGTTGTTCTCCTCTTTCCTTTGCTGTTGTGTTAAACTGCCTTTATCTCAACCCACGAGTTTTGCCTTTTTCTTCCGATTTTCCCCCACTGCCATGGGGGGTTGAGCGAGCGGCCGCATGGCTCTTTGTTGCCGGCTGAGGCCAAACCACGACAAGGCTATAAGGAAAACCAGTACCAAAAGTGATTGCAGTATACACCCAGCTATCTTCTTTGTAATCTACACTCACTTCTAGTGTGTCTTGTTTACAACCCATTCGTTGAGGCTTTAGGCTTTGATTTTGTTTGGAAAATGGTTCATCTTTAATGCACACTTCTTACCCTATGGACACTACTTCAATTATAGTTATCTTTGCTAATTTTTTAGTCTGCAATTATATTCACTTAACATTTTCCTTCTTTTTAATATCAAATGAATCCTTGATGGATTAAAACTTTTACTTGGACAGTATTACAGACATCAGTCGCTCTGCAGTCTGACCCACCACGCACCTACCAACTTAGCCTGGCAAAGTACACTAAACATTTTCAGAACTTTTTGAAGGTTAAAACATTTTGTATATCATAGAAAGCAGCCCATGCATCGAACAGTATTGACTGCACATATTTTGTGTCAAATTTATGTTCCCCAGTTCATTCTTAGCTTTTGGCAAATGCTGTATGTGGATTAAATGCAAACTCTTGCCATAGACCCTGCTCAGCATTGTGTTATGCAGATATGTCCTGTGTGTAATGTGCCACAAAGACAATTCTGTTGTCTTAATTAAATAAACTCAGGCTTGCAGCATTCTGGTGTGGCATTCTGTGGTGAACTTCCTGAAATATCATCTCTGTTAACATACCTTAGCAGCTGACTATATGGATCCCTTTGACTTAGCCATAACACATTTGCTTCTATTTCACTAGGACCTTGCTAATATTTCTGACAGAAGTTCAGACATCAATAGTGTTGCAAGTGACAACCTTTTCTTTTTTTTTTCCTACAGTAATGGACTACAAGTTTATTCCCTCACATAATAGGGATGCATTGTTTTTATTCTTAATATCACGCCAATGTGGCCTAGCATCATTTTCTTAATTCACACATAATAGCCGAGGTGGACAGCCTTGTGAACAAGGGTGGTGTGGCAGACAGAATAGCATTTTGAGAGCAATTTTTGAAGCAGTCTGTCAGAAATGAATAGGAGAAAAGCACAGGCTGTTGTTACACCTGTGCTAAACATGATGAGAGATTGAAAACTCTTAATGATATTCTGATGGTTTAATAATTTTGTTACTGGTCAGCAATTGCTGTTCAAGACCCAAGGTTCCAATTTAGTACAAGAAACACAGAAGCATTAGCATCTGGAGGCACCTCTGTAACTCTCTGAGTTTCTAATAAACATACTGTGTCCAGAAAGAGAGAATACAGCTCCCAGAGTGCAGGCAATCAATTACTGCAGACAGTAAAGAGCACATGATGTATTTTTTTAATAGCATCTCTTATAGAAAACACAACTTTTAACAAAATATGAGGCTGAGTATTATTTCATCTCATACAATCTCATATAAAGGTATACTCAGGCCCAGGTAAGCAAGCAGTTATGAAATGAAACAGAAGTGTGTTTTTAAAAGAAATCAGACTCAACTCATAGGCAAGAGTCAGAACACAACATACTGAACTCTTATATTGTGAAATCTAACCTTAAACTTTCTTGTACACACTTCCATTGATTTTCAAAACCCTCATTGCCTTCACTTGCAAAAGAAATTCTAGTCAGGTACACTTAAAGGAAATACCCATAGTTCCTTCTAAATAGCTGTTAATGCGATATGGGAACATTCCTCACATCGTTAAAATGCAGTCACAGTGTTTGCATACCATAGCTGGAACATCTTTCTGCAGTGCTGGGTCATGAGAGGATTTGGACCAGGCCATTTCAGTTTGCGAAAGGCCTTAACCCAGTGTACTTCTGCAAAACCAGTATCACTGGTGTTCCCAGCACAGAAATGAGCCTTCTCTAAAAGTCCTGGGAACATCAATGATTTCAGTGCTATGTGGAGACGCAGAAGACAAGGACTAAGGCTCTCCTACCTTGCCATCCCTTGGAAGATAAATCCCACCTGTATACCTTAACACACACATTACAGAAATGCAAAGACAAGTATCAGGTTTGCTGCAAGCACTCTTTATGCATTTTAGATGAAAGAGTCCTTGAAACCTGATGCATTGCCCCTCTCTGGTGCTGCTTTTAGATGAAGGTGGTAATATTTTGTGTCAACTCCAAACTGACAGAGATGCATTAGGGATGCTCCATTCAGACCTGCCAACTGTAGCCCTTTAGGTACAGTCCTGTCATATTTCCAGAACCAGAACGGGTACAAGCAAGAGCTAGGCATGAAGACAACTGACAAGACTTCTGAGGACAGCCAGAATGAGAAAGTTTGGAGGAACTTGACTGATGAGAAGGTAGGCACTGACAAGGTGAAGAGGAAATTTTGATAACTTTATTCTATGACTTAGGCACTGAGATTATAACTAAGATATCCAAGTGCATTTGAAAATGCTAGTTAGAGAATTTCAGCCCTTGGTGGCTCAATGCAATTAGAATTTCCCCTGAATTATATTCAGTTACGCTAGAGGTATTACAAGGGTGACAGCATCCTCATGTATGTTCTTGCAGAAATTACCAGAAGTTTCTCTGTGCACTTCTACTTTGGTCAGAACGTGAAATTTCCTAGTTCTTTCTCTTTTGGCAGATGCTTTTGTCAGGAAATACACTGTAAGAATTCAGGTTCAAACAACAGACGCAGGAAACTGTTAGTGTGTAGCAATACTCACAACAATACACCACTAGTGACATCCTTTCTGAATACAAAAATGTTGCCTGCATATATTTGAATGTCTATGTATGCACACACAGTCACACCACTTACATAATTAACCATTCCTTTGTCTTTTCTTGGCATGAAGTCACCAAGTGACATTAATTAGTCATAAGTACTCATTCCCTCTAGATATTACTCCTTACTAAGACAATTGTACGATTGGGAAGACATGAGTTACATGCGTTTGGTCATTATATGATAGTTGACATTGAAGGCCAAAACTGAACTAGAATTCTAGAAGGTAAGATTTCTGCCTTGATCATTAATTTAGGATATAATCTGGGGCCAGTCAATTATATTATCTGTCCTCAGCTTCTCTATCTGCAAAACCAGGATAATAACACTGTTGAAAAGCTGTCAGAGGGCCAATTCTTGTTAACCATAGTGAGTTCTAGGACCTGGAAAGACAACTATCAACCATGAAACAAAAATCTGCAGTTAATTATGATTTCAATAATACCGTCAACGGCACATAAATGCTACAAGTAGGTCACACAAATAATAACCACTGTCTTGCAAAATCCCAAAGACTGTACTTAGTATAATTCTTATTTCAGATAAAAAGGGATTGAGCAGAAAAGCACACAGCAATGCAGTGGTTTTAGGTAGTCATAAACACAGAGTGGCAATGGTAAAACAGGAGCCGACAAGTAGAGCAAGACTTGAGACAAGAAGAGTTCAAGTAAGAATGTAGTGGTTGATTGCTGTAATTTCCACTGACATGTTAACTCCATGATGTAAGCAAGAACAAAGAAAGAAAAAACTTATCTTGGAGATAAACATTCAGCTATTCATAGAAGCATAACCAGAAGGGATTGGTCTAGTTTGAAGATAATAGAAACCAAATTAATATTTCTTTCATGTTGAATGTTCTTGATGCAGTTTTATAAGCTCATAAAAAGCTCTGTTTAAGCATTGTCTTAACATAATGGTTATTAGTATGTGATCCAGAAAGCATAAAAATCTAAATATATGCTGATTAGTTTGTAAGCACATTAGCTGTTTCAGTCACATTGTACCTGTGCTAATGTTATGACTGTTATACACAGGCATCACTTTATGGTCATAACATTAAACATATACTTCTTTTTTCAGCCTCCCTCCACTACTCACAATTTACCAAACTCTGTATAGCTGGCAAAATCTTCCAAGTTTCCTTCTGAGAAATTACATATCTGGGCGTCCAAGTACCTAATCAATTTATGGTTTCTCTGTATTATCTTTTTAATGGATGAGGGAAAAAAAAAATCTCCTTTTCCAGTGGATGTATCATTAAAAAGGAAAAATACAAGACATTGGAGATAATTTGGATTTTTTTTCCCCACAAAAATATATACTTTTTCAATGCAGAAGTTTTAATATTAAGAAGATTTTAGCATGAAAGAAATAGTTTCTCTTGGAAACTTCTTGCAAAACAGACTTAGTGTAGTGGAAGGTAGTTAGGTAGAAAGCAGTTGCTACAGCATGTTGGGTTTTGGCCCAGCCACCCTCCTTTGGGAAAATTTAAAAGAACTGAATTGACAACCCAGAGTAATTTTCAAGTTCGTTCCTTCTTTGACAGTTCAATAAATCAAGTGTTGTTTCTGAAAACAGACAACATTCTTATATTTGCCATCTCCCAGGCTGGAACACATGTTCCTTCCAGCATGCTGCAGTTGTACTGTAATGCTGTATGGCACTTTATGATAGAGGAACCTCAAAGGGGTTAGAGATTTGATTAAGGTAAATTCAGATGCAAAGCTGAAAATTCAGCCTTCTCTGATCCAGACACCCAGTTGATAATGTTTTTCCTTCATGAGATTTACAGCAAGTCCTGGCTTTAAATGGCTTATAAATTTCTGCTAATGCATTTCCCACAGTCCATGCAGAGCCATGCAGCTTAAATGATTTTGACCCTACACAGTTCAGTTACAGTGTTCAGGGGCTGTACACAAACTCTCCTTTGAGAAATCTGAAAAGCACCTGTTGAACCTCAGTACAAAAGGTCTTGTCCTTCCAGAAGGCAGAAATGTAATTTTAATGAGCTCTTAGTCCAAATAGAATATGACACAAAATGATTTTCAGTTGTGATTATTCAAAATTGTCAGGTTGTGAAAGGATGAAATGAAATTTACTCTTTAGAACTACCAGTCAGCCCAGTTTTGAGGTTAAGTCTCCTGGGAAATTTGAGAAGTGATTCAGCTTCCAAAAGCATTTATACCTGCCTTCCTTTGAACTAAGTATTTGCTAAATAGTATAGGAGTGTTATTGTCCACTGGGGAGCATGCTAAGATTGTATAATTAATTTCTCTAGTAACCTAAACTAGATCTGGGTCCTTAGAGATGGAAGCAAATCAAAGTCAAACAATGTGTTCTCTTTCTCTCTCTCTCTCTCTGTGCCTCCTTTTTTAGACAAATTTAAATTATGAGAGACTATTTTAGGTCACTTACGGAAAGCTAAATTTGATCTTCACAGTTAAGAAACCTTCTGTTAATGCATGCCCTCTACAAGGCACGTGTTTAGTTTGTCTCAATTTAAAAAAAAAAAAAAGCGCCTCTAATTGCTAATTTATGCAAATCTTCTGCAGTCTGAGTTTGGTACAGATTTTGCTATTTTTGATGGTTAACTAAAGCTAACAGCTTGATAAATTTGTAAAAGAAAATGTGTTAAACTTTTTAACCTCCCAGTTGTCCTTTTTTTGCTGAGAGTAAAAATTTATCATAAATGAACGTGGTTTGCTTTCATCTGGAATAGAATGTTGTTGTTTGGAAACACAGTCAGATTTGTTTTAATTCCCAGTGTGATGCAACGATCTGTAGGAAAATCAGAAAAACAAAATTGATATTAAGACATGCTAGCTTTTTTGTAGCTCAAAAGCCATCATGTTTATTCTAAAGTCTAGATCACACATCAAAAAAATGCTGAGAATTGCCTAAAGAGCTCCAAAAAATATATGCCAATGTACAGGCCTTCTCAGACACTACTGATAATTTCAGATCCTTTGCAATTCTGCACAGCTGTTTCCATAGGCCCCCTTGTTGTCCCAGGCAGCTATACCACCTGGCTGATTTGCCCAGACTAGCATCAGAGACATGCTGTATTTATTTTGTAGGAAGAGGGACATCTCCAGAAAGTGATGCAGATGGAGAGTTGACTAACAAGATCACCACTGCATACAGCAGTGCATGGGCAGCCAAGCTGCTTGTGAATCAGCTGCTGAAGCTTATCACTTACCTTGACAACCAGCTAAATATTTTTTTTTCACACAGTTGCAAGTCTATTTAATTTTACATTAGCACAGAAACAGAGAAAATAGGAAAACAGTGTAATAAAAACTTCTTTTGGAAGAACCTCCTGAATGAACCTCCAAGAGGCAGTCCTGAAGGGCAAAGGAGTCCAGAAAGGCTGGACATTCTTCAAGAAGGAAATCTTAAAGGCCCAGGAGCAGGCCATCCCTATGTGCTAAAAGACGACCCTGTGGGGAAGATCGGCCTGGCTGAACAGGGACCTTTGACTGGAACTCAGGAAAAAAAAGAGAGTTTATGACCTTTGGAAGAAAAGGCAGGCCACTCAGGAGGACTACAAGGATGTCATGAGGTTATGCAGGGAGAAAATTAGAAGGGCCAAAGCCCAGCTAGAACTTAATCTGGCTACTGCCATAAAAGACAGTAAAAAATATTTCTATAAATACATCGGCAACAAAAGGAGGGCTAAGGAGAATCTCCATCCTTTTTTGGGTGTGGGGGAGGAACATAGTGAACAAGGATGAGGAAAAGACTTAATGCCTTCTTTGCTTCAGTCTTTAATAGTAAGACCAGTTGTTCTCTGGGTACCCAGCCCCCTGAGCTGGAAAACAGGGATGGGGAGCAGCATGAAGCCCCCATAATCCAAGGGGAAATGGTTAGCAACCTGCTACAGCACTTAGACACACAGAAGTCTATGGGTTCGGATGAGATCCACTCAAACGGTATTGAGGGAGCTGGGGGAAGTGCTACCAGACTTTCCCTCGTCCACTAAGTGGGTCATCTTGTCACAGAAGGAGACCAGGTTAGTCAAGCAGGACCTGCCTTTCATAAACCCATCCCGGCTGGCCTTGATCATCTGGTTGTCCTGTATGCGCCATGTGAACTCAAGCCAGTAAATCTTGCTCCGTCTACCAAGTTGGGCAGGAGTCTTGATCTGCTTGAGGGTGGGAAGGCTCTACAGAGGGATCTGGACAAGCTAGATTGATGGGCCAAGGCCAATTGTATGAAGTTCAACACGACTAAGCGCCGGGTCCTGCACTTGGATCACAACAACCCCACACAATGCTACAGGCTTGGAGAAGAGTGGCTGGAAAGCTTCCCAGAGAAAAAGGACCTGGGGGTGTTGATTGACAGCCAGCTGAATATGAGTTGGCAGTTTGCACAGGTGGCCAAGAAGGCCAATGGCATCCTGGCCTGTATCAGAAATATGGGTGGCCAGCAGGACTAGAGAAGTGATCGTCCCCCTGTACTTGGCACTGGTGAGGCTGCACCTTGAATATTATGTTCAGTTTTGGGCCCCTCACTACAAAAAAGACATTGAGGTGCTGGAGCATGTCCAGAGAAGGGCAACAAAGCTGGTGAAGGGTAAAGAGAACAAATATTATGAAGAAAGGCTGAGGGAACTGGGGTTGTTTAGCCTGGAGAAAAGGAAACTGAGGGGAGACCTTATCACTCTCTGCAACTACCTGAGAGGAGGTTGTAGCGAGGTGGGTATTGGTCTCTTTTCCCAAGTAATGAGTGATAGGATGAGAGGAAATGGCCTCAAGTTGCACCAGGGGAGGTTTAGATTGGATATTAGGAAAAAATTCTTCACAGAAAGGGTTATCAAGCATTGGAACAGACTGCCTAGGGAAGTGGTTAAGTCACTGTCCCTGGAGGTATTTAAAAGACAGGTAGACGTGGCGCTTAGGGACATGGTTTTGTGGTGGACTTGACAGTGTTAGGTTAATGGTCTCAATGATCTTAAAGGTCTTTTCCAACCTAAAGGGTTCTATGATTCTAAGATTATAGTGTGCATTTCAGTGTGATGAAAATTATATGCAAAAGTAACTCCTAGGATTTTTCAGGTTCCTACCACATAATGATGAGCAACTGGTTTTAGAGATAGTTGCATTCATGCAAAGCAGACTCCAGACTAAAGAGTAATGGTCCCATTACAAAATAGGAACATTCTCAAATCATTGAAGAAGTCAGACAGTACTAACCAAGAGCTCTATCTCAGAAGCAACCGTTGTTTTTCACTGTCACTACTGCTGTAGCAGCAAGAATAACAGTGGCCTTGCTGGGCTTTTACAGTCGATGATGCAGCTACTCCCCCTCTCTAAGAAAAAGAGAGATGACTTGAAACATGTTGCAAAACCAACACCTGGCTTCCATCCATTTTTTGTAGATTATTGTATCATCCTCACCAAATTTTCTGAACAAATGGATAAGCAGTATAAATAGCATTTATCACATGGATTTTGAATATTTTTTCTCCCTAGCCAGTATGCAAAGGATCATATGCATGCAAAATTAGTTACCGTATGTTTGCACTTCTATATGTATATTCATGTTACAAGATACAATATTAGATCTACTAGCTTTCTTCCCAGAGAAAAACATAATGGGGTTACTGATGACTCTCAGCTCCTGGGAGGAATTAATTTCCTGATCTTGACCCCTGCCCTGGCCAAGATCTATCAGCAGCACGGGGGAGCAGTCCTCTTGCTGCACGCCTACATCACACAAACTAGAAAACAGCAACATATTTGTTATCCAAGAATGCAAATGAGACTGAAATTACAGTTGCACAAAAATTTTTTCCTTATAATATAAAAATGGCTATTCTGGATGAGACTAAGGACCTCTCTCAGACAATCTATGTCTGATGGCCCAGATGACATTCTTAGGAGAAAAGATAAAAATAAAAATCAAGATTTGAAAACAAGGTAAGCATAAAGCAACATTTTTACCTCTACCTTCCCAGCATCCATTAATCAATGGATTGGAAACTCCTGAGCCAGAGTGATACTGGAACTGTTGCTTCTCATGGAGAAGAATTTCATCCTCTAAGAACTTATCTTGCTCCTTTTTCAACCCATTGATAATTTTAGTCTCCATGATGAATGAACTCCAGAAATAAATTATTATATAAGTTATATGGAAAAAATTGCTTCCCTGTCTCAAACTTTATGAGAATTCCATGGAAGTATCTTAGTTCCTGTGGTATGCAGGAAACTGTAAAAAATTGTTCCCTCTTAAATTTTTCAATGCCATTCAAGATCACTGTCCTTCCTCAGCTGTTTCTTTTCCAAAGCACAAGTCCTAATTGATTTCATCTCCATTGGTAAAGATACTGGTTTTGGTCTCTGTTTGTCCTGACCACCCTCCTCTGTTGTTTTTTTTTTTTTTCTTCAGCTAATATATATGATTTAAGACAATTGACAAAAATGGCACAAAGTGTTTAAGAAGCAGAGCATCATAAATCTACAGAAAAGGATATTTCCTTTTTACCCCCTCAATTATGTACCAAAGGTATTTTCACATCTAGCTAAAATTTGCTGTGATTTAAAAATGTCTCTCCTGAGGAGTTACTAACTCATCCAGAAACCATTTTTGTTAGTATTTTTCCTATGAATATAACTATGTTTTTACCATAAGCTGCTAAAATAGCGGTGCATAGTGCCACTGGAGATGCTTTGACTCCAGCTGCATGTTTGGAAGGATACAGAGCTCCCAAAAGTCATGTGGAAAATGTACTAGCTGCCTATGGATGTCTCAGACACATAAGGGAGCCTCAAATGGCATGACACATCCATGTTTGGGCAACTGAACTGAGTCATTACTACTCTGCAAACCTGCTGCCACTCCCCATACTCAATTTCAGCTGTGTAACACCAGTAAAATTTGTCACCTGACTGTTCAGCTCCCTTTCGACTGACCATCACAAGTCCTAGAGTGGATCAGCCATGTGGGAGTCCACTCCCTGGCTGTCCTGCTCCTGGCTGGGGCAGTGGGATGAGCTCTGGCTGCCAGATCCTGACCTGCCACACTCCTGGCCCGTGGGAACCCCCTCCAACCCTTGCAGTGCCTTAACACCTGGAGTGAGGAAGAAATTAGACTGTCAAATACCTTAAGAGCCCTCAGTCACTCTGCAATGCATTTTCAGTTGCTTGTGGCTCTCCACTAGCCATCTTCTGAAGCATCAGCTTGCCCTTCCAGAAAGCAAAAAGAGTTAGATGGTCTAACATACCGTTGTAGGGGAAAAGAAGAGAAATATGTTACTCACAATTACACATTTGATGGATATATTATGAATAAAAAGCTATCATCACTCCCCCTTATAATTACATTTTTAGCTGCTCATGTTCAGTACAGCAATGTCAACAGATGGCTTGCTCACAACACAGCTTGTTCAGGTTGTTGTGCTGGTGACAATCAGGTCAAAACCTCATCTTTTGCTCTTCAGTTATGCAAGTGTCCCTCAATACTTTCCAGTTGGCTTGAAAAGGATTTTGGTTTGCTTATTGGAAACCTGTAGAGCTCCAGCTGCCATGCTGGATTTCATCTAGAAAAATTTGTGTGCTTCTGGCTAGTTAAAAATTTAAAGGTGATCTAATGCAAAGATTTCCCTCACCTCAACAGTGAAGATGCAGGAACCAGACACTTCATGATACTATACATCTTCTTCCAACAGATTCCTGAACATGCATTTTATGGCTATACAGTGAGCAAGGAAACACAGAGAATATCTAAAGACAAGGATGCATAAGGCTGAGGTGATATTCTTGCAGGGATGTTTCACTTACCACAAAAAATATACATCTTGCTGTGAGAGTTAAAGGTTTTAAACAAAAACTAAAAATAACTGAAGGACTAAATACCATCTCACAAATTGCATTTATTCCAGTATTGTGATGTAATTTAAAATATTTACAGCCAAACCAAAACATAATCAGCTGGACTATTCAAATTCTTTTTTTTTCACCCTCGGCCAGCAAATTCATGCTAGTGTCAGTGCACAGTAAAAATTTCCCAATTATGTTCCTAGAATCTCCTTCCTTCTTTCATTACACAAAGTAGTCCATATTGTTTTAGTTCTGAGTCATCGTCAAAGATCAGTTGAACCACTGAAGAACGTGAAAATGCATTGCAGAGTATCCAGATTCAGTTTGGTGTCTTACTTCACCCAAGCCAAAAGGGGACACAGTACAGAAGAGAAGGCACAGCCCTGGGGGGGTATTAAAAGAGTTGTCATGCTTTGTTGGTCTGAGTCTTTTATTTGGTGTTGGAAATGGCTAAACAGTGAAAAGGGGGACTATTAAAAGTCATTAATCAGGCTAACATTACAGTATCAGTCATACTAATATGCAACAACAGTAATTAATTTTTACATGGCTCTGACAGTTGATTTCAAAGCACGTGACAAAAGACTCATGTTCCCCTCCAAGAAATGGACAAATAGAAGCAATTTGGGTTAAAAGGTACGTGTCTAATATCAAAATCAATGATAAAATCCTATTCATGAGTAGTATGGCAGGAACCCACACCCTGACCCTCTCTTCCCCATGGACAAGGAAGACATCCCTTGAAATCTCACAGGTTTCCAGATAAATTTGTGCTACTACATGTTTATTAAAGCTTTAATGTATATTCATAATGACTTCATTTAAAGTTCTTTTCTGGATATTTATAAATTTAAAACCAAGGATTGTCAACCACAAAGAAAACCTTAGCCTCCCATACATGGCTTATGGTGCCAGAAAGGACTAGCAGTGTAATGAATGAGGGCAAACTCAAATCTTGCCATGCTAGATAAACTATCTGGAAAAAACTATACCACAATTCAGTAAGGACAAGAACAAGATTCTATAGTAAGCACCACAGCAAAAGAGATAGCACACAGTTGGATAACAGTGCTGCAGTTCTCTTAGATATGATAGAATCATAGAATGGTTTAGGTTGGAAGGGACCTTAAAGATCATCTAGTTCCAGACCCCCTGCCATGGGCAGGGACACCTCCCACTAGACCTGGGTGCTCAAAGCCCCATCCAGCCTGGCCTTGAACACTTCCAGGGGTGGGGCCTCAACGACTTCCCTCGGCAACCTGTTCCAGTGCCTCACCACCCTCAGAGTGAAAAATTTCTTCCTAATATCTATTCTAAATCTGCCCTCTTCCAGTTTGAAGCCATTACCCCTCGTCCTATCACTACAGGCCCTTCTAAAAAGTCCCTCTCCAGCTTTCTTGTAGGCCCCTTTCAGATACTGGAAGGCTGCTATAAGGTCTCCCAGAGTCTTCTCTTCTCCAGGCTGAACAACCCCAACTCTCTCAGCCTGTCTTCATAGGAGGTGTGCTTTAACCTCTGATCATCTTCATGGCCCTCCTCTGGACCCACTCCAACAGGTCCACATCCTTCTCGTGCTGAGGACTCCAAAGTTGGACACAATATTCCAGCTCACGAGAGCAAAGTAGAGGGGCAGAATCACCTCCTTCGACCTGCTGGCCATGCTTCTTTTGATGCAGCCCAGGATGTTGCTAGCTTTCTGGATTGCAAGTGTACATTTCCATCTCATGTTGAGCTTCTCATACACCAATACCCCCAAGTCCTTCTCCTCAGGGCTGTTCTCAACCCATTCTCCGCCCAGCCTGTATTTGTGCTTGGGATTGTGGCAACCCATGTGCAGAACCTTGCACTTGGCCTTATTAAACTTCATGAGGTTGGCATGGGCTTCAGAAAAGATGTGCAAAAAACATAAGCAGTCTAGAGAGAACAGGAATGGATGTGTATGAGAAAAGACTGAAGAACGAGTTGTTTATCCTAGAAGAGGTCTGATAAGTTCTTGAACTCCTTATATCTTAAGGAGTTGTTCTTTTAGCATTCTCCTTCATAGCAGCAGAGAAAACTACAATTTTTCTATGCCTATATGAGTAAGAAATTATGAATTTAAAGTGCAGGGTGTTCTGATATTATGAAGATAGTTTATAACAGTAAGCACAATGAAGCAATTGAACAAGCACTTTGCAGAATTTTCCATCACTGCAGAAAAGCTTGGAAAAATGTTTCACTGAGGAAAAACTTAGACACATGCCATGATGACATAGGTATACATCTCTGAAAATGACCAGTGCTGAAGTTAATAAGTTACCAGTAAACCTGAAGCTGACAGGTTGCAAAGTCAACCAAAATATCACTGAAACTAATCAGTGTTCACAGTTGTTCTCAAGCCGCCTTCAGACTATTCTCGTAGAGATCTGAGTGCTTCTAAACCTTCACTGATGGTTTTGTAGATTGGAAGACTCTTATGATTTAAAATTTATTTAGGAAGAGTACAATTAGCCAAGGTTGTATTTAACACTAGAGTAAATATAATGAAGTTGGCGAGAAATGATTCAATATAAATAGAAGGAGGAATCAAGGCTACAGACGGCTGTGGCTGTAAACACAGCAGAGACCGTAAATTAAATGCCAAATAAAGAAGCTCTATAAAACACATCTTCATAATTATAAAAGCCACAACAGAAAGCAGTGAATAGTTAGCGTATTTACAGACCCTGCAGAGCTCTCTGTATGACCTCTGATAACCTCTTCTCCAGTCTGACAACTACTTTTTTTTTTTCTGCACTGCTTCATGCAAGAGTGCCTGAGTGGGCTTGCTATGTTCAGATTATTAATTTAAGTAAATCAGATTGTGCAGAGTATTGCAGCTGGCTTCCTCAGCCACCTGACCTACTTAAGACTCATCAATTTGTAAAGAAGAGGGAACAATAAATGTGGAATGAAATGAAGAGGTATCTAGAGCAAATGTCTAATTTACTGGGCATGAGTGAGGTGATGTATGAGTCTCTGTTTCTAATCCCAACTTATAAATTTTGAAAAATAATTCAAAAATGTACCATAGTAGCTTTAATGCCACTGATTGGATATAAAGCTCCACTTTACCTGACAATTTTTGTATCTGTGTTTTGTCGATCACTATTCAGTAGCTTACCTGATTTTCAAAGTTGGACTGCTAAATGAAGGCCTTAATCAAGATTCCAGAGGAGTTTCTTTGTTCATTGGTGTTCCTCTCCATCTGACAAAAAAAGACACATAAAAGATCCTCTGATGTATAGTTTTGCCTGAATGAACAGAAAACATCACTTTAAGGGAGTCTTGTACATTTCCAGTACTACAATAGATGGATCTGGCTCACTTTATTTGAATTTTCTGGCTTATTAGATAAACTAAGCTCTTAGAGACCACTTGTTATCTCAAAGTCTTTCTCAATTTAAGCTGTCCATCCACATTTTGTCTTGCTAAAAGTAAAGACAGCCACCAGGAAGACAATTTATAATGGTGTCTTTGGCTGCCCCAAGCAAGATTGCTCTGTGCAATTAATTATCCATCTATACAATTAGTCATACAATATGAGATAAGCGATTAACATTTTAGGGAGAACAATGGGTTTAAGACTTAAAACAGGATTTTTCTATGGGGAATATGCTCACCACAGGATGAAGATCA
Organism: Burhinus oedicnemus; assembly: GCA_008921705.1. Lineage (NCBI taxonomy): Eukaryota > Metazoa > Chordata > Aves > Charadriiformes > Burhinidae > Burhinus > Burhinus oedicnemus. Next base: position 589,010 of record VFFE01007673.1, on the reverse strand, counting down.
GAAAGAACTGGCATGACAAAGGAAAAGATATTGAAACATTACGGTGTGTGCTTTTGTTATACTCAAAATCTTCTTAGGGGTGAAAAAGAAACATACCTCATATATAAAGGCAAGAAATTATTGTTGGCGTAACTGGAATCTTAGCAGTCCAATAAAATAATAATAATAATAATTAATAATGATTATTAGTAGTATTAGTAGTATTAGTATTGCAGGTCTAGTTATTACAATAAGTGAATATAAAAGAGTATGAACAATATCACTATTCATAAAAGTTCTCAATCATAAGAAACTTTTTATACCCACGCTTCACAACATTTTCTCTTTTATTTAGCATCAGTTAAATTAATCATCTGAACATAGCAAAGCCTGTCCTTCCCTGCCCCCTACTCTCAAGGTCAAGACCACAAGTCTGAGTGGGGTTGGAAGCACAGCTTCAGTCTGTCTGAGCAGGTGGAGGGTACAGCAAGTTAACAGCACCTCAAGTCCTTTGCTGGGGATGTTGATGGTAGTATGCTGATGGCTTCTTCTTCCTCAATGTACAGTCTGCTTAGGGTTGCTTTAATATGTTGACAGCATGCTCTTACACCTTGCTCTTTCTCTTTTGGTTTGCAAGTTCACATCACATATGAATTTAATATTTATGCATTTTATGTGCATTAGATGCTTCTATTTTGTTCCCTTTGGTATCCCTGAAACAGGTTTTGCTCAGCTCCAGGTCTGCATTTCTTTCACTGACTATTGGTGAGTTGTTCATAGCTGTGAGGTCGCCAGTGTCAGCCTGTGTCTCATGTCTTATCCCACCTGTACTCCTCTGCTCTGCATCTTGTGTCACCACATTTTAAGGCTTCTTCTCTCATACCAAACTTGTATTTCTCTATATTGTATCATTATGCTAGAGTAATCAGTATCTCTGTGGACCACTACAGCTTTGGTTCTACATTCATGTTTTCATAGGATATGGAATCAGAGTATTTTATCATTTCAGTATTTTAGGATAAATAAAAATAGCGATTAATTTAAACAAAAGGAAAAATTGCTGCTAGTTCCTGGATCAACTGCAAGAAAATTTTTATAGTTTCAGAAAGAAATTAAATATTTAGATAAACATAATATATTCCCAGGAGTATTCCAGGTCAGAACATTTTTGATCTTTGGCATGTCTTGCAGAAGTTACCAGAAAGTAAAAATAGCTTACTCTAATTCTCTCACACCAGTCTGTAAACACAAATGCTGCAACTAAAAGAAATAATTGTTGTGCCTTGATTTATAAGCCCACTAACTATTTTTTGTGAAGAAATCATCACAAACTGTAATTTCAAACAAACTTAATGTGTTCCATTACTGAGAATAGCGTTTTCACACCCTTTATGTGTGCTGAATATATTCAAGAACATGTATTATGTCATCCTTAACACTAGAATGAAAAAAGTTTCTTCTTTTTTTTGGGGTGGGAGGGGGCCACAACTATCAGTCAAGGAACCAACTGCACAGACATTTCTGTACCAGACATGTTTGATACAGATGAAGAGTCTTACTATGCTATCACCCGCTTAGCACTTTCACTACTATCATAACCAGTAAAGAGAAATATTTTCTGTACATCAGCTAAATGTCACTTTTATGAACTAGGAAGGTGGCTTTTGCACTGCATATATTTTCTACCTGTAAAAATACCCCAAACCTCATTAAAAAAGGGTACTTTAAAAAAGTACCTTGACAAATCTTAAAGTATGCACTCTTAGAATGTCATCGAAAGTGCTTAAAATTACAGTCATAGTGGTTTTCCAGGTCAATTCCTGATCTTGGTCTCAATTTGCACATAAAGCTAAGCAAACATAACAAGTTACCTTACAGGATATATAAACTCACTGCAGAATAGATGCATTTAAATATGAACCACCCAAGACAAAAACTAATCTTTTCTTGCAATTCAAATAACACTGTCTTTTCTTTTTCTTTTTTTTTTTTTTTTTTTTTTTTATTATTT
>VFFE01007673.1:572225-583342 GCA_008921705.1 Burhinus oedicnemus | reverse complement strand
CCCCCCCCCCCCCCCTCCCCGGACATTTTTAGTAATCAGAACTACTTCCCCCTCCAAAAATTAAAAAAAAATATAAATCCAACCAAGTACAGAAATTCCACATAGGCAAAGATGTTTCTTTTCCAATTTATACTGTATTTAGATCAGTCAGCTGATTTTGTCTCTACACAAGTTTTTGGGCCCCACCAGAAACCAAAACCTAACGCTATTCAAGTATCCATAACCAGGTGAGCTTATAAAGAAGCTACCTAAAAACATTAAACAGATCTCACGAAAAGGTATTTCACTTTTTTATGTAGGCTAATTGGCCAACAGCCGATATAAAGAATTGCAGTTGTGTGCTTTCAGAAGCTAAGGGAGAAAAAGATTGGTTTCGATCAAATCCCTTTCTCAGATCCAACCTGGCTTCTCTACAACTTGGAAGTTATTACTGTAGAGTTTGTAACAGGGCCAAATCCCGAAAAAGACCATGGAAGCTAATACAGTATTGGTTTGTTATTTGCTCGGTGTATTTCTCTTCTTACTCTTTCATTTGTTTGTTTTTAAGGGTTGCAAAAATTAACATATTCCTCAGAACCATCATATATAACATACACAAAAACTTGCTGAAAATGAGAAGCAAAGAGGTTAATACTTCTCTGGTGAAGTAAATCAACTTGCTTGTGGAGATCCAGCCTTTCTGAAAAATCATATCTAATCTAACATTGCCCCCTATACTCCAGTTCAGCTACAGTTTTGGTCAAATTTGTTCCTAGCCTGAAGTCTCCATAACCAATAGACTTGCATCATGAATGAATTCTGGATATTATCTGCCCTTGCCTGTAAAATCTCCTTTGAAATTTGAAAAATATATTGAGAAGAGCAGACACCATTGCCGATACTGATTCATTCATGACAATAACAACATGTTTAATTATCTCTGTAGACCTTCCCCTGCATCCAGTTCACAGAAAATAGCTCTATTTCAATGAAGTGTGGTTTGGTACAGCAGCCTCCTGATATCTCACATTCTTATTTAATGAACTTCCTGTCTTTCTTATCTGTATGTTAAAGAAGAAGAGAACTCATTGAAATGGAAATAATCCTGAACATCTGATTATGTGCAATGCACTTTGAAATTATACACACAAACATTTATGTTACAATAGCAGCCCTACACTAATTAATAATTATGTTTGATTAGTCAGGCCCTTTGAGGATTGCTCAGAGACCTCATTCTCCACAACCATTAAAATATTTGTAACCAGAATCTTAATGCAGCTTGATGTAAATCAGATAAGAAAGTTTTTTGCCAGGTTGTTAGCTTGTTTCATTAGGTGAGGCAGCAGAATGGTATTAAATGAGAGCAAAGAAACAAAAATAGCATGAGAAAGTAAACGTTAAGTAAAGACAGTGATACGAAGAGACAAGCTTTGCCCAGCAAGCCTTAAAAAATCAATGTCATGTTTAGCCAAATAGTACTCAAGGGCAAACCAAACTCTCTTGTATCTATTGCCTAACGCTTTTCTCAAACTTCCTTGCTAATGATTACTAGCCTGTACCAATCAAGAAAAAATATCCTGATTTTGTGAAATGCAGTTGCTGAATGTCAAATTGATGTATTTTTACCACAACAGATACTAGAATGATCAGATGCTAAAAGTGAAAATTTCAATCATATTTGCCACCAACAAACACAAATAAACATATTCAGAGAACTGCTTTTCTTATAATAACTCTTCTGTAGTTACTACTGGCTTATGCCACAAAGTAAACTAATGATTCGTTAATATGAATCAGTGTTAAAGTAAGAAATTAAAAGAAAAACTGGTAAACCTAAAGGTTGTCTATGCAGAGACAGCTAGTCTTGCAGACTTTCTCAGGGGGCCATACCATGTACAATTCAAGACCACTGATTTTTCAGCAAAGGATACAATAAGAAATACAAGCTTGATAATAAAAACAACAGGGAACACCGCACTCCCTGCATCCAGCTATATATCTTGCTCATTCAATAAGCCAGTTAAGGAGAGTTTGAGACAGCTTGCTTTAAGTAGAATTATAAGCATCTGCACCTGCTGAGAGCCTGGTTCAGCTGGCTCTGATCCTGCACTTTTTTAGACCTTTGGATGTGGTTACTTTCAAAGAAATTATACTGGACTAGAGAAGCAGCATTTGTCCAGCTCTCACCACCACCGTTATCACTGTGCCGCCAACTTCCCAGGCTCTCTCAGACATCTTGAGCCATAGTAGATGAGAAGGAACTGTAACATTGTAAAGACTAACAGATCTGACCAGGGCAAATTAAGTAAAACACCTTAGAGAGCAAGAAAGTTCTTCTGCATAACTAAAGGAGCATGATGATCTTACCAGAAACGTAACAGCAATGCCAACATCTGTCGTACTATCAGTTTTTCTCTCTTGGCCCAAAACATTTTATAAGGAAAGACAGAATTGTCATCTTTGTTTTACAGACTGAGGCATAAAGAAATTATTTGTCCAACGCCAGCCAGCAGACGACTGTTATGGAGAAGAGTTTGGGGGTCACAATTCTTGGTTCAGAGTGATCCCAATGTGCATCTTCAATAAAGAGCAGCCATGAACAGAAGCTGAAGGAAAGGAGACAGACATACCAATCAACATATGTTCATATGGATTTCTTATTCCTACGTGTCTTTCATCCAGAGCCTCTCATGCAGTTTGTTCAATGTCCCACCAACACCTTAAGTATACTTGTTCCTCCCTTCCAGCAGATGAGTCAGGCAACTTCCAAGATCTACCTTTCTCCTGGAGTCTTACATGGAAAAATTCCTCAGGAATGAACTCTGAAACTGACATCACTTGGTTTAATGTACTGAAAAATATTGTTAGGACTCAAGACTACAGAAAGTAGCTATGACAGATTTGACTCTTTGGTACTCACTACAGTCTGGGGACTACCACAGGGAAGAGGACTGTAAGTGCAAAGACAAAAACATCTGTAGGACAATTTTTTTCCCATTTAATGCTGTGGATTAACTGGTAACCATAGCTAGAGCATTTTCTTCTGTTTCTCTTATTAGAGCTCGGCATCCAGCCTTTATTATTGGAATTATCTCATCTTAGTTGGTGTTATCCAACAAAATAAAAGAATTTTTGAAGGTGACATTTCTTTTAACAAAATATACATTCATGGAAAAAGACCCTAAACAAAAATACTTTTTCATCTCTTAATGTTCCCCCTCCTCCTCAAAAAAACCCAGTAAAATCTTCATATTGGTAGGACAACTCATGCATTTGTGTCAACATTGGTAAAGATCTTACTGGAGATTTCTCTGTCACAAGTTTGATTTCAACAACTTCCAAAATCCTAAGTCAAGCAGTTCCACATGTGTAGGTAAAAAATAAAACACAAACAAAAAACCCAACCAACCAACCACACAAATACATACACTACCAACAGCACCCCATTTGCACACTTTTTTTGCACATTAATCACACTGCCAGCCTGAACTGTGGACAATTAAGACAGCAGCTCCTACTGCAAAGAGGATCAAATCCTCTTAAAGTTCCATATGGCCCTTTAATCTAAGTGCTCTGTACAGAGGACTTAGTTCTAGTGCTCACCCCACATGAATCAGCTCGAACTCTGTAACTGACCTCATTTGGCATCTGTCAGAAACTAAAAGCAATAGCACCCAGCTGTTCACTTTAGTAAAACATACAATTGCATAAATGAAATATAAAACTATAAACTTAACTCTAATTCTTTGGAAACTCAGTGCTACTCAGTTGCAAAAATTCAATTCTTAGCCCTTTTTAGTTCTGGAATTTCAATACATTTCTGAACAAACCATTTTCAGTTCCAACTCCCGCCCCAAAGATTTTCTGCTGTGTTTTCTCATTCTGTACTAAGACTCTGTCATGGCACATGGGATTCTTTTCTACCCTAAAATAGAGTCCTTTTCTCAGGGTGAAGGAGCATTTTCAATGTCACTTACCATCACTGAGAAAAGCATTCAGCAAGCTGTTTACCATGGATTAGAAAAGGGACTTTAGCCCTTTATACCATTTCTTAAAAGTTGCAGTTCCTCTAACCTCCCTTGCTTCCTACCAGGAATGGTACTTGTCTTCATCTATTACATGAAGTACTAGTCAAGAAAACAATTATATAAGGGTCTACCGCTCTTGCCCTACTCCTGAGTAACTCACCCTAGGAGGAGTCTTCATAGTTTCGGCAAGGAGCCAGCTATTTCCCACTGTAAATAAAGTCAGTAGAATACACTATCAAAATTCACGTTTTGAAGCATTAAGAGAGAAGGCTACACTAGAAGAAAGGAAAAGATTAGGGGGAAGATAGGGAGGGGTGCAAAAATTGTACTGGGGAAAGAAATGTAACATGGTCACACTGTTGAGGGACGTCTTGGCCCTTCTGTGCAATGACTGCACCTGGCTGCTTCTGGCTGCAAAGGAATTAGATACCTCCATCAGTACCCAGGCATGTCCACAGAAGGAAGCCACATATTTCAGATACTAGGAGAGGACTAAGGGTGTTGTACAGACAGGCTGGTGGTAGGAGAAAGAAAATAGAGGCTGAAAGGTGGAAATTCATGGAGGGAAAGCTGGTAGGTAGAAGGATAGGAGAGAGGTCACTGCTTGCCAGAGGTCAGAGAGTGATAGGGCAAGATGGATGAGGAGGGGGGAAGCCAGTAACAAGGAACTGAGGTTTTAAAAGGGAAGGAGGAGAATGAATAAGGCTCTGAATGACAATTAATTAAGAAGGAAACTAGGAATGATATGGCAAGCCCACAAAGTGGACTTTGAAAAGTAAACTGGATTAAGAAGCCAGTAGTAGGACAGAGGCAGGACTGAAGCAAAAAAAAGCCTTTGGCAAGAAATGACAGAACAACAAATTCTATCCTTAAAAAAAAAATCTAAAGCTCGCTTCTTATTCTTCAGAGTGCAAAAAAAGATCAGAAATTCCTACATCTCCTGTCCGTAAATCTCTCTGAAACCACTGGTGAAGCGTGCCATTTATCGTTAGTCCACACGGAGAATTTATATTAGCTATTGCTAAACGTTATATACTCAGCTCAAGTAGTAGGAATTTGTTGATTCAGTTTAAGGATGCCAAATCTTCTGAAGAACTGTGAAGGAAGAATTCATTGGTAACATACAATGGAGAAAGTAGAGTAGATTGCTTTTTGCAGTGTAGAAAATTACATACAAAAAATCATACAAAAAATGAATATGTATCTTACAGTACACTAAAAGAACATAACCACAGTTGTAGATACTAATGCTTCTGAAGACTATAAAATGCTAGAACCCTTAAAGCAGTCTTTGTTAATATTATATCATTGCATATCATATTTTTGTATAGCGTTCCTGCCAATGTATTACACAGACTGGGCTCCCTGACTCTTCTGATACTGCTGTAATATCTTGGCAAGTTTAAAAGTTGATGTCTTTGTTTTTTGTATGTAAATGTAAGCATTTATTTTTAGCTAATAAACTATTGCTACAGGGAAGTACAACATTATAAAACAATTACTTTATATATTACAAGTTACACATACCTACACCAGAAATATCTCTGTAACTCATTTTTGACATTATATACCAGCTTTTATACTTTATTTTCAGTGCCCCGTGTACAAAAATAAAATAAAAGTTCAAACACAAAAAGTGGAATAAAAATAATTAGTTCTCCAGGTTCTGATAAAATCAAACCTGGACTCAAATTTACTCATAATTAAATTAGGAATCTTTTATTTTGGAAATTCCCTGAAAATAATGAAGATAAATTGACGTCATTAGTTTAATTCAGTTTACCCATGGTGTTTTGGTATATTTTTTTAATCATGGTGTGGCTGATAGAATATGAAACATTCAGTTATACTTTCATTATCCAATGAAGGTGCAAAGGAAGAGAGACACTGTGAACACAGAGATACCCACAGAGTGGTTACCCTAGCAACAAGGAGCGTTCCTTCATCAAATTACTGGTGGTTCACCACCAAAGTCAGTAGATCAGAAACCTATTGCACTTATAAAAGAGATTCATTTAAAATGTAGCTGATGTTGTTTCCCAGCCATATTTTGCTCTCAAATCTTTAAGAAAACACTTTTTGAGAAAGGTTGTGTGTCTGGTTGAAGATGCTTCAAGGGGTAAAATCTTTGAGAAAAATTCTGGGTTATTTACTTGCAGAAAGGTGGACCTTGCCTAAGCTTCCAGCTTGGTGCTCAAAAGTTGCAGAGCCACCACACATCACTCACCTAGGTTCTCCATGGCATAACACAGACAGATCTGAGGGCTCTCTACATTGGCCACAATGCAGATCAAGTACATCAGCTGCACTGAGCACAATGTCAACCTTGAACAAGTAAGTATTGTTCAAATGCCAGATGTATTAGCTTGGCCTCCGTGCCTCTTAGAGACAATCCCATAGTTTTTAAATCAGAGCTGACTTGCATGACACCAGACTGGAGTGAAAAAAATCTTCTCATAAGGAAAATAATTTTGGCTTTCTAAGATATTAAATTTCTACAGTGAATTTTCCTTAACTCTTTCTACGTATATCTGCAAAGGAGGCAACACTTTCTTCTGTGTTGATCTGTATCCATCTATTAATTTATGTTGTTCCCATCACTGTTGATAGGACCCTCACAACATCTGTGGAGAGGTCTTATCCTAAAGAATCTACAGGAAATGGGTATAAAACCAAAGTACTCATCAGAAACAACCATCTATTGGCAAACAATTCTAGCATTTTGCACTGCAAAACTAAACGTGACCTGTTGCATCTCCAGTGTGCTTACTTATGTTATTGATACTAAATGCAGAAAGTAAATGCCATACAACAGTATCATCTCCTGGGAAAAATTCTACTAATCATTCAAGACTCTTTCCTTAAAACGACAACCATCATGATCAAGGGCCTGACTAATTGCAAAAGGCAGTGCCTCTGCACTGCAGTCGAGATGCTCACCTGGTGTGAATTCATGGAGAGCCACTCAGAGCTGAACCCAAATTAAACTGAGCTTGAATTCAGTAAAGACAAATAAGGTTTTGTTACTGTTCCAGGAATTTAATCTCTTCTACTTGCTATTGTAAAGCCAGAGTGCATTTTAAGTTAGCACAAATACAAAAGGGAGGAAAGAGCAATGAAGAAAGACTATTCCAAAATGTGGTGTCATAATAGTGAGGGTCACAGAATAAGCTTCCCCCTCCCACCATGGGCTAGACTTTCCAAGCTGGACTTGCCCCACCCAGGTTTTGGCAGCTAAATTAGGAATATTACTTAGTTTGCTCTGCAATTGTTGGTGAGATGCTCTTGAGGTAATTCATATTTTAGATGGGCTGAATAATCTTCTGTAGAGGTCTTTCCCTCCAAACTCTGAGCAAACTGAGAAAGTGTCTCATACAGGTGTATAGGTTCTATAGTGTCACCACAACTTCTAAATGCCTTTCTAAACATCCATAGAGCTAGAAACAATGTAGCTCATACCATTTATGAAATTGAAAACTGTTGAATTGTTTGCATTTGTATCCTTTTTATAGAGGGGCACACTGTGAAGAGAAAGTAATATGAGAGACAAGAGAACAATTGCTGTGTTTGAATCCTAATTTTGTTCTGGAATCTGTTACCTTCAAAGTGGAAGCTGGTGCCATTCAAGGCAATTATCCTGTCAACATATTATGTGCTCTGATTGTGACAGCAACATAATGATGGCATTGCATTTGCAGGGCTGGTCTCAGACAGGATGACAGATGGTATCTCCATTTCATAGTGCTGTCCCCAAACAGATTTAAAAACCAAATGAGTAGCTTTCAAAGAATATAATTTTAAAGAATAAAAAGTGATGATTATTCATGCAATTTAGACAATGTTAAGCTGCAGCCAGTAGCACTCAATATTCACTGGAGCTCAATCTCAGCCCTTGAAATCCCTGAGCAACACCTTTACTTTAAAGATGAATAATGACTATGAGGAGCACCAATATCAGTGCAGCAATATGTGAAGGTATAAGACCAGCAAATTGAGATGTTTACTTAGCCTCTTCTGCTCTCCAGAAAATCTGCACTTGCTGAAAAGCTTTTAAAATCTGTCCGAGTGTTGTGAATTACCTGACTCACAGAAGAATGGAGTATCTTCATCCTGTCTGAATACTAACCATGCATGGAAATTTGATAAATAGGAATAACACCACAAAGATCTACAGAGACCTAACATTATATTCAACAATTACTTATTGACAGATTTGACAAAAGCAGTATGAAGAACTTGCAAGGAATCATACATGCAAAGCAAGCAAGCCTAAGCATTCTGCCTGCTAATCCTGTAGTACAAATCTGTGATGAAAGACTCATCTGAAAGTAAATACCTACTTTTCTGATTGTTATGGTAAAAATTTAGAGGACTGGTAAAATTCTTATATGGGAAATGTTTCCCAAATTGAACTAAACATTTCCTATGATAAGGAGCTGTTTCATTGTGACACACAGCACTAACTTGACCAAACTCGGACATCTAGAGCAGTCCAGGACATTGCCACACTTTTGACTGAAACTAGCTAGCCAGTTATCTCTGAGCAGTTCTGTGAGGGTAGAAATGGGCCATGAATCCCCTTTTTTCTTGCATCTCAACAACCTACACTCATAAATAATTCCTTTGCCTGGTGAGTACATTTTTAACATGTCTACTGAAAAAACTGCTCACCAGTGTGAATTAGTGAATCACAGTCCATTGCCTAGAAAGTAGAAAGATTTCTTGTTACATTCATTAATTTCTGAATTGTGAGAAAAGAAGATCTAAAACCATCATAAATCAGGAAAAATAAAGATAAATAAATATCTTTCCAACTTATTTCAGCTTATAAGATTCAATAATCCTGATAGTTTAAACTATATATTTTCTAAGTAAGCAACAGGACATCAACCAAGAATAAAAAAATATTCTCTTGTCAGCATCTACCCAACATGTGTTTAAAGGGTCGATACTTTGCACTTCCAATATTGCTTCTCTAATGCCTTAGGAAAAAAGCAAAACGTAAGAAAAACTAGTGGAGACACACACCTGAAAAATAATTATTAAAATTGTTCTTGTAAGTTTAAGAAATGCTTAACTCAACCTTATTGCTGTAGAGTACCTACATCTTTCCTTCCCATCCATTCCTCTCTACACTCAAGACTCTCCTGACTAAAATTGTGCCACTTTTGTTCAGTCATCTAAATGAGATACCTGAATTAGAAACAGAATTTGCTTTGATTCCCTTGACAGATAGCAGCAAGAGATATGCCCTTCAGCTGATATTGGATTTCATTATTAAAAAGCTCCCTGAATTTAAAAATGTTTATCGCAACCTTGTCTAATGTCATCTTCATTATTATGAAGTAATAATAATTTTAATATAATTCAAAACAACCTTAAAGCATGTAATCAACGGATTTTATGGACAAAATAATTCTGTCTTACAGAGCAGCAAGTAATGTTCAATGAATGCAGTTTACACCCCACTCAGTAACAAAACAGAGAATTAGAGAAATTAGAGAACAATTACAGAAAGTTATCAAATGAGGCATCAGGGAAGGAATTATATTTTGAAGCAATCTTTTTCATTGATTAAGGAAATACTTGTCATTAAGAGCCTAAGAATCCACCTTAATTCATTCTTCATTTCAGCTTTGTTCTAGCTTATTCTTACCGAACCTCACAAAACATATTAACTTCTGAATTCTTTAAGATGCTTTAGCACCATAGTAGTCAAACAGTGATGTTGAAGCCATTCAGTTGGAAGTAACAATAGTCTAATGAAAATGTGTTTTCCACTGGACTTTCTAAAGCATATGGCTGTCTTTGCTTAAAACTGAACAAGCTCAGTAAGAAGTAGCAGTGAGTAGCTATATCACTCACTCACATGAACGGAGCTATAAAATGCATCATTATGAATCCACAACTAACTTGTTTTGATCTACAAGAATAAATTCAAAAAACTAATAATCCCATTGCCACATGTTATGTGAGTCCTACATCTCGCTGTATTTGACAACATACACTGAAAAAAATCCCAATAGTGGAAAAGCATCAGAAAACCTAACTGGGCTGTGTGCCTAGATAACTTAACCATTCTCTGCTGTACTGGCTATGAAGGTTTGATCACATTGATTCTGAGTCAGGTGGTAGATTCCACAAGCCTCCTAACATCCAATGAAAAGAAATAGGATACATGTCAGAGGAAGTGGGTGGATGGATGGATGGATAGAATGTCTGTCTATATATGCCCTTCCCATATTCCCAACAGATGTTCCACTCAGATCACCAAACTCATCTTTTCCCTAGGATGAACGTCCTGCATTTTCAGACCATGGTGGTAATTTTCTCCCCATCATCTTAACTGAATACATAATGAACATACAATATGGTATACGGAGCTACACAGCTGAGATTTCATGTACTTACTGCTTTCATTCATAAGCTCTAAGGGTTATTATTGTTATTTATTTTGACCTCAGTACATGTAAAGAAAAGATATAAAAAAGGGGTTGTGCTGCAGATCAGAGTAGACTATCAGAATTCTTTCTCACGTTAAAATCTGTGAAAAAGTAAATGTTTGGCTGGTTCTTTTTCTCCCCATTGACGTCCAAATAGTAATACAGCAAGTGCATTGAGAGTTACCAAGCTATGTTCACAGTATACAGACACTAGTATATCTTTTAAAACTGCTATAGCATGAGTTTTGCTATAATTAGGTTTGAAAACCTTTTTTCTGTTTAAAGGTTAGGGTTTTTTAATAAGTGCTATCAAAGCCACATCCTTGTTCAGATTGCACTGAAGTTTGGCATACTTCCTAAGGCTGCATAACTGTGTGAGTGTTTCAAACACGGTGGGACATTTCCTCTAGAGTGAATTAACATTTCTGCCTTAGGGAAAAAGGAGAGAGACCCCACTATCCTCCCCACCCCTCTTCTTTGACTTTCCTCAAACAGAGCTCTTGTTCCAATTGTGCAGAACTTTGCCCTTTTACAGACCTGGAAACTTAAAGGGATCCTTTAAATTTACCTAGCTACTCTGCCTTCTCAAATGCAAAACTGTGGATTAACCCTGACATGCCTGCTGCACTACTCCTACTGTTAACATTCCTTTCTGCATTAAAAA
>VFFE01007673.1:456048-572205 GCA_008921705.1 Burhinus oedicnemus | reverse complement strand
AAAAAAAAAAAAAAAAAAAAAAAGAGAGAAAAAAGAAAATTCCATATCAAAAGTCCTTCACAAACAGAAGAATTTGGGGGACTTCTGTTAACAGCTTACAGGGGGAATAATACAGAAATTAGTAGCACTGAAGTGAATCCTACCAGGCATCTTAAATCGTGGACAAACTTTTCTTCTATGACATCAAAAGATTCAGACTCAATTATTTTCCTAGACCACCTCATACCACAATCACTGACCTGAGAAACGGATGGGAAGATCTACGTAACTACCAGTAGTTACTGGGTTTTGGTGCAGCAGATAAAGGCAAGATGTTTATACAATATAACAAGTGCTGAAGATAAAAAAGTAAAATGTTGTAAAATATCAATGGTGGTATAAAGGTTGAGGCTTTTTGTTTATGAACCTTGCAAAGGCAGGAGCAACACAGAGTGGAGGAGATGTGCTCAATCGCTCTGTAAGTCTCTTCAGATTTTACTGAGTTACCAAGGACTCTCTCTGTTACAGTACAGTGCGACGTTATTGCAGTCCGTGATGAACTGCTGTGGTCCATTCACAGCCACTGTGGGAACAGCGGTGTTGGTTTTGGTTAATGCCAAAGAATTACTGGGTGTTTTCTTTATTCTGAAAGGATGAAAAGTAGAGTCATACCTTTTCATTGCATTTTAAAGGAACGCTGATTGGTTGAGCAAGTATTTTATAAAACAGCATAAAGCCTTCTTCCCTTCATACCCCTCTCCAAAATACTAGGGGGGAACAGTGAAATACTAAAAAATCAAGTGCTGAAATAATTCCTTTATAAGCCATCTTCATTGTGTTTAACAAAGATTTTCCACTTTTTAAGTGATCAAGAAGATTTTATTATTAATTAAGATACACTTAATTAAGTCAAGCACAGGTGAAATGACCACTATTAGTTCTTCCTATTAAGGTCTGCACAAGTATTTCTTTCCCATAGTTTTTCTGGGCAACAAATTTCCTTGTACTAAAGGTTGCAAGATGAAAATCCATCACATGGCATTTAGATAGAGAGCTCTGAGACAGGTTTGCCCTGGCTTTGGGAGGTCTGATTTTTGCACCAAAGCTGCATGTGCAGTTCTAAGAGAAGCGTGAAGACCAGCACACCACTTTTGCATACTGTCCTTGTGGGCCGTGCCAGGTGATGGAACTGCTTGTTTGCTCACAGTTTATTGTGGCTGAGTTGTAAACTACCATTATTCATAAGAATATGGCTGAACAAAAGAGAGGAGAGTGATCTATCTTTCTTAATGGTATTGGGTATGGTAGTAGGGAGCCATCAGAATGTGCTTATGCGGGAGAGGCACCTACACAGCAGGCTGGTGCAGGCAGAAATGAGGAAGATGGGACAGAGAGTGCCTCTGGGATGAGTGCAGCCTGCAACTTTTCTAAGAGGAACAGAGCTCGAGTCTGCGAATGGATGGATCTCTGCAAACCCCAGCTGTGTTTGCATCAAGTGACATGGAGCCCCATGCCATGACCTCGCTGCAAGTGTTGATCGAACAGGCAGGAGCAGATGTGCCAAGTCCCAGTCACTGCTCCAGCTCTATGAATGTCTCCTTAATGCATAGCAGGGCCTCATTATATGTGACCTAAATAACTGCCATGTTAATCTGGCCTCTAGAATAACTTTGGAGGTGCTCCTCTCTTGCAATACAGCTGCAAGTGCTTTTACAAGCAGCATCTTGATGCCCCTGAAAAGCTTGCCAGACAAGTGGAGAACAGTACATACGCTCTTCACCCTATATCCTTCCTGTCACTGATATCATGGTATGCACTGAAGGGATGTAGTTTTTCCTCTGCCTTGGCAGGAAACTACTATAAAAAAACCCTCCTTGCACATTACAAACTACACCCTTCCAAGGAGCAAAGAAAACCACCAATTAATTTGAAGATGTTTAGTTAGTTGAATAGTTTAACAATGCCCTTTCCTCATTCATTACTGTGCTTCTCCAAGGCAGATGTAAAGGTTCAGTAACCAAAGGAAAAAAAACAACCGAAATATAAGCCTGTACATGTACATATACATATGCACAATCTCCTTAGCATAATCTCCATATTTCACACACAGCAAGACTCATTTAACTAGACTCTGAAGAATCAAAATGATCACAAAAATATTTATAGTTCTAGAAGTTGCTGAACTTTTTGCCACACTGTAGAGTCCTCAGATTTATCCGTAACACAGGCCATACAGTGAGTTTTGGCACTGCAAATCAGAAATAGAGAAAGCGACTGTATGTCAGCTTTTCAGCCTTGAAGCAAGGCAGAAGGAAGATGCAGAATGTATATGTTTGTCCTGGTTTGAGGTAAAACAGAACCAATTTTGTGTTCAGTAATTTTACTTTGCAGCTGAGCCTCTTCTAACTGAACTCTCTGAAATTAACAGCATATCGTGGAGACACTGTTCATTCTCAGAGTGATAAGACCTGACTATTTATAATTATGCCAAGGAATGGTATGCAGAGAGGCTCTTGCTTAGACTTATTGTTATAACAACCAAGGGCAGCCAACTTTGTTATTTGCCCCATTGGAGGGTCGGAAGCAGAAAAGCATAGAAAGGTCACACCTGCGGGGAGGAGCGCACAGGACGGGTGACCCAAAACTGACCAACAGAGTATTCCATCCCATCTGCCTCATGCTCATTATAAAAGCTGAGGGATCAAAGGGTCAGCCCTCTTTCTTCAATGGCTGGCATCCGAGGAGGACTCTGTTCATCTGCCTTTGATCCCAATCTGTGCATTCCTGAATCTGGATCTGGAATCCAGCTCCTGTCCATTACTAAGTCCAGTCTGGGACTTTCCCAGTGCCTGCCAGTGATGTGATCATCATCCTGGAAGCTTGATATGGTTTTGTATATATTTTATATATATATATTTCCTTATTTCCTTTTTATTATTTTATTATTAATATTTCATTAAAGTAATTTAGTTCCTTCTAAACTCCTAAGTCTCTTTTTCTCTCTCTCTTCTCTCCTTGGAGAGAGAGGTGGGGGAGACCATCTGTTGTTCGTCTCAGTGGCTAGTCTGGCCCAGACCATGACAATGTTCCTACAAAAGTGACCTTCCATGGCATATTTGAAACCCAAGACTAATGGTGGCTAGATGAATAAGTGACTGTTGAACCGACTATGAACTCCTTAAAGTTAGATGATGTATTTTAACATTAGGGATACCAGCCAACTCATTATCCAAAATTATGGGAGTATCCCTAGAAAATACGTAGTGATTTAGTGTGAATAAGGACTACGCTGCAGAAGGAAATCTCCTAATTCCCCCTTACTTACTGTGCTTTGGTTTGTGTCACAGTGTAGCCCCAGAGCATATGAACTAGGTTCTTTTCAGATGAAACTAAACCAAAGCACATCTCATCATGCCAATGATGGGGCATGCTTAGTCAATAAGGCCATGCTTGAGTCAAGGTGAAGTAAAATCTTTGAAATTCACGTAGTGTGGATGTCAGGTCTACGGCACTTCACAAACTCATTCTGATTTTACCGTAATACTTGCTATTGTTGATACAGCCACAGATCATCAAAGCCAAAATTCATCTGGGGATTCCATGGACTGATTTATCCATCAGCCTAAGCAGGAGTAGATCAACTTAGATTGTAAATTGTGTGGTGACAGAAACAAATTTTTCTTCTGTATTTCCTTGGTGTTCAAGTCCTTGAGGGGCTATAAACCTTGATCAAATTGCAATGATGTACCAAGATACCAATGATGAACAGCAATAGTGTTAAATCTCTCCAAAGACACAAACCCACTTTCATGCACTTCTTCAATGAGACTTTTAAAAAGGACTAAAAATATAAACATAAAAACACTCTTACTTTCCCTGTTCTCCTTATTTCACTTTTTATTCTTTCTTTGAAGTAGAATTATCTAAAAAGGATAATGCTACTAGGTATCCTTGAGAATCTATGGGAAGAAGATCAGAAGATCAAAAAAGATGGAGCTTTTACACTAGAATTACAAAGCTGTCAATTTCCACTTCCAGAAAACCACTAGAACAAATAAAAAGCCTGTAGCCATCAGCTGGATTACAAGATGATGAGCAGCAGGTTTATATGAGTTTGTCAAGTAGAATATCCCCATTCCTCCTGTGACAGGAAAAGCAATGTAACCCAAATATCTTGCCTTCTCTTAAGGCTCTTGACTGTTTCATATGACTTCCCATGAACAAAATAATGGAGTATTATAGAGGTTACAAAAGAGTACAAAACTGGTTGAAAAAAACCCTTACTTAATGATTACTGGTCATCATTACACTAGAAATCCCTAAACCTGGCACTCCTCAGTATTTTTGTTGATAGCTTGGTTGATGAAAAAGAGACTATCCTTGTTGAAATTAAAGATGCTAAGCTGAGAATGACTATCAGGAACCTGAAGGACAGGATTAGTAAATGATGTTCATAAACTGGAAAAAAAATTGTCTGGGGAAAAAAAGAAAATATGTCTATGTGTGGTGGTGCAACCCCCCCCGCCACTCTCAGGCCTCTCGATACTTGGCGTGATTCCCTCCCCACCTGGGCCACATAATAATACCATGACCAGAACAATACATAATGGTCTAACATTAAAAGGAAGAAAGGGTGGAGAGCAATGGACTAGAACACTATGGCAATACCTTAGTGTACCTGGTTCTCATAGTTCCTACCGTTTGAAGATAATAACTGTAATTGATCACTCCTGACGACATATGGATCATGGCCACAGAGAGGCGGGGGTACCAGGACCACAAGTCCTAACAAGTCCTGGGCTTGTGTAACCAATGGAAAGTACTGGACTATTCCATTGTCCAAACTGGCTGGAGTAGAAAAGTACCTGACGAAAGTCAATTACCTTGGATCCTATAAGTAGTGATTCTAGTAAAGACCCTTTGAGCTCTTCTGGGTTGCAGCGGGCTGTGGTCAGTACCTCCCCTGAGTCGGGATGCTGTCTCAGGCAAACTTCGCGAGGACTAAGGACCAGGGTGAGACAATCCTTCTCGAGCCTCAACTACCGCCCATTGAGGAATGCCGATGCATTGTGAGTATTCACTCTAGCTCAGAAGGGAAATTTTAACTATAGGCTAGCCTCTCTTTCCATCCACCTCTCCATTTATATGTTTGCATGCATTAGCTTTATGGATGTGGATGTTCTTCGATTTTCCGTGCACATGTAGGAGTTAAAAGGGGTACCCGCCGACTCAATAAGTCATGCGATATCAAGAGATCTTCGATCTCAGCAGTTATAAACTGTGGTGTGTGCGTGTTTGTGTATGTGTGTGTGTGCACACTCAAAGGCTTTGTTTATATGTATATATATTAATCTGAAAACTGTGCTTTGCTCTCATATGTATACGTATTGGTTTGGGATACGTTATAGTAAGTTAGTGTGAATCTTGTCATCTTCGAATCTGTAATCAAGTCACCGTTCATTTATTTAGTTAAATCACTTTGCAAATCTTTAACTCAGTTAATGATTAAGCACTGCTAAAACTCAATCTCTTGATCTGCCTCAAATCACAAATAAAACTGAACTGCTGCTAAATCATAACTGTGTCTGATACTTCCATCCCGCGACACTATGTCATTAAAGAGCCTAGTCAGGTAGACTGCCAAGTAACAGTTTTTCAGAGAAAAGGATAATGTTATTTAGAATTGGAAGCCAAGCAAGAACTGAGCAATAATATGTTGCAAAATATGCAAACAGATTGAAAGGCAAATATATATATACATTCATACTTATAGGACCTGCACAAACCTTTAAGTCACCAGAGCCTTAACAAGGCCTCTGCTGGAATATCGTGCCAAGTTTTGGCCTGGTAGAGTGTGAACTAGAAAATGATAACTGGGAACAACGACTGAATTACAAAAAGCTCCCATTTGTTCAAAATTCAGAGTGGAGATGGGAAAGCAGTGGAGAGGTTGTGAAGATAGAACAACAGTTTTCAATGTGTTTCTATATGACTCTTATAAAGAAGAGTGGCATTGTCTGTTCTCCATGCTGTTGGGGAATGTCAAATGCACAAGGGATTATTCAGATTTGCTGTCAGGAAAATAAGGATAAGGATAAGGATAAGGATAAGGATAAGGATAAGGATAAGGATAAGGATAAGGATAAGGATAAGGACAGCGAAGCATTGAATTCTTGGGGAGTTTCAGGGTCTTTAATCATCAGGGGTCTTTAATCATCAGAGGTCTTTAAGGATAAGTCAGACACCCCCTGTCAAGTCAAGACACCCCCTGACAGCTAATACTACACAAATGAGATAGGGAATGGTCTAACTCCATTTCTTCCAGACTTATATTTCTATGTTTGACTTAGAGATGATTCTAAATTAAAAATGGCAATGTCACTTTTTTCCTCAAAAATCTATAACCAAGAGTTACAAATCAGAAATACCTACTCAAAAGTTTGGAGGGCTTAGGAGAGCACCCGCACTATAATTTTCACTTCTCAAATGAGTCAAGATGTTTAAAAGACCTTAAAGTTCATGAGATTTTGGCACTTTACTATCAAATCTCCTGAAATATATTCTATGTTTTCCTTTTATATTACCAGTCAGCAGGAGTTAACAGTGTGCATGAACTGTCCAAGAATGTTGTGAACCAAAGATGCATGCACTAATAGAATAATGCATAATTCCATGTAGAATCATTTTTGTTGTCTTAGTGAGGTAAATAGTAGATGTTTAAACTATTCGTCATTATTATATTTCTTGGTTTTCCTTGTTACTTGACTGTTACTGTAAAATAAACACTGAACTTGAATTTTATTGAGCTAAAAGCCATCTAGGATACCAAATACACAGTAATTAGCATTCTTCCCAGGAAGGCATTTTACCATGTCCATTCTATAACTCTAAACTTGCTTTTTCAATATAGCCTTTTAACCACAAACTTTTCACCTAATTGTAGCCAGAAGTTTTTGGAAAATGTGAAATGTATTTGACTTGGTTTTAAGTTGTCTCAACTTCTTTTTTTCATTCTTCCAAATCTACAAGTGCACAGTATTGCTTTTTTACCCTAAGAAATATTGAGTTTAGGACAAGCAACAGATTAATGCTGTCCTGGTACTTTAAAATGTCATCTGATTTGGGTCAGCAGTGACAATCAAAACTATTAGGTAATCCCGAAACACTGAAAAATCCTGTATTTTATTTTTTTTTTAACAATCTGTGTATATCTTGCCTTTAATATTTAAACACCAGTTTTTCTGGATGTTGAAGTCAACAGAATGTTTGCTAGGGAATTCAGCAGGATTGGACAAGGTTCGACTTGTATCTTACTAGGCAGTCCATCCTCTCTAAGCAAATTGCATTCAGTTGACACCTGACGGAATTGACACAGAAAAGAAATTCTGTTTCTGAGTGAGAATAAAATGATTCAGCTTAAAATCTTTACCTTTCTGAAGTCAGTGGAAAATCTTTAGCAGGCTTCAATGGGACCAGAACTATCCCTCCTTTTTTAGGTGCTCAAAGATGTTCTGAGTTCAGCTATACAGAACATACCTT
Source organism: Burhinus oedicnemus (assembly GCA_008921705.1). NCBI lineage: Eukaryota > Metazoa > Chordata > Aves > Charadriiformes > Burhinidae > Burhinus > Burhinus oedicnemus. Next base: position 564,687 of record VFFE01007673.1, on the reverse strand, counting down.
CCCTCAGCAATTGTGGAAAGAGAAATAGATTTTTTACTTTCCTATTTTTAATGAACAGAAACCTAAATATAGATATCTGCCACTGGTAAAGTTATATTTTGCTGAATCTTACCATTAACACACTAAAAAATTATTTCATTGGAACTGTATGTGGAAATAATCTCCCATAGTGATAAAATCACTTTGCCAAGCTTTAGCTCAGAGCCAATGTATATAACTGCATATAACTATATTCCTCCTTGGAGTAAAAGATTTATAATGGACATGCCAACAAAACCTTAAACTACACTATCTCTGTGCAACTGTATTGCTATAATAAGACTTTATTTAATTTTCTCGAGAGCTATAATAAGATTAAGGCATAATCATAAATTCCCCTGTGACAAAAGATAAACTACTTCACATTGATCTCTCAGAAACCAGACCAATTTTTGGATATTAAATAGTCATTTACAGCAGCAACAGGTATATTATTGTTCCAATAACACAATGTCGATGACACTGTGATTTTCAGAGAGACACACTGTAGCGATCTCTTGAGAAGCCTGATTAAACTTCTGGCCCAGACAATAGGGAATAACAAGGATTAACCAATTGCTTGGGGGTTATCTTATGGACTTTGTTTTGGTTTGCACTGATTTATATAAACCTTCCCAACAGGCTTATTGGCATCTGTTAAGTGGGTCCCAAAGCTACACAGATTGAACAACATCTTTTTTGTTGTTGTTGTTATTCTAACATTCAGAGCAAGGTAATAGTGCTTCAGAAGTCTTTTGTAGCACCTTTCAATAAATTAAGTCAATCCTTACTAATGCGTTAACTGTGTAGGCACAGCACCGTTATAATTAGATTAGATGAAAGGTATATATCTTGCCAGTATTACTGAATGTGTCATTCCAATTTACCCTCTTCAAGTTGTTAGGATGATTTTTTACTGTTAGTTATTGCTATTAAAATTCCCTATGCAGAAAGTGGTGCTATTGAATGTAAACGTGATAAAAACACACCTTGAGTCAACCCATGAACCAAAAATCTTCTAATCTAAATATTCAGGAAGACAGAGAACAGTACAGAAGAATTTCTACCCCAGCTTGAGAACAAAAATCACAGAAATAAGCAAGGGGAAGCGAGTTAGAAACATTTGGTACAACTTCAGCTCTGACATTATTATGGTAATTTCATCCAAAACAACTTGCCAGTGATCACATAGGGAGCGTAAGAAGAACACTGCATTAACCCTAAATTTCTTCTGTCTCTGTAATGACAAGAACACCCTCCCCATTCCTCTCAGAGGAGACCGTATTTCCATCATAGCATCAACACTGCAGCTGATTAAGACCCCAATAAATATGTATAAAAGTAGGGGATCTTATTAAAATTTCAGTGGAAGAAAATAATGAGTAAGTTCAGTGTGATGAATTCTTTTCCTAGACAACACCTTGAAATAATGTTATGGAGTTTGTTTAGACAACATTGAAAAATTCTGATTTTACTTTTAGACCAAGTGTACATTTATAAGGGTTGAGGTAATTATTATTTCAGCAAAAGGTATGGACTCTGAATTCAGAGGTCACATGGCCATATTTATAAAGACCAAACTACTGAGCATGAAGAGTTTGAACTTCTAGAGAAAAAAAACCCTAAATTTGGAGAAATGTTTGCATATATTCTGGTCAAAGGCTATTCTTTATCACTGTGGGAGAGTTTCTTCCTAAGTGAGACATTTGAGAGCACTTAAGTTACTAAAGGCGGCTTCTGCATTAGTGTTTGGCTGAAAGTGAGTGGAATTTCACCCTCCTCTTTAGCTAGTTTGTGTTACTCTGTCTACAGAGAATTTTTGACAACCGGAGATTGCTGAGACAGTAAATGAGGTCCTTGCATATGTCTGTAAAGCAAGTAGTAAAGTAAGAGCATATAGGGAAATGGTGGCACCAGTCTTGGCTTTGCATGGGAATTAGCATAGCAAATGTGAGGGAGTTAACAGCAGTATCAGTGTGAGTTCTGCCTCAGTTGTGTTATGCATCATTGTGCTAATTCAAAAATGGACCTGCAGAAAGGCAACCCTGAAATAACAACGTTGCATGGATACCACAGTCTTTATATGTTCAGAGAATAATACATACTTTAACTTGGTTATAAACACTAGAGATCTGACTTTTTAATTTCAAACATGAAGTCAGTCTTGTCCAAACCAGTCCATATCTAAAATCAACAGAAAGCACTTTTAAATCTCATTTCATAGTGAAACAGATCAGATCTCAACCTTAAAAAAAAAAAAGCTACTGAGACTAGTAGTGGTTGATTCCTCTGATAACAGAGAGGAGACATTATCATAACATTGACCTTGAGTGCAAATTATGCTCTTAGTTCTTAAGTGGGATTAATTACTGAAGTCAGATAGGAGCTCTCTTTAAAAATCAGTGATATAACAAGATCCACACACGGAATTCTGCAACCTCTGTGAGCCACCTATTCCAGTGCTTGACCACCCACACTGCATTTTTTTTTCCTTAGGTGTAAATGGAATTTCTTGCAATTCAATCTGTGCACATTGCCTCTTGTCCATCCACTGGATACCACTGAAAATACTCTGGTTCTGTCTTCTCTGACTACATATCAATCCACATTGATAAGATCCCCCCTGAGTCTTCTCCTCTCCAGGCTGAACTGTCACAGCTCCTCATATGACAGGTGCTTCAGTCCCTTAATCATCTTCACAGCCCTTTGGTCAACTTGCTCCATTAAGCCCACATCTCTCTTGTACGGGGATACAGTGCTCCAGATGCAGTCTCACCAATGTTGAGTAGCGGGGAATACTAATCTCCCTTGAACTGCTAGCAACACTTTTCCTAATGCAGCCCAGGAGGCTATTGGCCTTCCCTGCTGCAAGGGCACATTGCTGGCTGATGTTAAACTTGATGTTCACTGAGACACCCAGGGCCTTCTCTGTAAGGCTGCCTTCAAGCTGGTCGGCCCACAGTGTGCACCAGTGCCTGGGGTTATTCCTCTCCAGATGCAGGACTTTGCATTTCGTTTTCTTGAACTTCATGAGATTCCTGTCGGATCATTACTTCGGCTTGTTGTGGTTCCTCTGGATTGCAACACAACCAACTGGTATACCATAGTGATATCTGGTGTATCTCCCCAGTTTGATATCATCTGAAAAATTGTTCAAGGTGCTGTCATTAATGAAAATGTTAAAACAGTATTGGCCCCATAATAAACCCTGGGGTACAATAATATTAACTGGCCTCTGGATGGCTTAACACAGCCCTTTGAGCCCAGTTTCCGTCCACCTCGCAGTTCACTTATCTAGTCTGTGCTTTATGATTTCTCTGAGTGTTAAAAGCCTTGCTAAACAATATCCAGTCCTCTCCCCTTATCCACCTAGCTAATCATTTCCTCACAGAAGGCAATCAAGCTGGCTAAGCATGATTTCCTCTTCACTAAATCCATACTGACTATGCCAAATCACCTTCTTGTCCTTTAAAAATTTGTAAATCATTTTCAGGATTATTTGCTTCATCATTTTACCCCAAATCAAGGTGAAGGTGACCAGCCTTCCTCAGATCCTCCTATCTCTTCTTGAAGATAGGACTGACATTTGCTTTCTTCAGGTCCTCAGAAACCTTCCCTGATCACCATGACCTTTCCAAGATAATTGTCAATGACATTGGTCAGCTGCCTCCATACTTGTGGGTACATCCTATCAGGTCCCAAACATCTAGTTTGTTTAAATGTTCCCTAACCTAATTCTCCTCTACCCAGGCTAAGTTTTCCTTGTTTTGGGCTTTTCCATTGTTGCAGGGGCCTAGTATTCCTGAAAGCAAATCCTACTGGTGGAGACTGAGGCAAAGGTGACATTGAGTACATCAGCTTGTTCCACATACTTTGTCACTAGGTTCCCCAGTGAGTTCAGTGAAGGACACATGTTTTCCCTAGTCTTCCTTTTCCTGCCAGTGTGTTTGTAGAAGCCCATCTTGTGGTACCTCCTGTTCCTCTCCAGATTCGATTTCAGATGGGCTTTGGCTTTCTTAACCCCATCTCTGCACACTTGAACCATGTTTCTGTATTTCTTCTCTCCACAATTACCTGAAGCAATTTCGACCTCCTGTGTGTTTCTTCTTTAGTCCGAGTTTAGTTAGGAGCTACTTGCTCATCTATGCAGGTCTCCAGCCATCCTCCTGCACCTGGGTCGAACAATTTTTTAGCTTGGCAGAGGCAATCCTTAAAAACCTACAACCTCTCCTGGACTCTTTTTCCTTCAGGGCTGTCTCCCATGGTATTCTTCTAAGCAGGTCCCTGAACAGACCAGTCTTCTCTCTTGAAGCCAAAGCTTGTGGCCCTGCTTTTTGCCTTGATCCCTCATCTCTGGATCCTGAACTGCACTCCTGAACTCATGGTCTCTGCAGCCAAGGGTGCTCTCAGCCTTCACATCCCTGGTCAGTTCTTTTTTTGTAAACTTAAGGTCTACCATAGCATCTCCTGTCATCAGCTCCTTGAACACGTGTGTCAGGAAGTTATCAGCAATACACTTCAGAAACATCCTGAGCTGCTCATGCCTTCTGTGTTGCCCTTCCATGAGATGAAATGCCACTTGCCTTTTTCTCCATGAAGGGAAGTGCTTTGACTCATTCTCCTCGCAACTTCTGTGGAGCTTGAAGGAATTTAATTATCTTGGAGGTGTTTTTCACATCCTTCAATTTTTGTTTAAATTGTCCCAAGGGTTCATATTTTTAGGGAGGAATTAAGAGGGTGACAAAAGACTTAACTTCTTTTCCTTAAGAGACCAGATGGAAAATGTAGGAAACTTCAGTATTACTCAAACGTTTTCATTTGGCCATCTCAAAATACGGTCACATGTATTGAGAGGTTCATCAGTCAGAATAACATCTTTACTGTTGATTCCATACCTATTAAAAAAGGTCATTTTGCCTTTATGCAGGTCATCAAAGCTTCTTCTGCTACTGGCCTGCAAGCTCAGACCCAAGGAAGCAGCCAGCAAGGCATTAGCTTCCTTCAGCAATTCCTTCAATCAGGAATAAGACAAAACCTCACTGAACTAACACCAATAAATTCTGATGAGGTATGGGGTATATATCTGTCCTTTAGCTCCTGCTAACATCTATCAACACATGGTAGTACAGTTGGCTACTGTTGACAGCAGCATCTTAATGAATATTCCTATTTGTTGTAGAAGCTGAAGACGTCATTGTCCTTTACATTTGAAAATTACAATGGTTTTACTGATGGAAGAATCCTACTTGCTACTTACACTAAAAAAAACAGAGGTAAAGACAAGCCAAAGGCAGTATATACACATACACCTGCTAAAGATAGTGAACTTACCTATGTGATAAAAGGCCTTCAGTTACCATCACAGAATCATGTTTTTCAGGAATTGAGGTCTTGTTTCAAAACAGCAAAAAACAAGTGTTCAGTACCAAAGACAGAATCTATAGCAAAGACAGACTAATTATTCAGCTGGGTAAGCAGAACACATGGTACTGACAAGAATTATGTTCTACACTTCTTATTTTCTTTTATAATGTTTGCATGAAACAAAAAATGTTTTTATGGGCTGAAATCCCAGACCATACTTGTTTCATTTGAGTCAGTGGGACCCACAAGAACACCTGAGTATGTTCCCAAATTAGGAATTTTCTGTTATATCTACTCCTAAGGTCCCTGACAAAGGGAATATGAGAGAAGGCTTCTGTAACACAAATACAGAAAACATGCCAGGCACACAATAAATAGTTGGAGAATCATAAAACTTCAAAGAGTCAAATTATTAGTTGTGAACAGTGGTATACCATCTTAACATTTACAAATAAATTTCCTACATGAATCTGAGATCAAGTATCTCATCATCTTATTTTTAGCAACTGTGCGACTTTTCACAGTGTACTATACATAGGAAGCACACAGTATTTCTTCAGACTCCCACACCTCTAGTTCCCAGCTTATCCACTAATACAGTAACCTACGTTTAAGGATGATCAGAATTGCAATTACACAGAAAGGTGTGATCTAAAAATCAGACTAAAGAACATATTGGTTCAGCTGGATGTACTGTGATAGTACAAGAAAAATGTGTTTTATGAAATACAATTAAAATATATATTTATATGTGCAACTTGAATTCTTCTCTAACATTTTTATTGCATTATTTCACTTCCATGTTTACTGAAAAAATTGTGATCTTCCTTATGATAGGAAAAGGATAAATTTTTAAACTTCTTTTTAATTGCCTGGATAAAACAGCTTTGGCTTTGATAGATGTAGATTCGCTTCTGTTTGCCTTACCCTGAGAGACATATTTGAAATAAAACCACATTCTGCTATACAAGGCACATCACTCACATTCTTTTTGTGCATGCTGCTAGAAAATGTTTTCTGTAGATCTATCATAATTTTGGTTCAAAGCCATTGTTTCCCTTCAACTCTTACTTAAAGAGTATTATTTATAAAGTAGCCTACTAAGCAGTTCACTTTAGTTCATTTATCTAAAGCAAAAAAAATCTTAAATAGCTCCTATATCTAGCTGCATGAAGTAAACTATTTTGATTAAAAATGCATTCTAATAAAATGTTTATCAGGATCTCTTCAGAGTTTTCAAGCAGGCTTTCAAAGCAGTGCTGTGTGAGACTTGATTAAATGCCTCATGTGCTACATATCCATAGTATTAAGGTCAATTGAATTCTCCTCAGCAAAAGCTGGCAACTCAGATGAAACTCAGTGGGATTTAAGCAACAGCTATTTGGGCATTGAAAGCTTACCAATTTCTGCTAGCTTTTTCCCCCACTACAGGGATGTGTATATAGCAAGACACAGTAAACAACCTGAACTAAAATCACCAAGCTTAATAGGCTTTAAACAGAAGGACATGAATATGCAGCACCTATTGCCAAACAACATTAGTTAGGCTGAGATAACCACTTAAACCTGATTACATGTTAGCACCCACAAGATGCATTGAAAGCCAATGTGGAAATATTCATTCCGATTAAAAAAAATCATTTTGCTACATTATCACTGCAATGATCCTAGCCTAACAAGCCTTGTCTCTGAGCAATTTTAGTTTGCCAAGATGCCATTAGCATCTTGTTTCTGCTCTAGATTGGATACCTGACACTCAGCAATGTCGTACTGCTTGAACCCACCAGCCCTGTTAGTATCAGCTGTCAGACCAGCTTCACTGGTCTCTGCTGCTCAACAGACATATCCAAAGCTTAGTACTTCTCCTCCAAGAAAGGATTAGAAACAAGAGCCTGATCCAAACGTCCCTTTAAATGGCAAAGATCAGATCCAGGTCAATAATGGGATTTTTACATAATGAATACTCCTTTCAGCTTGGAAGGAAATGTCTGCAGAAGGGCCTGCCCAGGTTTGTCACCGTTATTTTCAGCAATGTTATAAGGCAGAGAGAAACAGAAGTGAATTCACAATGCATACTGACACCTAGTGGACACAGAGCTAGCAAAGTATTTCTAAGCACTTAAATCCTTTTGTGTGTTGTTTAATCATAGAGTTAGACTTGAATAGTACAGGGAAAGGGAGCTGATTTTCTGAGACTTCTTAAACTGGATACTTTATGGCATGTACCAAGCCTGTGCAGAATGGTATTTGACGCAGTAAATGGAGAAGCTGGATCTTCATTAAAAATGTGTGAAAATTTATTTTCTATTTTTATTCCCGATGCCTAAAATGAAAAACAAAACAAAATTAAAACAACACCCATTGCCATGGGCAAGGACACCTCCCACTACAACTAGTTGCTCAAAGCCCCATCCAACCTGGCCTTGAACACTTCCAGGGATGGGGCCTCAACAACTTCCCTGGGCAACCTGTTCCAGTGCCTCACCACCCTCAGAGTGAAAAAATTCTTCCTAATGTCTATTCTAAATCTGCCCTCTTCAAGCTTGAAGCCATTACCTCTCATCCTATCACTACATGCCCTTGTAAAAAGTCCCTCTCCAGCTTTCTTGTAGGCCCCCTTCAGATACTGGAAAGCTGCTATAAGCTATAAGGCTGCCATAAGGTCTCCCTGGAGCCTTCTCTTCCCCAGGCTGAACAACCCCAACTCTCTCAGCTTGTCCTCAAAGCTGAGGTGCTCCAGCCCTCTGATCATCTTTGTGGCCCTCCTCTGGACTCACTCCAACAGGTCCATGTCCTTCTTATTTTGGGGGCCCCAGAGCTGGATACAGTATTCCAGGTGGAGTCTCACGAAAGAGGAGTAGAGGGGCAGAATCACCTCCCTCGACCTGCTGGCCACACTTCTTTTGATGCAGCCCAGGATATGGGTGGCCTTCTGAGCTGTGAATGCACATTGCCAGCTCATGTTGAGCTTCTGATCTACCAACACCCCGAAGTCCCTCTCCTCAGGGCTGCTCCCAGTCCATTCTCTGCCCAGCCTGTATTTGTCCAGCTTTGGCTGGACCTCAGGAATAGAAGGAAAGTTTACATTCTTTGGAAAAGGGGGTTGGCAACTTACAAGGAATACCAAGATGTAGTGAAGCTATGCAGGGGGAAAGTTAGAAGGGCCAAAGCCCAAGCAGAAGTCAGCTTGGCCACTGCGGTTAAAGATAATAAGAAGAGGTTCTTTCAGTTTACCAATAGAAAAAGGAAGACTAGGGAAAATGTAGGTCCACTGATGAATGAGATGGGCACTCTAGTGGTGGAAGACACAGAGAAGGCGGAGTTACTGAATGCCTTCTTTTCTTTGGTCTTCACTGGTAAAGCTGCGCCTCATGAATCCCAGACCCTGGAGACAAGGGGGAAGGTCTGGAGAGAGGAAGATTTTCCCTCAGTTGAGGAAGACTGGGTTAGAGACCACTTGGCCAACCTGGACACCCATGGGCCCTGATGGGATGCACCCGCGAGTGCTGAGAGAGCTGGCAGATGTTATTGCTAGACCACTCTCCATCATCTTTGGAAGGTCATGGGGAACAGGAGAGGTGCCTGAGGACTGGAAGAAGGCCAACATCACTCTAATCTTCAAGAAGGGCAAGAAGGAGGACCCAGGGAACTACAGGCTGGTCAGTCTCACCTCTGTCCCTGGGAAAGTTATGGAGCGACTTGGTGTGGATGTCATCTCCAAACACATTGAAGAACAGGAAGTTATTGGAAGTGGTCAACATGGATTTACCAAGGGTAAATCATGCTTGACCAATCTGATAGCCTTCTATAATGTTATAACTGGTTGGCTGGATGAGGGGAGAGCAGTAGATGTCATCTACCTTGACTTCAGCAAGGCTTTCAACACTGTCTCCCATAACATCCTCATTAGGAAGCTGAGGAAGTGTAGGCTAGATGAGGAGACAGTGATGTGGATTGAGAGCTGGCTGTGTGACAGAACTCAGAGGGTTGTGATTAATGGAGCAGTGTCAAGTTGGAGGCCTGTAACCAGGGGTGTCCCCCAGGGGTCAATACTCGGTCCAATCTTGTTCAATATATTCATCAGTGACCTGGATGAGGGGACAGAGTGTATCCTCAGCAAGTTTGCTGATAATACCAAACTGGAATGGGTGGCTGGAGTGCTGGGCAGAGAAGAACCTAATGAGGTTCAACAAGAGCAAGGCTAGGGTCCTGCACCTGGGCAGGAAGAATGCTCGGCACCAATATAGGCTAGGGGTGGACCTGCTGGAAAGCAGTTCTGAGGAGAAGGATCTGGGGGTCCTGGTAGATAGGAAATTATCCATGAGCCAGCAATGTGCCCTTGTCGCCAGGAAGGCCAATGGAATCCTGGGCTGCATAGGGAAGAGTGTGGCCAGTAGGTCGAGGGAGGTCATTCTCCCCCTCTACTCTGCACTGGTGAGGCCACAACTGGAATACTGTGTCCAGTTCTGGGCTCCCCAGCTCAAGCGGGACAGGGAACTTCTGGAGAGAGTTCAGAATAGGGCAACAAAGATGATTGGGGGATTGGAGCACCTCCCTTATGAGGAAAGGCTGAGAGAGCTGGGACTCTTTAGCCTGGAGAAGAGAAGGCTGAGGGGAGACCTTATTCTTGCTTCTAAGTATCTAAAGGGTGGGTTGAAGGAGGATGGAGGCAGACTCTTTTCAGTGGTTCCCAGCGACAGGACGAGGGGCAACGGGCACAAGCTGGAACATAGGAAGTTCCATTCAAACATAAGGAAAAACTTTTTTACGGTGAGGGTGACAGAGCACTGGAACAGGCTGCCCAGGCAGGTTGTGGAGTCCCCTTCTCTGGAGATTTTCAAGACCCGCCTGGATGCAGTCCTGAGTAATGTGCTCTAGGCATTCCTGTGTCAGCAGGGGAGTTGGACTAGATGATCTCTAGAGGTCCCTTCCAACTCTGAAAATGCCGTGATTCCATGATTCCATGAATATCTATTCTAAATCCACCCTATTGAGAGATATTAGTTGTCTAGCTTAAATAAGTAAGTTTTAACTAGAATAAATTACTTAGGGTTAAAATATGGTGTGATTTATGCTGTTTGCCTAGCTTTACTTAGCATGCGTAGCTATATTTGCTGAAACCTTAGGCTGCAATAAAGTTAGTTTTCATAGTAATTTTCCTAGCAGCTGGTACAGTGCTGTGTATAGTCTTTCAGTATGACAAAAATGTTGATAACACACTGATGTTTTGGTTGTTTCCAAGTAGTATTTTCCCTAAGTCTGGGACTTTTCAGTTCCCCATGTTCTGCCAGTGACCACAGGTGCACAAGAAGCATAAACCAGAAGATAACGAGGCTACAACTATCAGCAGAGACTGCAGATCAACAAGATAAGAGCAGCCAACAGTTTGCCTGCCCAGCTGGACACAGAGAAAGAATCCAATAAGGTGTTGGAAGACCTCAGATCAAAAATCACCATTGGACTAAAAGACACATGAACAGTGCATGAAGAATGCATGAGGGGCAGGTATATAGATTGCAGGGGTATAATTGCCCAGGGATTTCTTTGTTTGAGTTCCCTCTTTGGACGTACCCAGCCCAGGCTGACCCTGCTGCTGTACCTTTCCATTAAATGATTTATTTTTATATATATATTTTTATAAAATCCAATGCCTGAGACTCTGGTGCGGGAAACCTAGGGTTGAGCCTGAAGAAGAAGGCAGTGCACCCAAGAGTAAGTGTGTGTGTAAGGAGTCGAAAGGGGCACCCACTGGCTCACTGGAGTCACCCGCTGTGAAAGGACTCTGGTTCTAGCATTTAAAGACTCGGGTTGTGTGTGTGCGACTCCTTGAATGGGGTATGAATGCTCCAGCAGCGGCTTCTCCTTTAACAACCTTCTTTTAGTTTAAAAACATTAGCCCTCATCCTATTGCTACACTCCCTGATAAAAAGTCTCTCCCTGTCTTTCCTGTAGGCCCCCTTTAAGTACTGACAGTCTGCTATAAGGTCTCCCCAGAGCCTTGTCTTCTCCAGGCTGAATAATCCCAACTCTCTCAGCCTGCCTTCATAGGAACGGTGCTCAGGCCCTCTGATCATATTCATGGCCCTCCTCTGGACTGCAACAGGTGCACGTCCTTCTTATGTTGGGAGCCCCAAAGCTGGACACGGTGCTCCAGGTGGGGTCTCACGAGAGCAGACTAGAGGGGGAGAATCACCTCCCTCAACCTGCTGGCCACACTTCTTTTCATGCAGCCCAGGATGCAGTTTCTTTCTGGGCTGCAAGTATACATTTCCAGTTCATGTTGAGCTTCTCATCAATCATCACCCTGAAGTCCCTCTCCTCAGGGCTGCTCTCGATCCATTCTCTGCCCAGCTTGTACTTGTGCTTGGGATTGCCCCAACCCACGTGCAGGACCTTGCACTTGGCCTTGTTGAACTTCGTGAGGTTGGCACAGGCCCACCTCTCAAGCCTGTCCAGGTCCCTCTGGATGGCATCCCTTCCCTCCAGCATGTTGATCGCTCCACACAGCTTGGTGTCATTGGCAAAGTTGCTGAGGGTGCACTCAATCCCAACATCCATGTCACCAACAAAGACATTAAACAACTCCAGTCCCAATACTGACCACTGAGGAACACGACTCATCACTTCTCGCCACTTGGACATTGAGCTGTTGACCGCAACCCTTTGAGTGTGACCATCCAGGTAATTCCTTATCCACCAAGTAGTCCATCGGTCAAATCCATGTCTCTTGAACTTAAAGACAAGGACATTGTGTGGGACAGTGTGAAATGCTTCTTGTCAACAGAAAGCAGAATTACAAATTTTATTTAAATAAATATTCACAGGAGCTGTTCCATAGACAGCAGAAGAAAATGTCTTACTTCCTGTGTTTGGAAGGAACAGCATAAAGGGAAATGTTTTTAATCTCAGTCTTAGGGAAATGCAGTGGTAACTCTTCCCTGTTTCTTCCAGCACTTCTTAATGCAGCTCAATTTAGACAAGGTGTACAGACTACAGAGATGAGAAGGAAGCTTAAGCACTATTTTTTGCAGGACGTGGTCTGAGAGAATCGCCTCAGAGGATTATTAACACAGACACCAGAATGAAGCTGCTAGCAGGAGACAAACACACATTGATAGCGAACATGCCTCCGAGATAATTTTTAAGTAACGATGCTCAATACTGAGTCCAAGAAGCCCTCTAATATAGCTCAGCTTCATAAGAATTGGTTCATTTGATGACTGTAGATGCAGAAAAACTCTGAAGTAATCATTTGATGAAGGAGAACATTCCAGGGAGTCACAAATTTTCAGCATCACCAAAGGCTTCACTCCAAATGTAAGCATTTATTTAACTTTCAGCAACCCATTTTGGAAACCACGTGGTTCCAGTAATATTCATTTGGATCCCAAAAGATTGCTTTTGCCCAGGAGATGTGTATCAAATATAGGACTTGCTTTTTCCTTTTAAAGACAATTTCTTTTTACCTTGGCATTGCCCAGAAGATCCAAGACAAAACTGGATCACTGTCTGTTTTCACCATATTGGGCTATGTTAATCCTGTGTTTTTCAGTTTCCTTCAGCATTCAGAAAAGATCCCTCCTATAATCTCCCTTTGATGTATTATTTCTAGAATTTTGTGGGGTGAGAAGGGGCTTTTCTGTGGAGATCACCCACAGCCAGAGAGGATTTAAGATCATAGATGTGTCAGAGGCTTAGTTGATAGATCAGGCTCACTATCTCAGGCTTGACTCAATCACCACATTTGGTATCTGGAGTCTCCAATTTCCTTGCTATTCTGTTGAAATCTGACCTCTCTTGTTCTCTTCCTCTAGTGCATTTCAAGGGTAGCTACTGTTTCTTATTGCTTGATTTTAAGCATTCTGTAGGTGCACTATGTCAGGACGTAAAGACAAGATTACCAGTGGCTGACCAGAGCTGGAATGCAGGTCCCTGTCAGTTCCTTATGCCTGTATTGGTAAGAATCTCAGCTCTTCTCTTGGTTAGCGTCAGTTCATTTTGCATTTGTATGTGCGACTCCTGCTGCAAAAACAATACTCACAAAAAGGAATAAGTACTTTGGAATTTCAACCTGTCAACAGTGAAGAATCAGAAAGTAATGGCAGCATTTAGCCTCAGATTATTGATTAGCTCACAGGGGAATCAAATTTTATGATATTAAACACAGCAAACATTCACTCCACCGGGGAAAAACAATGTAGCACTTGTCTTCCACATACAGCAATTACAGCTGACAGGGATCTTCATTATGCGTCATGTTAAAGGACAGATTTAGCTTGTGTGTATAACCAACCACAAATGAGTAATGAAGGTCTTCATTTATAAATGGACGAAATCACATTTCCTATTTATAGCTATACAAAGAAAAATAAGGGAACTAAGTTCTGCTCGTAGTGATGGTTCTCTACACTTAAAAGTGCAATGGAACAGATTTGGCTTCAGCTTATCTCAATTTTTAATAATTTAAGAGCCTATGCCGCAAATAACTAATCTTTGGTCTCAGCAGTTTTATATACAACAGTCTGGGCAATAGTGTGACAGGATTCCATGACTTTACAACTAAATCCAGCATTTTCTTCAGATTAAATTATAGAATAAGACCACTGCAGCTGGTTTTGCAGCCTCAAAAACACTTAATAAGAGGTGCTGTGTTTCATATTCTTCCCTTTTGCATTTTGAATACTGCTTTTAAATTTCTAAACAAGTCATTCTCTAGGTGCCACCTTGATTCTCTAAACTTAAAAGGACATTTGATCCAATGGTGTTACTGCAGTGTTTCAAGCTGGGCACACACTGAGAAATGGATATATGAGAAGCTGAATTGAAATGATGGAAACTGAAAGTAGCCATGTTGAAAGGTTCAGTTAGACCAACATAGTACCTCCAAAAACATGACTAGGGAAGGATAAGACAGCAGAAGTAAGCTCCTTAGTATAATATCCCAGCTTTCATCTGCTAAAGTTCATCTATAGCATTTTTCCACCTCTCTTTGAACGGTCCAGAAATTCTGACTTATTTTTTTAAAATTTCAAGGATAATTGTAGATATGAATCATTTGGTTTCACTACGGTTTTTAAGGAATCCACTACTGAAATAGAAAAAAATGTATGGCAACACTATTAGCTTTTTATGTTTCTTTTTTCTTAGTTCATTAAAGATAAACATGAACATGTATATGAGTTATAGCAGAAATTTGGTGTCTCTCTGAATGCTCCTTTCTCAATTTTTTGATTTATTTTACAGTTATACTTCTTATTTATACAAAGGAGCCAATCTCCCATAGACTTCATATGCAAATTGTGATGTTTCATGTGTGATAGCAATTGTAAGCAGTATCTTTTCCAAGTACTGCATACACTGAACACCCAGAACAGTATCATATTTTGATGTGTATTACATCATCTGTGTATAAGGAAATTCTGCCTCATTTCAACAATGATAACTGCATGGGAGTAGTTGTAAGAAAAGAACATAGCATTTCCAATTTCTGAACAGATCACTGACTGGCTGCCTCAGCCCTTCCCTAAACTTTCATAGTCTTTTGGTCAAATCTCCTCCTTCACTGTGTCTGATTTTCTAAAGGTTAGATGAGGTTACAGGTTATTTGAGAACATATTTTCATAAAGCCCTTATTTTAAGGGAATACAGATCATCAGAAATAGAGGATTATATACAAAAAGATAATGTAAGAAACATCAAGAAAGTTGGAAAAGAGGTAGATTTCCTCTGGCATTTTCCAGCAGTCCTCCATTAACCATTGGACATGAAGCATTTCCATTAGAAAGGATATCTGTAAGTGCCTGGACCAGAAAAACACCTGTATCATGTTGCTTCATTAAAGCAACCATCCTACATGCAGAAAACAAAGCCAAGAAATCCCCTTTCAGCCTGTTGCTGGTGGCAAAGCAGCAGCAATGTGCTTGGGTTCATGTGATTAACCTCAAATTCAGAAGTGACAGAGAACCACCAGGGTTGCAAGGCCTACCTGAGACCAAAGGCATAAGACTGAGGCTTTCATTTGCTTAGCAAGGAAGATTTGCAAAGATACAGATGAGGCCAACAGCACAGAACTGCTTGCTTTTCCCTTTTTAAACCTTATTTGGGGCCTAACTAGTTTAAGGAGATTGGATTTCTGAGAGCCTCCATGCCTGCTTTGAAAGCATCCTGCAAATATTTTGGCCTGTACTGTTAGAAAGTTAGTATTTCAAGAGATATCAAAAGTTTCAAAAATAAGATTATTCTAGCCATTCAGAACTTTGCATACAAGTGAGCAGGCATTTAGGTACTGTCATCCCTTCTGAAAAAAAAAAAAAAAGTGGAGTAAACAACAGTGAATTTTAATATATTTCACAGATTGTTATGCAAGTTACAATAAATGTTTTTTCAAAGAACCAAAAAGCTAGAAGATTTATACAGCAGCACACAGTTCTAGCATCACATTTTCAGAGAAAATGAAATGCAAATCTGTGATATAAGCTAGCCTAACACTAAATGACAAGTCTTCACCTTCTTTGACAAGCAATGCATTCAATTAAATACTGCCTACAGAATCAGCCAGCTAATTTATACTGAATAAATGGGAAAATCCAATGCAGTCCAAAATATGACAAATCTCCATACACGCAAGTAAACACAAGTGAGTATATGAAACCTAATTGTGATATGCTCATCTCGAAAAACATAGACACCAAGCAAAAAAACTCAAAACAAACATGTAAGAAAGCACCTACAAACTAAGGGAAAAAAAATAAAATATATATATATCTGCCTTCCAGAAACTTCCAACAAATTCTGATTGATTTGAATCTTGTACATAGGATCTATCAGAAGCAGTAAAGAGAAAACTTGGCATTTAATACCATGATCATTAGGAAAAGCTCTGTTTTTCAAAACATTGTCATGCATTGCTCAGGAGAAGAAAACCTGTACCCTGTTTTTTTATTTTTCTTTTTTTAAATGACATTTGATAGAACTGAAATTGAAAACCACAACATGATGCAAGTCAGTCTCTCCTTTAAGTATTTTAAAACAGGAAAGGATGTTTTACAATAATTCCAATGTGTTTTTACAGCTTATTAAAAGCTTAAAAGGAACAGCAGGGACTCATAAGACCGTGAAATAACATGTCAGATTCTTTTAGAAAAATCTATTTCTTAAAACTTTCCTTTTCTACATCATTATGTAAAATTTCACTTCAGTGAATTAAGATAGTGAGAAGCCCTGACTGAGATATTACTAAACGTAATGGTTTTTTTTCTTTCAGTCTAATACTAATATTTTTTATTTGGGACATATGCTCTGCTAAATTAAAGTCTTTTGGGAGTCAAATAGATATTTGCTACTGAAATATCAGGTTAATTCTCCCAGGAAGAAACATTAAATCTTACATGAAAACGTAAGCACTGTAAATTTTATTGTTGCCCATGTTTAAGCTACATTATTAGCTTACTATTGCTGATACCCTCACTTCAAGTTGATCAGATATTTACAAACTGTAGAAGCTGAACCCACAGGCCAGATTTTTTGTTCAAACAGCTTTCAAAAGTGATCAGCAGAGCACATGGAACAAATATTAATCTGAAACACCTTTGCAGCCTGTGAAATCATCCAGGGATTGATGTGGGCTAGTGTAAATTGATTATTTCCAAAGGTAACTGTGCAAAGTGGCTTTAATAATAATTTATGAATACTGAAGCCTTGGACAGTGAATGTCTTTCTTATGTCTTTCTAGGCTAAGAGAAGCCTAGCAGTCTTATGGACTCCCTGGCCAACTCAGAACACAGAGGCTGGGTTCAGAGATGTGGATTCAGCTCCAAATCACCACACTTCTGCTGAGCTAGTTTTATAGCAGTCATGCAGACAAAGGGATAAAGTCTTCTGGCTTGGCCTCCATTGGAATGGCACTGTACCTCTTTTTCACCACGGATCTTCTGAACTGCCAGGCCCTGCCTGATCTCTCTCGCTTCCCATAAACACTTTCCACTGCAACTCCGGAAATCTGCCCGAAACTCTCTGAGATAAGCTGTTTCTCTGACTTTCTCCCAGCTATATGATTCCCTTCATAAGATCAGAAATTAAGCTCTTCTAATGCTGGTGTAATTGTCAGGAAGAATACAGCCTTTCTGATAACTGGAAACAGACCTTCTTATCCTGGACTCATTAGTTTTATTTTTTCACCTCAATAACTTACTGCAGAAACACAGCTAGGAAAAGGAATTGGGCTCTAAATCCACATAAACTCCCAAAACAAGATTTTTGCCAGATATCAGGGTCTTCACTGCAGGACTATGATCCAAAATATCTTCAGCCAGCAGCCATGTAACACTCAGTAGGTGTCTCTGCCTCCTCACCTCCACTAAGAAAAGCAGGTGTTAAGCGTTTGTTTCAGGAGATAGCTCAGTAACTCAGGAATTACTGAATGCAGGTTGTCTTTGCAGACCCTCTCTACCAGAGGCTTCCAACACCAGTCTTGAATCAATGATTGTACAGCCACCCTCTAAAGGAAGAAGAAAAATTCCAACAGGAAGCAGAAATCTCTTTAAATGTTTCCAAATTTAAAAAATAGGCCAGCTATTATTTTTTAAAGCAGTCACTCAAACAATTAATATCATTGTTATTTTTGAAACATGTGTTGCAGTATGCATGTGACATTAGCAACTTCAGGGTACCAGCTGATATAAAATCTATAAATTCTCATTGCTTAAATTGAAATACCTGAAGTTCTTTCACTATTATGTAGGGAGCCTAGACACCCAGATCCAAGAGATGGCTTTTAACCCCAGAGCCAGGAACCTAATTTTCTCTCACATGCCACCTTTACAATATTTTGCCCCTCAGTCTCAATTTTACCTTCTTCTCCTGACAAGAAGGAATTTTATTTTCTTTGCATATATTCCTTACAAGGGGGGATGGGGGGCAGGGAAGAGAGACACCTTAGCAAAAGCAAAGCTTATGAAGGCAATTTAACTGATGTCCTGTCCTTTATAAATGAAATTAGCAGCAGCAAATGTGGATGCTCAAGTCTCTGAGACAGCTTCCAGAGGAAATAATTTTACAGCTGAAGTTATTTCTGTAAAACATTAGTTTGTGTGCCTGTTGAAAATCTCATAAGCTCAGACATATTCCCTTTAATAGCCCAGACATATTCCCTTTAAAAGATACTATAAAATAGTCTTGATTTCTTCAAAAACAATCACCTCCTGACATCAAACTTGCTTTGATCTTGATCTTTCAAAATGTACTTAAAACTGCAGTTATAATCATGTAAGAATTTTTTTAATCTTTTTTGAAATACTTAAGAAAGACAACAGATTTTTTTCTTTAAGAAGCTCCTGAATAAGAATCATATATTGGTGAAATTCTGAAATAAAAATGATTGTATTTCTTTGCAAGGCAAATATAAGTGCATATATTTCCCATATAAATAAACACTAAAATGAGAAAATTATTTTCATAGCTCACTGCAAAAAAATTGCCTTGGGGCCATTTTGTCATAAGAACAGACATTCTATAATTTCCAAACAAACACTCTAAACTAGAATTAAGGCTGAGAACATGTGTTAATAATTAAAAGGTTCAAAATCCTTACTGGAAAACTGTAACTTATCTGAAAATGGAGAACCTAGGAAACTGGAAATTATTTGGAAAGGTGCCATTGCTCATGGTAATGCTTCCTCATGGCCAGAGTGCAGCAGCGGATGCCAAGGTAATCATCTTGTTTTCAGCTATTTTGCAAAAGTAAAAGTCAAGTAACCAGACTCTCTTGCGCGTGGTAAAAGCAGGTACAAAACCAGAATCCACTCTATGATTTTCATCACTGCATACATTTCATTTGAAGGACAATAGTTCTTAACATAAAAATGGATGTAGATAGACCTAGAAAACACAAAGCTATAGATCATAATAGAGAGACCCCATGCCATAATCCATGCTGCTCAGAGGATTTCTGCAGAACCCCATTTTTCCCCAACCTCTGTACTCATTGCCTTGCCCCTGTGACATTCCCTCTCTCTGAGTTTGTGACCAGTCTTCTCAAAGCCACCATTTGCCTGGAGCCCCAGACCCCTAGTTTGACTTTAATAACTGGAAGTTTTGTCAAGAGTTTCAGTTTTAACAGGGCTGTGTTCCTAGACTTTGTCTAATATTCAGACAGCTTTAAAGGATCTCAGAGGTTTTATCTTTTAATCTAAGTATGATTTGTCATTCACAGGCACCTGGCCTTCCATCATTACCCTTCACTTACTCATTACCATGCAGCACAATGTTTTAGCTCTTATTCAAATGAATTATTTTATCTGTGATCAAGGAGGCTTAAATTAATCTGATTTTACTTTACATTTCAAAAGAATAGCATGGTAAGCATGACCACCTATAAGGTCCAACTAAGAAGGCATCAAAATGCTGACTGAGAGGTAGTAACTAGCAGATACAAGCTACTTAACCCACTCTAAAATGATCACTGTTATTCACCTGACCGTTCCTTTATTAACATTCATGAAATGTGCACACTTATGAAATGAGGCTTTGGTACCTTCAGGTTTCTAAATCATCTCTATGCACAAAATATTGCCTCGGTGTTAAAGCTGGATAAATTTCCAAATGAGGGGAGAGTATAAGTAAATCTAGGAAAAATCTGAATATGATGTATGTCCCATGGCAGATGATTGCAAAGAAGTTAGCATTTTGGTAGGTAGATTATTCAATTCTGCAGGGAATAAAAAACAAACAAAAAAACCACTAGTGATTTAATTATGTTATTTCAAATAAGCACTACACATTTCATGAAAATAAATGGGAAAAGGAACAACTCTGTCCTGGGACAGAGGGAGAAGGGGGGGTAGGTATTCATAATGCACACAATTTAGTTTGTGTGTTTGTAATTTAATGTAAACAGGCTTTGACAACTGCTCAACACGAAGTATAGGAAACTCAAACACTTACCTTTGCTTTTAGCTTGCAAAAGGAACAAATAAATGAAATCATACACAATGGAAAGTATTCTTTGTCAAGTAAGGAGCTGCATTGCCTACTGAGACATTACCTACCATGGGTCTACACTCTCTCAGGCCTCAGGTTCCTGAAGGCTGGTTTTCCCAGTAACAACTAAGGCAAAGAAAGCATTCAATACCTGAGCTATTTCCATGTCTTGTGTAACTAGGTCCCCTGTATCATTGAGCGATGAGCCCCTATTTTCCCTAGTCTTCTTTTAGTCACCTCTGTACAGAAGCCCTGCTTGCTGTCCTTGACATCCCTGGCCACATTCAATTCCATTTGGGCTTTAGTGTTCCTAGCTTCATTCCTGCATGCTCAGACAATGTTTCTGTGTTCCTTCGAGGTTACCCGTCCTTGCCTACACCCTCTGTATGCTTCCATTTTGTGTTTGAGTTTGGCCACGAGCCACTTTTTCATCCATGCAAACCTCCTGGCATTTTTTGCCTGACTTTGTATTTGTTGGGATAGAACTCCCTTGAGCTTGGAGGAGGTGATCCTTGAATATTAGCTAGATTTCCTGTGGTCCTCTTCCCTCCAGGGCCTTATCCCATGGGATTCTTCCAAGCAAATCTTTGAAGAGCCCAAAGTCTTCTCTCCTGAAGTCCATGGGTGTGAGCTTGCTTTTTACCCTCCTTCCTGCCCTCAAGATTCTGAACTCCAACATTTCATGGACACTGCAGCCAAGGCTGCCTTTGATCTTCACATCTCCAGGGAGCCCTTCCTTGCTGGTGTGTATGAAGTCCAGCAGAGCACCTCTGCTCATTGGTTCCTCTATCAGTTGGAAGAGGAATTTATCATCAATGAACTCCAGCAACCTCCTGGATTGCTTCTGTCTGGCTGTGTTGTCCCTCCAGAAGGTATCAGGATGGTTGAAGTCCCCTAAGAGGACAAGCGCCTGTGAACATGAGGCTGCTCCTATCAGTCTGTAGAGGACCTCATCCACTTTCTGGTTAGGTGGCCTGCATCAGACACCTACTGTAATGTCACCTTTACCTGTCTTCTCCTAACACGTAAGCTCTTGGTTGTCTTCTCATCCATCTGCTAGCAGAGCTGTATGCACTCCATCTGCTCTCTCATATAATGGACAACTTCCCTCCTGCCCCCATATGGATTTCTCCATAAAGGTGCCTTGTAGACACTGCTTTGCCTACATGCAAGTGCTGGAGGTGACCCACTTAAGACCCGTTTTGTTAATTTTGTGATCCCTGCCTGTTAAATCACCCCATGCCTTTTGCTCAGCCATCCTGTTCATCACTCCCTCACAGGACCATTGGTTACTCTCTCCCTCCTCCCTCCCTGTGAGGCCAGCCATCCTATAGGCAAATATAGCTTTGCCCTGCTTATTGAGGAGAATCCCATCTCTCCCAAGCAGACACTGATCTGCAAACAGGGAGTCAAAGTCACAGAACCCAAAACACTGTTGCAAGCGTCAGTTCCGCAGCCCTTTACTGACCTGTCCTATTAGTGCCCTTCTCCTCACACCCTTTCCGCTCACTGGCAGGATTGATGACAACACCACCTGGGTCCCCTGTGACCTTGACTACCACTGCCAGAGCTCTGCAGTCACTTCTGATACTGTCCAGGTTTCCCCTGGCAGTATCAGTTGTGCCCCCACAGTATAACAGCAGGGGGTTGTAGTCAGAGGGCCAGACGAGCTTCGGCAGTCCCTCCACAACATCTCAGATTGTGGACCCTGGCCAGCCCCTAGACAATTGACCAGGTCAACAGACCTCTGTTCCCCGCAGCGGGGAGTAACCTGTTACGATGACTCACTGTTTCTTTCTGTTAGGGTTAGATGGACTAGGTTCTTTGCTTGTAGGCACATCTGGCTCCCTGTCATCTTCAAGGGCAGTTGAAACTCTTTTGCAGTTGTAAGCCCTTAGGTGGGGCAGAATCCTTCCTCTTGGTGACAGAAGTCATTAGCTTCCATCCTTATCCTTCTCTAGACATTTCGCTTGCTTTGATAGTAAGAGTAAACACCGCCTGCTTCTCACTATTCAAACCTATTTTAATTGGCATGAAATTAAATTAAATTAATTTTCCCCAAATCAAGTCTGTTTTGCCCATGATGGTAGTTGGCAACTGATCTCTGCCTTTAGCTCAACCCAAAAGCTTTTTCACCTACTTTCTCCACATGCTCTGTTGAGGACAGGAAGTGAGAGAGCCACCAGGAGGGTGTCTGGCAGCCAGTCAAGATCAACTCACCACAGTAGTACCTGCAGAAACTGAATCTGATCATCTTTCTTTTCTTCTCATTACTTCAAAGTCAAAATGAGTGCACACATGGAAGGAGGAAGCTATCAAATTCAGAGCTGGCCTGTCAGCCCCTAAATGTAATTTGCATTTGAGTTGTTCACCAATGGTACCTTATGTGCAACAAGATGCAAATGCTTTAAACTTCATTTCCACCTCTGGATTAAGTTTGGAACTGCAGATCTGACAACGAAGTTACTCACTGCAAAATGAAAGGATTTTGTTGTCACCTTAACTCTGATTCAACAAATGACATGATTAGATTTGTGATCTTGAACCACTTCTATACGTGTTAACGATCTCTAAGGATGCAGATGAGTATATAAAGTCGGATTTACAAAATTACCAAAAACGTGCCTAAGACAGCATTCCTCCTTATATGTCTAGCAATGTGACACTCTCCATTTGAGCTGGTCAGCATGGGCTGTATTGAGAACACCAGATTTTTTAAAATTGTGATACTCCTTATCTATTTTTGAGATATAATATACTCAGATGTGATTAACTTTACCTTGAATAAAGAGGTATCCATTAGCCATAGTCACTGGGCATGGGCACTCTGAAAATGTCAGACCATCCATTGAATATCTGTTAGCATTTTCAAGCACTATTTGCACCTGTTGAGAGGATATTTTCAGTGAAAAATTACATCCTGGCTAAGACTGAAAGCAAACAGTTGAACTGCAGTGCAAAATCAGTAATCAATTTAAAATCACACTCCATTAACTCAAAGATACTTCTTTATAAATTGAATCTGAAGAAGGAGAGAGCTGCTCCACACTAGACACAGCCCACACGACTGTAATTTCTGTAGGAAATGGTGGTTACCTCTACAAATAAATGAGCTAAACCCTGTAGACCCTGTCAGCTGTTATCCTGTGGCTCAGCTTCTGCATGAAGCTTACCAGCAGATGCCAGTCTTACACCAGAGAAATACAGTTACAACAAGCTGGTAACTATTTTGGTAGGATTTAAAGCAAGCTTTTTTTTTTTTCCAAACTGGTAGATTTGAATGTAAGGTAAACAAAATTTTGAATAAACATTAGCAAAGTAGTCAAAATTATTCAAAGATAATTTCTAATGCAAGATTGGGGTTTTTTTCTATTGCTATTGCTCAAAGCAAAATCTTTACCTCAAATAAATTGTTTCTTTTAATGTGTACCACTGAACAGAATTAGGAATTTATGGTTTAAAGTCAAGGCAACATCTTAGCTTAATCGCTCGAAAACTCACAGGGATTTCTAGTACTCACAAAACAAAATTAGTGGAACAGGATTGCAGGTCTGCCTAGGGTTCACAAGGTAATGCTGAAAGTCTCTCTGAATTCCTCTTGTTTATGCAAATTGGAATTCTAAACAGAAGGTGTTAAATGTGTCTTCTAAGATGTTCAGTTTCCTATTTAGGTTTCATCCCCATGGCTCTTAATCCCTTAAAGCACCATCCTTATGTATAACTTTGACATGCTCTGATTTATGAAGATCTCTGTTCAATACACCACCAGAAATACTTGATTTATGCATTTCCACAGAAACGCACAATAATTTTTGCCTTGAAACATACACATAACTTACTGTCTTCACACAAACGAAATGTCATAATTAATTTCTTCCCTTTTAGTGCTGCAGAGGAGAGATTAAAAGGGTCCACAGAGTCAACTAATGCAAAATCTGAAACAAGTGAAGATAAAGAGCACAAACTCTCTAATTTACATAATTGATTAAACTGCTAAAAACTAGGACATCAAATAAAGCATCACCTCTCCTGTGAAGATAGGCTGAAAGAGTTGAGGTTGTTCAGCCTGGAGAAGAGAAGGCTCCAGGGAGACCTTATAGCAGCCTTCCAGTACTTAAAGGGGGCCTACAGGAAAGATGGGGAGGCACTCCTTATCAGGAAGCGTAGCAATAGAACAAAGGTTAACGGTTTTAAACTGAAAGAGGGTAGATTTAGATTAGATATGAGGAAGAAATTCTTTATCCTGCGGGTGGTGAGACACTGGAAGAGGCTGCCCAGAGAAGTTTTAGATATCCCATCCCTGGAAGTGTTCGAGGCCAGGCTGGATGGGGCTTTGAGTAACCTGGCCTAGTGGAAGATGTCCCTGCCCATGGCAAGTGGGGTGGAACTAGATGATCTTTAAGGTCTCTTCCAACTCCGACCATTCTTTGATTCTATGATACTATGTCAGAGGCTACTCTGCAGCCGAGTGCTGACCGAGCCACCGAACACAACTTGCTGGTCTGTCTGGATTTGAGGACTAAAAAGTGACCTTAAACAGCAAGAAACCTTTCGCAAATATGTTCACAATGTTCCAAATGAATCTATTTATACTAGGTGTGACCAAATCTCCACAAACTAAACCTAATACATGGGGTTTCTTTTTTCTTCTGTAGAACATGAAATGATAAAAGCTCAAAGAGGAAAGAAAAGTGCTATCTGGAGCAGATTTCTTGTGGCAGCCTGGACCCAGTGAGCATGAGGGGCAGTGAGGAAATTGCTGTGCCTTCTGCAGCTCCAAGTCTACCACTGTGTGGTTTGTCTGCTCGCTGCAGCTGAACCAGCTGTGGGAGAAACTCAGTAATAAGCAAGCTTGCAGCTGGGCAAATACCTGAGCTACTTTATGTCACTTTTACTAGACAGTGATATTCCAGTGTAGAGAACGCCTTTATTTGCATTTAAACAGCAAATAGCATCAAACCTGCCTGGAATTTAAAAAACGCTATATATGTATCATTAAGCCTTAAAGAGACTTACTATTAATTACATAAACACTGACTTTATTTAGAGACATACCAGAGTATAAAAGCAGAATGTGATATAGGAAATGAACAGCATCAAGCTTTGCTTGCAAAGTTGGACATTTCTGACTCCATATGCAGTCGAGGAAGACAGAGACAGACAGATCTCTGGGAAACATTACTTTGCACCCAAGCTGGAGTAAGGCTCTAAGGTGCTCTTTGAAGGAGTTTTGCTTTTTTTTTTGATTGAGCATAGAAAGCCCAGCCCCCTAACTCAGGAACTTTAAGTTATGTTTCTAAAATGAGGCAATATTCATTTTCCTTTTGTCACCACCAATAAAGCAATCACTTCACCCACTTCTGTTAGGTAGATATCCTTGGGAGGAAATAAGGCAATTTCTAAGTAAATGTGCAAACCAATTATTTAAAAGAAGAAATGAATTAATTTTGAATGTGGCTAGAGCAGCCAAGGAATGCTTGACAAACAAACTAGATATCCAGGGGTGGAACTCAACAACAACTCAGTCAATCTGTGCCATCCTTATTCAGGAAAACACTTTAAAACAACTTTAATGTGTTAAATATGTGAATTACATATCAGCTAAACACACAATGAAACATCTTTGTAATTCTAATACATTTCCTTTCTATTATTCAAAGGTTTCTCTGCTTTATGAACATAAATATAAATATTTTTATATGGAATAAAATTTATACAGCTGATGCTCATTAGGGACTTTTGAGATAATCATTCAGTGTAAAGAACCTGGCACAAAACACATTGTGTTCTTAATCAGAAGAGTACTTTCACAACCTAACTTTTAAACTACATTGTGCATATTAACTGTGGATTAGTTTATCTCCCTGGGAAATTTAGTTTATTCTTTTTCAAAATTGAAAGAGGATAAACATGTGATGGGTCTTCTGTTTTTTTGGTTTTGTTTGGGTTTTTTTTGTTTAATATTGAAAGTTAATCTTTCAGTGATCTAACTTAGTCTTGGAGAAATTTCTAACGAAGCAATAGAATATGGAGATGACTATGCAAAATGCCCATACAAGAATGTGTGTGGGCATAGCACACTTGGTGAAAACTTATTTGAAAATAACTTGATACAGTTACTGTGGTATTCTGTTAAATTACACACACAGTGAATGGTACCCATTTCTCTTTCCTCATTAACAAAAGTTATTGTTCAAGTGCCAGTTTCTGCTCAGGGGTCTTTTTTGATGCTAACTGTATACAGGATAATTATGTCAAATTAGTATCAACCTAATTAAAAGCAGACCTCATCCAACACACAAAAAATACTCAATATTATTCCTTTTTTTCATCAACCCAGTTGAACTATCTTAATTTCAAAATTTTAATTACGTTATACCAATTGGCTTTGTGATGGGAGAGAGACTGTTGGTGTAAATTGCATAAAACAGCAGAGCTATGGCAATTTATACATGGATTTATACTAGCTGAAGATCCAGCTTTAGATATCAAGACATCAGCTTGCTGCATTTAAGTACTGTAGTCTTCCCAATGTTCTCAGATCCTGTATGCACTTATACATTGACATATTTGAAACTCTTCCTTTCCATGTTAACTACTCGAGTTGCAGAAATTGACCTCTGAGACATAACAGTGCCTGTTTTGAGTGATAAAGGCTAATTACAGAGAGAGAAAATAAATACCCTTGGTACAGGGATTTTCATGAAAATTTTACCAAAAGTGCAATTTGGTAGGCTGGCAACTGTACTCTGCTCCTTTGTATTTTGAATCTACATGGTTATATTATATATGACAATTGATATATCATTACATGAACAATACACTATATTAATTTTATGCCATTGTCTAAAGCAATCTTAGATACAATTAAATCATGGGTTTCTCTGAACAAAACAAGCAGAATTAGAGAAGGAGGATAAAAAAATTTAATTCTTTAGGGTTTGATCAACATAAGTAGGAATCTCTTGTGATATGCATAAACTTTTGCAAATTTTGTCAGGTAGCAATGTGGTACAGGGAACAGGTTTCATGAGCACAGTTGATTAATGTAAACCTGGTCACATTCTGGAGATTAATTTGATATCCTTCTGGTTGGGGAACATAGAAATTTGCAGTAATTTTCAATAGCCTAGATATTTAACTATTGTTTTGTTTTATCCTTTCTCTATTAAATGATGTTTCCAGACACTCTGCACAAGCTAATGTTTTTTCCAGGCCAAAACCATTCATTTTGGGTCTCACACACAAATTACAAATAAAAAATCTGTAAATATCTAAGCATAATAGTTGTACTTAGTAATCCTGCTGACCACTGAGACATTGTACTATTCACAACAGAAGGCCCAGACCCTACCACAGCTAATAACATTCCAAGAATGGTCAGTGGCAAAAGTCCCATTGACTGCAGAACTAGTCACCATCATATATAAAACAACTACTAGTAGCAATAAAATGAAAGGAATAATTTACGCACTTTTACACAAAAGAAGGAACAGATGCTAGAGGGAGGTATTGCAGTTTGCTTCCAGTTAGGCATAGCAGGTAAAAAAAACAACTTTGAAAAACCTATTAAAAGATCTGCCATGGCAGTGCTGGAAAGAAAGAAGAAAGAAATTTAACAAACAGCAAAAAGTCTCGAGCCAAAATAAAGACATATGCAATTATTCAGTGTATACTTCCTTTGTTTGCTATTCCTTTGTTCAAATTCAGTTCTTCAGTAGATGGAAATTTTATTTTTAATGACCAGGTGGAAAGAAAAATTGCAACCCTTCTTCATGTCCAGTTAAGATTCCAGCTAGACCACAAGGGTTTTTTTTCTTCTAAGCTCTGGGGTGAATGGTTATGTGAGGCAACTGGTACAGAATGCTTAGAATCACAGAATCATAGAATAGTTTGGGCTTGAAGGGACCTTTAAAGGTGATCTAGTCCAAGCCCCCTGCAATGAGTATGGACATCTTCAAGTAGATCAGGTCGCTCAGAGCCCTGTCCAACTTGACCTTGAATGTTTCCAGGGATGGGGCATCTACCACCTTTCTGGGCAACCTGTTCCAGTGTTTCACCACTCCCATTGTAAAAAATTTCTTTCTTATATCTAGTCTAATTCTACCCTCTTTTAGTTTAAACCATTACCCTTTGTCCTATCGTAACAAGCCCTGCTAAAAAGCTTGTCCCCATCAAACTTTAGGGAACAGACTCACCGTCAACTCAGTTGACAAAGTAAGTGTTGATTGGCTGTATGTACATCAGCCACAGCAGGAACCCTCTCTTGCAGAGATGTGAAGTGGAACTGGGCCAAGCCTGCTAAACACGAGCAAAGCCGGAGCAAGGGTTGGCATTGCTCAACTAGCAAAGCTCCCAGATCCAAAGAAGAGCCTTCTTTGTCCTGCCTCCAACTTTCACCCTCTCTGCAACAGATATGCAGATACAACATTCACAAGGGAACATGAAGGCCATGTCATGGATGAAACATTTGATGTGGTTATGATTTAGCAGCAATTCAAGATTTATTAACAGTTTGACATGGATCAAAAGGTTGAATTTTAGCAGCACTTAATCATTAACCAATTTAAAGATTAACAAGGTGATTCTGTAGAATATGTTATAATTAAAACAGTGACTTAATTACAGATTTGAGAATGCCAAGATTCACGCTAACTTACTACAGGGCATCCTAAATCAAAATATATGTATGTACATATGTATAAACACAAAACATACAAGCACACAACATTCAAAAAGTTGCACACAAACCACCCAAGTCTTTAACTGCTAGGACCAGAATCCCTTCACAGCAGGCAACTCCAGTGAGCTGACGGGTCCCCCTTTCAACTCCTCATGCACACAGCGACAGAAATATTTGGATCCAGTGAAATATATAGACACCCACACTTATGAAGGCTAATGTGTATATTCAAACACATGGATAGGTAGGGAGGTGGATGGAAGAGGCTAGCCTATAGTTAAAATTTCCCTCTTCTCAAGTTTAGAATAAATACTCACAGTGCATTGGCATTCCTCAAACAGGTGATAATTGAGCCTCAAGAAGTTTGACTTCACCCTGGCCCTTCATCAGCTTTGTACACAGATGGTCTTTAAACTACCTGAGAGGTGTCCCAATTGAGGGGAGATGCCGGTCACAGCCCACTGCGATCCAGGAGAGCTCAAAGGCTCTCGCTTAGAGTGGCTATTTATAGGGTCCTAGATAACTGACTTTTATTAGGTACTTTTCTATTTTGGACTAACTCAGACAATGAAATATTCTGGTGCTTTCCACCAGTTGCACAAGCCCAAAACTTACTAAACTCTGAAGTTCTGGTATCCCCCCCTTTGGGCCATGACCCAGGTACAGATGTACTAGGCTGTCAGGAGGTGATCAATGTCGGCTGCCTTTCACAATCCACATCCATGCCTGACTTATCCTGAGTTGGTGTGTGGCCCAGGAGACACCAAGCACTGAGTGGCCCAGGAGCAAGGGGGTGGGGGGATGGAGGGAGGGAGCTTGCACCACCACAGGCCACTATATGTATTTTTCAGACCAAAAAGGTTTAGTACACTATATTTCACAATATTCGGGCCAAGGGGGGCAGCCCTGAATTATTCTGTTGGGTTTTCTTAAGTACGTCGTTGGAAGATACACAATTAATTAATTTAAACATGTGCACCATACATGTAGACCCTCCCCAATTCTGTTGACTTTAATGATTCATATTTCCAAGTGTCTTCCCTTTATTGAAAATTTCAACCAGTTCTGTTTGATACAATGTAGGTTTTGAATTGTTGACTTGGTGTCAGCAAAGGTGTCGTACAAAAGACTCAGACATTTCTCTAAAGATTGAATTTCATTTAAAAAAATTCCTAACATCCTAAACTGTTTCTGAGAAACTCAAGTTAGAGGACTAACCTTCAGCCTGCTGAATATTGCATAGCATTTTCCCTCCTGCAGACTGCTTCTAAGAACAGTTCTATACCAATTAGAAGAAGCTCTGATCTAACAGAGTATTTTTCTCCCAGATCTGTGAGCATATACATTTTATGTATTCTAATTTATTATTAAATACGTGCTCATATGTACCTGCTATTTAATATTTAACCTACAATGTCATTATGATCATAATGAAAATAATTCAAAAAGACTTAAATTAACCTCCTAGAAAAAATTTGATGATTTTCCCCAGGACAAAATGTGTGACAATATGTAGTGTCAGATTTTTATTTCACTCTCAGACACTGTTTTATATTCATTTTTAATATGTGAAAAAAAGGAATCTTGCATGAATTTCCCATTACATAGTAGCATGCAATCAAACTTAAGTTTAGAATAGTAATTCTGAATTCTATTCCCATCATAATTTTATGGCAAATCAGTATAATACAAGTGAATCCACAAAATCTCACAGAAACAGCATAAGAACGTGAATAAATGAAAAAAAATTTACTTTCACTTTCAAGTAGTCCTGTTGTTGCATCTTGAGATGTTATCACATTACTTAATAGAATTGTAGACTGTCATTTACAAATCATAAACCAGAGCTGTGGTTGTGTGAGGGAGCTGCCCGATCATGAAAATGCAGGCAGCATGCAAATGCTGAATTTGCATTTGAAAGAGAAAGAAGCACTTAAGAAACAGGGGACACCATAAAAGCCTTTCTGAAAGCAGCTTTGAGCTTTGCTATATGTGAGCCAGGGCTACCTGCTCTGTGTGGTACCTCAGCACTGCTGTCATAGCTGACAGGGGAGCAGCTGTATAAGCCTTTGCCTCCTGCAATAGCACATCCCCTTGGCATATAAAAATAAGGTGGCTACAGCTCATTTAGATACTAAAATGTACTCTGTATCCCACAGTAACCACAGTACACAGGCTTAACAGATCTCTTTTCTTACTGGCGAGATGACTTGTTCTCACTAACAATGTTGTACAGATTTTCCTACTTTGTGAAAAATGCAGGGCCATTGTATTACCAAGATTACTAGGAGATACCAATCGGGATGACAATCAGTCACATTTGCTGCCCTGGTGAATATAAGCCAAACAGCTGTATCTATTTGTAACATTGAAAAGACCGTTTTATGTAATACTTGAGAAAATATGGGGGTTTTTTACACAGGAAGTATGTGCAGATTTTTTTAATATGGCCCAGTTATAACACAGAGCTGTGTAATCTGCCTTAAATGTTCACTGCCTGAAGATTTTTTGCAATAAGATTTTTTTGGGCAAACCTATACTTCAACTGTCCAGGTCAACAGCGTTAGACACCATTGTAGGGACCACAGTGCATGACGTAATCTCACTGTGAGCTGGTAAGAAAGGCCTTTCCCATTTTGAACCACCTGAAATTGGGTGTCTGGTTTCTCTGCCTGGAGAAGACAACAGAGGCTACTAGTCATAGCATCCCTTTCTGAGACTCTGTTTGCCCAAAGAGCTATAACTAAAGTGCAGTCAACAGTCACGCGGACTTTTGACTAAACTGCTGCCTGTTTTTTCACAAAACTGGAATTGCTGATTCTTCTGCTTTGTTTTGGTTTCCAACTGAGGCTTCCTTCATTTTGCAGACTGCAAGTTTCTTATACAATTAGTATTTCAGTAACAGTTTCAACTTCTTTACTTTCTGAATAATGCTATACATGTATCAATTGCATACTGATGTGCAGTTCAGTGTTAAATGTACCTTGCCTTGGTGCATAAAGTTGCATGATCTCCAATATCTGCTCCTCCAAATGTGACAAATACACATGATTTTAAGCAACAAACTGGCTACATAAAGTTTCTTCTCAGCTAGGTATTTACACTTCAGGTCCAGGATGATACTGGAGACCCCAGGGCTATAAGCAGTAAGATTTGGACTAATAATTCCTTGATTAAATGTTTATGATTTTAGCTACACTAACAACAAGTTATCACAACTTGGAACAGCTAAAGTTCTTCATCTGGGATACTACAGAAAAGAATGAAATGAGGAATAAATTCAAGTCATCTATGTGTTGCCTATTTTGTAGCAACTATCTAAAGAAAAATTATGATTTAATATAAAATATTTTTCATTATTTTGTTGCCATATTAATGGGAAGTTGTTAAATACTTTTGCAGGTCTAATGCTAACAAAAAATCACAAAGCTAAGCCAAATCACTTGAAATTATTTTGTGTCTGAGACCATTTTTCGTTGGCAAGGTATACTGTAAATCACTATACTAATAATTATGCCATT
Source organism: Burhinus oedicnemus (assembly GCA_008921705.1). Lineage (NCBI taxonomy): Eukaryota > Metazoa > Chordata > Aves > Charadriiformes > Burhinidae > Burhinus > Burhinus oedicnemus. The sequence goes on along the minus strand of VFFE01007673.1, from coordinate 532,125 downwards.
TTAAAATGCAATATGCATTAGACTGTTTGGCAAAGAAGAGGCAGAAGCCAAGTTCAGAAGATGATTGCTATAATTTTTTCTTGCCTGCTTTGCTCTTTGAAATAGTACAACAGAGGTAGCTAGTTGGTAATAAACATTTAAAATCATGATAATTTCTTTTTTTTTTTTTAAACTTTTTGCTGTAAAATACAAGAGCCCTTTTATTCCTCACTTTGGATAATCTCTTACAAGTCTCATTCTGGTTTGTTTATTGGGCCTTGGAAAGCCTTAAAATACTTTTTAGTCCTTTTCTGACATATGCTAGAGTATTTCATTCTGAAAATCTAAAAACATACAATTGCTACAAAATGCCTAAAGCTCATTGAGACATCATCTCTACTGAAAAAGGTCCACCACAGAATACATTGCTATGTTCATACATAGCAGTATGCAGGCAAAAAACATTAACCAAATCTCTAAAAGTAGAACCTTTCCACTGAAAATAAAGTAAAAAATATTTTGCATTCATACAAAGGCACCAGTTCTTTATGAGATCTGGAAATATTTAAGAACAATCAAATTGATAGAGTGTATAGTTTGGAGAGTTTAAAATTAGGTAAGTCAGACTAGTCCTTGTAGAATCCCTGAACTATTTGGAGGAAAGAAACTATGGGAGGGACATCAAAGGTTGCAATGAACACTTCAACTTAAAACAAGTCTGCTCAGTGTCAGACATTTTGGAGCACAGTTCTATCAGTTACATTTCTACCACAAACACACTATAGCTGCAAATCTTCCTGTTCAGCCCCTTACTCTTACATTAAACAAAAAGGCTGTTCAGGCACCTACTACATCCAGTGACAACATCTGATCACAGAAAATTTGGAGCATGGCACAAACCGGACGTGTTTTCAGAAGTACTTACGTGCTTGTAGAGAATACATCCCATCAGCTTCCAGTGAAACTTGACTCTCAAGTACCTAATTTGCTACTGTAAAACAGAATTTCTTTTCTGAAATCACATGAGCATTTTTAGGTAGATTCATCCCACTTTCTTGATGTAAGCTGTTTGAGGCATCCTGTGGAAACAGATGAACGTGAAACTTTGAAGCATAATAATATGATTATTCTTGCATCTCAGCAACAAAAAAAAGCATATTACTTTATATCCACAAAGAATATAAAAAATTAAGTGCTTAAAAATTATAGGAGAAACCTGAGTAGACACAAATGGCAAAATCAAAATTCTCAGAAGTGCATTCTAAATACGCATTTAAAGTAAAGTCGTATTGCATGTACATGCAATGTCAGACTTAAGAAATACGTTCAGCGCAAATTTATTGCATGAAAATAAAATTATTCAGATTTCAAAGACAATGGCCATGGATTATAACCAGCAACCTCCATGCATTATAATCAATAAACTTGGGACTTTTTTTTCAATAGAGTACTAGTTCCTTTCAAGTATTCATATGTGGTAGACTTTCAAAAGGTCAAGTAAAGTTGACTCATACGTGTAAAAATATTCTCAATACATGTGGTAACAAGAAGACACTTTACAACGAGCAGTAGGACTGTAAATCACACAGAAGCATGAATTAAGTCTGTTTTGATTAATATATAGGAGAAAATCACCATGAAGAAAACAACCCAAATGTCAGACTACAAGGATTCAATCCAAAGAATTGGGAGTAGCACGAAACAACACAAATCATCCTTTTTTGCTCCTACTTTTAACTTTCTGGGTTCTGAAAGTAACCTTTAAGCATTGGATCCCAAAATGGTCATATGAAAATTCTCTCTTTTAAATTAACTGTAGGAATATGGAAGTCAACATATACCTAAATTACACAAGAAATACAGTTAATATGCACACAGGCCAATTACTGGAGTAAGAAAAAGAAACGAGAATTCTGCACAATCCAGGGCTTGCATCAATAGCATGGAATAAAAATAAAAAAAATTTAAAAAAATAAAAATAAATTAAAAAAAAAGAGGTGGAAACAAATGAGAAAATGAGAAGAGAAAGAGAGGGAAAAACCCAGACGCTTGTGTCCCAAAAATTTACTATTGACTGTACTGATTTATCTGGAAATTGGGGAAATTATCTCAGTTAGCCAACTGTGAAGTCTACAATCTCTATTCAACAGTTACATTCCCTGTGGTTTGCTGCATATTCACTGATCTTTCCAACTCAGGCATCAGTAAAGCATATGGAGCATCAGGTGTGGCAAACAGAGCAACTTGCAGCAAAATGCTAGCAGTACTTATCGAATAAATGCAATCTATTTGGTAACTATCCACAGAGGATTATTCATCGTATCTCTTCTTGACTACAAATCAAGCCTTGCTGTAGACAGAATTTGCCTGTGTCAGCAGATCTTCCTTGTCAAATGCAAGGGCTAAGACGAAATCACATCTGCATTATAAACATACTGCATGGCTCTAGAATATTTTCCTAATTTAACGTGGTATCTGCATTCTCCGGAGTGCTTCCCTGAGCCTTTAATTTCCTCTGTTCTATTGAAACACCTTCTCCCCCTACCACTTCTTTCCATTTTCTTTCCTTAAGTTATTTACACACTACAGACAAGGTTTTAGAATATGGCCTAGTAGATATTTCAAGTACAGAAGACAGCACAAATGTGGGTTTTTTTCTTTTTGATTAGTTGATGATTTTCATCACAGTTCATTCTTAGGAAACCATTCCATCTAAAATTGCACTGAGGGTAAATAGCACTGGGTGTTTCTTGCTTTTTAATTTAGATTTGGTCAGTTTTAGAGTTAGATCAGCAGACATGATCAAAAAGCCAGCACAATTTAGAGTCTGTTTCCCCTGCCATAATCCTAATTTTTTTAAAATTAGATTGGTTATACTACTGCAACTGAAGCCACATGGGATTTTCCATGGGTTGCTGTGGGCATCATGGAAAGAGATTTTATGGATGTCTGTATTTTGTCTGTAATAATGTGTCTGTATTTTATGGATAAGGCTTTAATTTAGACCTTTGTTACTTCTTAAGTTCTGTAAGAAATTACTCATTTGCTCAGCTTCTAGCTTTAGCAGAAAAAGTAACTGGTACCCTGACCAAATTTCAGGTGCAAGAACTTAAAATGATAACTGGGAAAACCCAATTCTAATATTTTTCTGGACCCTCTTGGAGTTGAGTTGAACTTGAAGAAGTTCCAATGTAACAGAGGTGTCAAAGGAAACAAGTTCTGTTATAGCTCTCATTCTCCAAGTCAGATAAATTACACGTCTGGGAAAAACACAAATCTCCTATGTCACCTATCTCATTGCATGACAAGAGCTGAGCAAGTCAAAAAGGCTGTGTAATAACAACTTTTTTTTTTTTCTTTTTTTTTTTTTTTTTAGAAAACCCATATTGCCTCTGTCATCAAAATTTCTGCTGAGATTTTACTGGAAATTTGTCACATTCTTCTCAATTAAAGCTATTTCAAAGAAAATCACTGCTGAGGCTGCTGAAGAGCTTCATCACTGAGTGAATCAGTCATCAGCTCTATCATTACCTCTTTAAATGGCAACGCTGACATTTCTGTGTCCTTTTCTCCTTATCAGATGCTCACTAGAGTCAGGCAGAGTATCCCAAAGCACCTCAGATATGCTACTGAATTCCTGACAAAAATCACACAAACCAGAGCACCTCCTCCTTCTATACTGATACAAGCACTTGAAAGCCCAATTGTTTTTCTTAGCTTTCCTTTCATCCCTCACTTATATTTATTATTAATGATGACTAATTTATTCTTTTTTCAAGTATCTTTAAATAAAATAAAAAAATACTGAAGTCTGTCTCAATTAATTTGGTTTATTCCAGATATTACCCTATTCCTTTTTTTTTTCATTTTATGGGGTTTTTTTGAGGCCAACAGGGCTAAAAAATGTGTTATGGATTTTTGTTTCTTGACATGTGAATAATTACAGTGTAAGAAAGGTAACACGTTCTTTAAGTAAAATTTTCACTTCATTGTAGTCAATGACAACACATACAGTAAAATCAAAGGGAACTTTGTCATAATCTGCAGCAGAGAAAAAAATTTTCACTGTCTGGAGATGTAAGAAAGGATAAACATTAGTTGAAGTGCAGAAGGCAAGATGCAGCTTCCAAAACAGATAGATGTTTAACCATGTTCATCTGTGAATTCTTGAGGATAACTCATTAGAGGATTGCAAAAATTTAATAAAACTCAGCATCTTAATACAATTACTTAAAGCAAACATTTAAGATACAAATAGAAATAGTATTGGTAATGACTATGAGTGCTAATTATTTGTTCCCTAGTGAACCTTACAGATTTCAATAGCTCAAATCCAGAGTAATTCAGAAAGAACACTGTTAACAAAGGGCAGCGTAGTGTAAGCAACTAAACATGTTTGTCCATTCTGTGGTCCTACACCAACTTAATCATGTTTTTACAAACTACTACAAGCAAAATTAAGTATGTGGTTATGTCTTGGGAGGATACAGTCTGATATCTTTGTTGCATTCTAATAATCCTCAGGTCATTTTATTCCTTGTTTCAGAAGTGAATGATCACATTCCAATATATGCCATATAACCAATCTCTGTAAGACAGTATAAATATGAAATCAAGCTCCGTGGGTTATTTTAAGGGTGCAAATTTTGCTATTCAACAATAGGGTATCCTGAGGAAGGGTGCTCCAAAACCTTGCAGTTTGCTATGAACACATACCCGTCTTTTGCTTGTCCTTTAGCGGGCGTAGAGAGAACCTCTGCAGAATGCCATCCTTGCAAAACATCTGAGGCTTCCCAAAATATATTTACATCTTGCTCATATGGAACTTCACTGCTATGTTATGGATAAAACTATTCCTTATAATAAAACACAAAAAGGAGAGCTTTCATAGTCATGCCTGGAGATCGATGCTAAACATATCTTATGTGCTACTGAAAGCTCAGTGGCTAGAGAGGAGAGGAAGGGAAACTGGGAACCCATATTTCCAGCATTTAAAAAATAAAAAAGGGATTAAACTCTCCTCCAAAAGCCACAACGTTTCTAGATGCTCTCTTTCGGTGTAAATTACACAAAGCATGAATGTTATACCTTTTATTGCCAATATTACCTAAAAGTAAGCTCTATATTCACCCAAATGTGAGGTCTTCCAAATATTGTAAGGACTGTTTCAGACCTATTAAAAAGCTCATCCCCCTCTTTATTTTACCATGATCAGCTAGTTCCATATTTACAAATTGGCTACACCTATGATGAATAAAAGTCACACCGTTACTGCATTAGAGTACTAAATAAGAAATTAGGAGAAACTGGGGGAGGTAGGGGGGAAAGTAAACTCTGTTCAGCCAGAAAAGATTTTTTATTGCAAACTACATCCCAAGACTCTTGAAGATTTGTCTACCATGACAAAAGCCTTTGAGGAAATCCAGCATTTCTATGGCAATTTAATTCTCCCAATCTGTTTTGGTCAGTACTGAATCTTTATAGCAAACAAAAGAATCTGAGATTTGATTTTTCAGGCAGTTTTTCCAAGAAAATTCCCCTGGGTGTTTGGACTACACAACTTCTTCATATAAAAAAAATCCCTCACTGAGCTATTATCTCCATTGTTACTTCTGTTTGGATGAAGAGGTAATGTAACTAAGGAATAAAATTCATAATTATTCTCTCTCTGGAATTCCTAGTTACTCAAATTCTTTTCTCATTCTTTCCCACAGCTTAGATTTTTGATACATTTTGTAGATATGTAAGATTACTTTGGGGCCACATTGCTCAAGAGGTACAGTGATTGCCCTCTACCCTGATACCAAGTAAGTTTACGTGTCTCATTTATAATTTAATTCAACTTTCCCTTGTTTCACAACAATGCTTAAAAACGCCTGAAAGTAAATCTCTTGAGAACACAGGAGTAACAGCTGAATGAAAATACAGAGCAATTAGGAGAAAGCCAGCATAGAGAAGTGAATTTTAGAGTGCATATTCCAAGCCCCAGAAGACATAAGTGGAATACACGGCTATCATTTAATTGAAAATCAGAGAGTAGAAATGTAGCTTATGGCTATGGCTTCCAATGAAATATTCTATTATATGTTTATCCTTAATTGTGGAGCTTGTGAAAAGAGTGGAATACTGAAACAGAGGCCAAAGATACAATTAGGAAATTAAAAAAACAGTACTATAATCCTTCCTCAAGTTTTCTGAAAGATTAATATCTTTTATAAAAGCTGTACACAGCCACCCAAAATCCCTAAGAAGAATAAATACTATTCACATTTTAGGGCATTTGTTGCATAATAGTGGCTGTCTCCTGTAAACTTAGATACAATTTCCTGAATTTTCTAGATGTTTACACTGCCCCGATGTACAAGAGAGATTGTCCATAGCTAAAAACGGTTCCATAAAAACAGAACAAACAATCTTTTACTTTTTCTCCCCTAAAAAGATAAAAGTAAAATTTAAATCTTTTGCAAAAGAGAGATAATATTCTTTCTAAGGGATAAATCTTTAAAAAAAATAGTGAAAACCAACCAACACTCAGTCCCACTGGGTTTTAATGTTATTTTATTTCCAATATTGTAAACTAGTTCAACTAATGCAGTTTTATATAGTAAGTCAGACTTATAAAGTAAGTCACATTTCTGTGAGAGGCAACAGTGCTTTTACACATTAAACATCCATCAAAAAGAATCACAAATAGTAATATTTTATTGGTTATGGATCACATCTTTCTTTCCTTTGGAATAACTTGAATTGTACCTTCCATATTTTGGATGACTTAACAGTGTGGTTATTTATAAATGGACAAGTTTTTCTGTATTTTCAGACACTCTGATACGCAAATTTGCTTTACCTTTCTTGGCACAAAGCTTTTCAAATGTACAAGATTTTTATTTTATATTTTTATTTTTGCTCTTCTCTTAAATTGTCACTAAATTCCAATGTGTTAATAAAAATATTGATTATGATTTCCACATACATCTAAGAATCAAAAGTACGAGGACATGAAAATATTTTATGCCAGTTCATTTGCTAGTACTTGTACAAGTACAAGGTACTGATGTACAAGGTACTGATGTGCAACCCACTGTAAAGTTGTGTATTACCTAAGATTCATGGTTTCAGCAAGAGACTGAGGACAAACATTGCCTAACCTTAACTAATTTCATTGGCAGAGGTTCATTATTAATTCAGTAGCTAGATCTGTTAATTCCAGGAGGATGGTGAAAAAGGAGTATTTGTATCCAAAAGACTACAATCCCTTAAAAAAAAGAATGTTTTACCCGCAAAGGAAAGTCAGTGCTTTGCGAAAAGCAGACTTTTTTTTGTGCTGTGCTGGAGGCAAGGGAGATGAAAAGAATCAGAAGACGACAATAGAGATGGATGATTTTTTAATAACAGTCACAGACACTAGATGGGGATGGATGTCAAAACATAAATATTGCTTCCAAAATTTACTTTGGCTGCTAAGAATCTAGATGATATTATATGTAAGAAATGAACTGGGGCTGATGTCAAAGTTCCCTGTGAATTCCATATTCATGTATAGAAATACCCTAAGCTGGGCTGGTAAAAATTTATTATTTTCCTCTTTTTTTTCAATATACAGCCTGTACTTCATTCATTCCACACACAAAGGAAGAGGTTAAATAAAATCTTTGCAGACTTCCAACAGCAACTCACCACAAAATATTAAAAAAAGGCCCTCCATTTGGCATAGAACACATTGCCTAGGTACTTAAGGCTTTTTCTGTCTAAAGACAGTATTATCTCAAGCCTGTGTTTTTACACTTGAAACTTAAGGAACAAAGTAGCTTTAAAGCAAACAAACTAGAGAGCTTTATTAATGGCTGTGTAAGCAGAATGCGAGGTTTATCACATGGAGGTAGGTGTTCATCTACCTACTTTTCTGGGAGGTTCAAAAGGTGTTTAACGAAGAGTTTTGAAGCATGGTAGCAGGCCAGCTCCTTGTGGAAGGATCTGGAGGTTTCTTTGTGGATGTTTTCCTTGATTGCTCTGAATATTCTGCATGCAGACCCAAGCAACCAACACACAGCACAAGACCCCACTGTGTCCCATTGCCAATGCACTTCCAGGTGCAGGGTGAGTCACAGATGGTGATATGGCAGAGCTACATAGGGGAACTGTAAAGAGAAGGTGGCTACCCTTTGGGAAAGGTCGGAGTGGAAAATTCAGTGGAAAAGCAGAGTTGAAACTTCACTTAAGAAGACTTTGTCTGATCCTGTGCTAAATGTGTTAAATCTAAGCTAAATCCTATGCTTGAGGTTGGAAAAAACAGATGAGCTGAAACAAAAGTCTAGAACAGCCATGAGAAGTACGTCATCTTGCATCCTGAATCTCAAAAACCCCTTTCCCTCTGAAATCAAGTCTACATGCACAGTAGACTAGACTGGTGCAACACCGTTAGAGCAGTGGATTTTGGATTTCTCTACACACATAGTGCAGAAATAACATCAAGCACTGCTGACATCAAAAAGTAAGTGTGAAACTTCTTTCCAGGATTTTAGTATACAAGAGTATACACATGCAGGTAGGATAGCTATCATAACATAAGTAATTTGGAATTTAAAGATGATTGTTTCCTTATATTTATCATGAACAAGATACCGACTAGTGTCTGGTGTCAAATGGCCTGAAACAAAAGCATTGCAGAGAACTGAGTTAATTGTTTACACAGAATCATAGAATAACTGAGGTTGGAAGGGACCTCTGGAGATCATCTAGTCCATCCCCCCTGCCAGAGCAGGTCCACCTAGAGAAGGTTGCACAGGGTGGCGTCCAGGCGGGTTTTGAAGGTCTCCAGAGTCAGAGACTCCACCACCTCTCTGGGCAGCCTGTTCCAGTGCTCTGCCATCCTCAAAGTAAAGAAGTTCTTCCTCATGTTTAGATGGAACTTCCTATGTTCAAGTTTGTGCCCATTACCTCTTGTCCTATCCCTGGGCACCACTGCAAAAAGTCTGGTCCCATCATTTGGATAAATTAAATCCCTACACAGATGTTCAGCACAGCAGTCACTGCAATGTTACCAGTGAGCCATGACACATCTCATATAGGAAACATTTTGTATTTTCTGGAATGAGAGAAGACAAGATTTGAGGTGGGTCAATAATTGCCACAGCGCTTACTATTGTCTATGCAGCAGATACTTTTCAGGTCCCTGTCTGATACACAAATTCTTGGCAGCAAAAGCAGCTTGTGCAGCCCCTTCTCCACCAAGCAGCCATCCATACTTCTCAGGTGTGCCAGAAATGTGGGGTCACACAGGCAACCATAGAGAAAGTGGTTTAGATTAAAAATTATGTTGAGAAGCACCCAGAGAAGTCATGTTCCATAAACTAGCACCACGGCCAAAAAAGACAACATTTATTAAAGTCTGTGGGAAAAACTCAGGATATGCTGTTTTAACAGACGTCAAATGTAAACAGAGCAGATCATTAAAATCGTTCTAGCATAACCTCTTGGACTGAAAGAGCTTGAAATGTATTTTGTTGCTAAGAAAAGTGAGAAGGCAGAGAGATAATAAGCTGGCAGCTGCAGCAGCAACAAAGCAGTTTGCCACAGCAGTATGGCTTAATTCTTCAAAGGGAAATTTGCAAGAAAATGTTGACAAATGATTTGCCATAAACAGAACTCATCTAAATCACATTGTGGCAAACTAGAAAAAAAAAAATAGAGAAAGAGAAAGGAATTTTACTCTGTGATATGCTTTACCTCTCAAACAGCAGGATTTGACTTTTTTTTCTATTTCAGAAAACAAATTAACATTCATCTGTTTTGGTCCCTATTATGCATTTTCAAGTTTACATCAGCTTTCCAAGCAGTGATAAACCTCAGGAAAGGGTGAAACACCTAAGTATGGAATTTTCTGTGAAAAATAGTTATAACTAAGAGAGTCAGTAGAGAGTGTATTCTTGTCCTAAGTGTCTGTATTAGAAAATGTTTTAATATTTCCTTTTCCTACTTCCATTCATATAGTCATTCTTCAGATTGTGTCAGTATATTATCGTCATTATTGATTCAAACACATATTAATAGCATTTTTCCTGAATAGATGGACTTGGAGGGTTTCCTAAACCTGCTAAATAATTTTTTTTTGTTATTTGTTAAGGGAGTTGGTATTCTCCATTTGCTGTTCCTAAAAATTACATTTTGATCCTTTATGTGTGCATGCAAGTATAGCTACATAAGACTGTGACTATCTCTTAAAAGATGGAGAAAAAGGATTGGCACAGACAGTTAATAATTCGTGTTTGAATCCTACTCCAGGAAAAACAGAAAATAAGGAATTGGATGCCACTTAAAAAAAAAAAATAATCAAGCTTATTTTTAACAAACTATTCACTGGTAAGAGCAGTTCCTGAAGCCTTTTATTGATAGTTTAGTATATACTTGAAAACACAGTGAGAACTGAACTCATGATTATTCAGTATGAAAAGATCAACACTTGGGAAGTTTTTGTATATAGCACTGCAGTTTTTCACAGCTTCAAACAACAACAACAACAATATAATTATGACCTTGAATTGAAAGGCATTCTGTTTTATCAAAGGAGAGCTACTGCTGTTCTCAGTGCTACTTGCTTCTCATTCCCCCATGGAGGTGAGGGTAACACCCAGTTTTCTGATTAATAAATATTCCATTTTTTTTGCATTTTTCAAAATGTCTTGGCACCAGCTGGCCTAGCTGCATCAGCTTGACTGGAAGGCTTATGTACATTCATAATCTTCAGTTATCATGCATTGCTGGAAGTACTTTTCTTACTTTCAGCCTGTTAATTGATGTTGCTTGCCCACAGCTTTATTTCTCTGAGATTAAAGTTCTCTGAAAACTGTATTTATTTATTTGCTGTTATTGAAAATGACTTAATGTGATCTCAAAAATCAGACTGATATCTAAAACCTACTCTTAATCTAAAGAACCATGTTAAAACATTATGATTTTTCTTCAAGTTTCACAGATCTCGTCTGTTTTATTCACTCCTGACAACAGTCAGCCAAGGAACTATTTTCACATTTTGAAACTTCAAGATTATTATTAAAAGAAAAAATTCCATTCTGTACTGAGACAATTTTCAAAACAAGGAATAGAGACAAATGCAGGCAAGCCAGCCAACCTAAGGATCCCTCTCTCTGGTTTTGAGCAGCGTCCTTTCTGGAGCTGTGAACCTTTTCCTAACAAATATTTAATTAAAAGCTGGGAAGTTGCTTCTAAAGTGTTTCACTTCCAGCTAAGAACATCTTCTAACATGAAAATGTCTCATCAGAAAATTGCCTATCTAGTTCTTCCTAGACATCTAACAGAGGTCATTCACTGGCTAAATTCTATCCTTAAATATGCACATTTGTCATTGCATCACTGATTTTCTGTTCTTCAGTAAAAACCTGTATTCCTTGGTCCTACCAGTTAATGTGATCCCAGCATCAACGGCAGCTGCACATTCAACAGCTGAACACTAACCAGAGGACAATTTAAGTCTTGACCTAATTTTTTGCACCACTGCTATCCTTTTCTCTGGTTATTTTCAGAACTTCCAGTTATGTAGTGGACAACTCATTGTGGGATATATGTGTTCATTACACTAATTTATAAAATTATTCCAAATTAGCCTTTTACATCCAGATGATCTTTCCTTTTTTTTTTTAAAGCATAAAAGTCCATGAAACCTGTGAACTGTAAGGAAGATAACCAACTGTAGATTATCTGACTTCTTTGCATCAGCAACTGCATTGTTTGAGAGTATCATACCAGTGTCAAAAAATCAAGGAAGATCACTTAAAATCAAACATGAACAGATCTGATTCTTTTTATAGTCACAACAGTGAGAGTTGAAAGTAATGCCAGTGAAGCAGAGCTAGTTTATGTAAAACTAAAGAAGACTCATCATCTTGATTTTTCAGCTGAAGAAAAACAATTGAGAAAAGATATTTTGACTGTTTTTTTCCTAGACAGTTTACAATGGTGTAAGTCAGAGGAACGCCATTTCAGTAACAGATACAGACTGATTTACATCTGTGGAGGAGCTGGCTCAAATCATTCTGTGTGTTAAACATTGTTAATTTTAAACATTTTGCAGCTGCTGCTCAGAAAACTCAGACATCAGCTGTTTTCCAGCAGCTTTGGCTGCTGCCCTTTACCATTTCCTGTGCCACTCAAGGCCAATTGCTCACAGTTCAAGGGAAAAACATTCAAAATCTAAAATTAGTGCATTTCCCTAAAGACAGCAGAACCCTTTGAAATAATTTTCCCATAATAAGATGTGATGAAAAAATTATCCAAATTTAATTTACTCTTCAACATTCATAATATACCATCCTGTATTTACTTCATGCATTTGTAGAGTTCTTCAGTGACTGTCCTGGTGTCTCAGCTATTTCTATGCCTCCTACCTGGGCTGAGAGATGACCACTGACTTTACCTGGCTCCAAGACTCACTCCTAATGTAAATTAACTGCAGTTGAGTTACTCTGATGAACCACAGCTCTATATCTAACCCAGGTTGCTTATTACTGACAGCTATTTACTCAAAAATCATGGGAACAGTCTTTACCTCCAACACCTCTTTTTTAAAAACACTGCACAGGGCTTAAAAATTTACAGAAGCTCTGCATGTGGGAAATTAGCCAGATTCACAGGGCATCCCAGACATCATGTCTTTTTATACAACACAGATTTTTCGCTCCAGAATCTGCAGAGCCAGAAAACTCCAAACCATAACCTATGAACACTGCATTGACAAAAAATAATAATAACAAAACCATTTTCCTCTGGTTTACATTTGAACAATATTATTGAAGCCAGTGGAACTGCAGATGTGTAAGTGAAGGTAAAACATGAAGATTATGAAGATTAAGCATTTTTATTTGTGTGGAATTTTTTTAACTGTGGGCTCTCTGCATCTCAATATACTTGCATCAACTTTTTGTGTACTACCGTTGCAGTATTTGCCTGGAAAGTGATAGGGTTGTTTTTCAGGCCAAGTTTGCCATGTGGTAGTTTAGTCTGCAAGAGCATTTCAATTTCAGGATTCTGAACTCCTGCACTTCTGGCATTAACAACAATTATCTACTAGTATTAATTTAACTTGTATACTCTTCACTTCTAAACCCATTTTGCCACTTTAAAATATTAATCTGTAGATGAATAACCCCTTCTTTCTAGGGGATAAGCAAACTTTATCTCCATTTTACAGCTCAGTACACGGAGGCTCAAAAACACTAAGACGTGCAAGGGCGAGACAAATTTTATTGCAAGAGTTGACTTCCGAAATCCATCGCATGACAAGTGCCACTTGCAGTTCAGCAAATTTCCTCATGCTTTGGCACACCCTGGGCTGTACAGCAGCTCACCTCTAGAACTACACCTGTTTTACACACAACCATTTGCTTATATATGAGGCTTGTTTTCATGGGATATGCATAATTTTAAACGCAAGGGTTCAGCTCCAGAACTACTTTAGTCAGTATAAATCACTTCTGGTTCTGCCAACGAATTGAGATTCATCCCCTCCACACCTTTCCAAGGGCTAACCCTATAGGATTACCCCTCTAATGCAGCCTGAGGTGTCTCTTTTCACCCTTTTGTCACAGACAGTGGGTCAAGCTGACCTCATCTCAGAGTGACAGGCCTTAAACAGGAGGAAGGCCCCAGAATATCACCCCACAGGTGTGAAATACAAGTCCATCATTAGAGGGAGTCTGAGGCAGGTATCAAACCCAACAAGGCTATGAGTGCAACCAGGGGTCACCAGTACCCCAGGTCCCTCTTGCACAGGTACCCCATTCATGGGCACATGCCCTGCCTGCCAGACAGTGATGTGATGCCTTCTCAGCACATAAGTCAGCTGTATGGGCAGAAAGACTAAAATACCAAAATACCACTTTTCTGCTTTGAATGGTCCCTTTATGTCAGAACTGAGATGGGTTAGTGAGGCTCTGTAGGAAACAGTGATGTGTTGTTGCCTAGTGTCCCTGTCCTGTGAATATATCTAAGGCTTTAAAGTCCACTTCTGTTCCCTGGCACTAATGCAAGGTTTTTAAAAAATGAGCAAAACTCCAAGCTTAGCAAGGTTGCACTAAAGAATATATGATGTGGATGCGAGGCCAATCTGTGGAAACTTAGCAATTCACAGAACATTCAAATTTGACTTGATTAAAGCTGTGGCATGAATCTAAGGGCCTATTAAAAAAAAAAAAAAAAGCATACACACAAAACAAAAAAACCCCCAAACCCCAGATATTTTTCTTAGCTCAAATTCAAGCCACTTGTATCAAAAGGCTCTAACATATTTAAATACACATGTATAAGCAATTTGAATACCATAACCCTATGTGCAAGGTAAGGGATTGGTTTTGTATACATTCTTGATAAATGAGAGAGAATTATTCATCTGTCTTTGGCTAGTTTCCCAAACACTTCATGCAAAGTCCTAAACCTTCCCAGTGAGTTAAAAGCAAATTGTACAGTTGATGAATACCATACGCTGCTGTAAATTGTACTGATTCATCTCTGCTTGCACTCTATGGGCAATTTTTCTTGGGAAGGGAAAGTCCCTGTCTTGTTCAGTCCCTCTGAACACTCTTTTTCTCATATGAAATGTTTACAATTTCTCAATTGTAATCAAGCCATTTCACAGTTCCAGATTACATTTTCATTAGCTTGTTTTGTAAAACTGCAGAACAGCTAATTTTGTCCAGTTTTGCATACAAGGAGCAGCACGCCACAATGAGCCCTGTTTCTTTTTCATGGTGTTAAATAGCAGTATAGAATATTCCATTACTGAGAGAATTGAAGACATGTGTATATAAATATTACATTTATATTTAGAAAACATGGAGAAAAAAATTCAGATTAATTCAGATTAACTGCCTTTAGGTTAAACTTTGGAAGGTTAAAGTATACTCAAGTTCCTAGAAAAGCAGAGATCTTTTCAAAGAATCGGGAAGTTTCAACAAGCATAGTGCCTGGTGTTTCCAGCTTGGAAAATGTGGCAGTCTTTCATTTTACTCCTCCATGGGCTCTCTACCACAGATCGCAGATATGACAAGTTAATGCCCCTTCCCACACTCTGCTTGACTTGTGTTTCTTACAACTCAGATGTAGTCCTGTAACTGTGGATAACTATAGAATGCATTTCCACAGTACCATTAGGGGCTGGGATTGGGATTTTCTAATTATTATGAATGATCAAATGTTTTAAGATATTAAAATAAAAATATGAATTATGCCTCAAATATAATTCATTTAAAAAACTACCACATAAGATAATCAGATGTAAAAATTAAGATTCAAATATATTATTAAAATTAATCTCACAAGGACTGCCAACACTTAGGGACAGCAGCAATAACAGAATCCAGTAATCCTAATTCCAGTCTCCCAACCTAAGTATTAGAATATCCGCTCTGTTCCAACTAATCCACATAGAGTGCAAGGAGAGAGATACTGCAGACGGCAGTACAGTTTAGTGTGCTTTGTCCTACAGATTAGATGATGCTTTAAATGTCATCTAATGCTACCCATTTTATTATTGTCAAGATAAAAGGAACATTCTATCTATACACAAAACCAGAGGTATAGTCATGCCTATGATGCACATCAATTCTTGCAGCAAACATGCAATAAGCTAGTTCTCACTAATGCTGAATTAAGTGATTACTATTTCACTATGCAGGAGCTGTTCTCTGTTACACACAAAATACACCACATGTAGGAAAATACTACTAACAAACAAGACTTTACTTTTGAAGTTAAGTAAAGATAAAAAAGGTACAAGTTATATTTTCTGAACTGCCTAACTACCTGTGCAGGAAGATAACAACATTGGTGCTTAGGAAATACGTGTCCATAGTGTAAGAATTTAAAATTATTGTTTAGTTACTGAGCAACTACAGCACTGTAATCCCCATTCTACTCCAAAATACATGAATGGGAAGAAAATATAATCAGTACCTCTTGAGAAATACCCACAATATACCTTCCCTGCTATAAAATTATGCAAATTCCTACTGCAAAACAATAAACAACATTTCAAGAAACATCAAATTAACACATACATTGACAGATAGGCATTTATGACATCTTTCTGCAGCCCAAATGTAATGATTTGAAATTTTGTGGATGCTCTAGAGGAATATGTCTAATCTTTCACAGTTCTAAAAAGCAGCCTAAATGTCTCACTTCTCTGCTCGTTCCTGTGCTTCAAGCACAAAATTTCTAAGTATCACCTTCCCCCGCCTTGTAGCGTAGAATGAAATGAAAGGAGGATGTCCAAGGTGGATTGTAATGACAAGGGAAATACCACATATGCACATTCCTGTCTGAACCTACCCAAATTACATTAAATTGTGTGAAAAACTGTCCAATCCTAGAGGGTCTTTCCAGCCCTATACCCAGTGTAACTTCATTTTGGACTGCTTTAGTACTGGAAAATATCTTAGGGGTTGGAGGTCTGTTTGTTTTTTAAAACCAAAGGACAACATTATAGAAGACAGTGTATAAACAAAACAAAGCTATTCCTGAGCCAACTACCTTTCATATTAAGGAACAGATATTTCTTCTCTCTTTCTTTCAGTAAGTTTAACCCAGTCCTACTATAATTTTGAATAAGATTACAGAAAATGACAAGTTTCAGAAAGACTAATTTAACTCTATTATGATTTCCAAACCATGGCGTGACATGACAAAATTTTACTTTGAATTTCCTTTTCCTGAGGCAGGTGATACAGGTGAACTTGGTATTTCAGGACTAAAGTTACGGTTCTGTGGGAAAGTCACCAAGAAAGTACCTCCTGTTTTGGGATGACGGCCCTGTTGTCTGGAGGGAACAGGGGCTATTACAGGGGGTCCCACAGCCAGGTACTAATCTGTAAAAGAACAAAAAGGCAACAGTTTTGTTCTTGTGTTGCTGTAGCTGTGTAAATTGATACATACATAGTTATCTTCCCTTCTTTTTAATATCACATAATCATCTCTGCTTCTCTTACAGTGAAAAGTAATAGTAGTTTGTTTTCTTTTTTAATTTAAATAAGCCTAGAATAGAGCTCATTGAAAAAATCCCCAATGCAAGTCCTAAGTGGCAAGAAAAATCAATATACACTTTCTAATAAATGTAAAATAATTGTTTTGTCGTTATGGATGGCTTTTATTGCTCAAAAAACCCAGATGACTGGAAGCAGATATTAAATTGATGTATATAAATAAAATACAATGCTATTGAAAATAATATTGCTTTGACATTATTACAAAATGTCATTTTGCCAATGGACAACACACTTCATCAGGAGTTTGTAAAATGCAAAAATAAAAAATCCAGCTGTTCTTTCAAAAGCTATATAAATTAATTAGTGTATTATACAAATTAAAATAAGACATGGTGACATATTTGTTGAACAAAATGATCTGACACTGAAACTGCTATCACTGGTAACAAGCTGTAACTGCATAACGAGTTGTAGCAGCCCACTGTCTAGTCCACTAACTCTGTGCTTTTCTGTCATGCTGTGTAACACTTATTAAACAAAGGGTTCAGGTGATTGTGTGATCACATTAAAAACAGAAAAAAACCCCACACCTCCAAACAAAAAAAATATATGTTAAGAGTAGACTTCTGCTTCTCATAGGTCTCCCAAAGACCCACTGAAGGTAGTAGATATTTTGACACTTTTTGATCAAAGGGACTTGGATCAGCAGCTCATTAAGTTGCACCATGTACTGCAGTGGCCTCTTTCAAGCTCTCAGCCCACTGCTGTGGTGTAAGTACAGCTTTTAGTAGTACAGTGCTAAAGCAAGTAATACACACTTCATTTGCCATGTTGCCAGGAGAGCTGGGACCTCATTCCAGACACAGGATGAGGGAGGAAAGGAAAGATAATTTTTTCAGAGAGACAGTTTTCTTTAATCTATTTACAAAAAAAGTAGTCACGTTTGGTTTTGCATTTGGAAATCCCCCCTTTAAATACTTGACAAGCAACAAGCGATCATTTTATCCCAAGCCAGAATGAACATTCCTCCAAAGCCAGGCAGACTTTGCAGGTTTACATCTTGTAAAATTACAGATATCTTCCAGCTGGAGGTCTTCCACACATACTAATCGATCGAAATGAAAGAGATTAAACAGATCGTATTTCTGTTTTGACTGGTGAAGAAAACTTGTCATAATGCCTGCCTTCCATTTTAACTAGGGAGAGCACTAGAAGTCTGGGCCAAATAGTTCTTCAATTCAAATCATTGACAAAACTCCCACATGTCCACTGGGAGTGTGATTAAATTCGAATAGAAAAGTTCACGATTCTACTGTGGCTTCCTTTTCTGTATCTTTGAGTTCCTGGGAAGCTGATGGGAAAAGACAATTAAAAGCTTGCAGGATTTTAGTGTGCTGCTTGCATTAAAAAAACCCAAACACAACGTTTCAAGAATTCATTTCCTCCCAGAGCTCATATTCATTTTTTGATTGAGTGCAATATATTCTATATCTGCCATGTTTTTTGGTAGGAATTATAATGTGGGAAAAACCATTCCTCTTAGGATTTATTTTCTTGCTTTCTTTTCTTGTGCCTACCCACATAGACTGCGTTTCTTATTGTTTCAAACATAACTTGCAATACCAAAATTATCAGTAGTCTAAATTATGGTTAGGATACATATTTCCCCAACAAGCTGAAAAATGTCTGAAGAGCAGATTGCATGCCAGTGAACAATCATTGCAGCTCCACTCTTTCAACTCAGATCCTCATATTTTAGTCACTATGACCTAAAAAACTGTTCTAGCTCTCTGAGACCATCAGCTGTCCCAGATTTCCTGCCAGAATCTAGTTTATTAGCTCTCCTTAAGGAGAAGTCTCGTCTGCCTGTACAAATGGAAAATACAACTTTTTCCTCAGTTCAGGGACACATCATCATGAAAAGTTAGGAAGCTAGGGTTTTTTGTATGCCTATCTAAGATATAAGTCTAAAATATTTGACAGTGTCATTGTGAGTATTCTTAAAATTAAAGCCAAGATTAAGATCACTTTTACTTGCAAGTGTAAAAATCTGTCAAATTCAAAGTCTCCTTAGTGGCTTGGTAAACCATGTCCAAAAGAAACCAGATTTTGCTTCTTTTTAATTTTCTATTTAATCTTATATAGCCATCTAATCACAAGAGATTCCTTTGTACACATCAACAGTCTGGGTGTCCATGCATTACATATGAATAGCAAAAACTTCAGACTTCTGGAAATCATCACTGCCAGGATTGTACCCTGACTTTTAAAAAAATAATCTTTATCATATGCCTTTTTTTACAAGTTAGATAAGCATGGAACTTTTCTTATGCTGCTGCTTTATACTTTCTAATAATTCTGAAGCATTCTACAATATAGAAGAACTATGCACATATTCTTTACACTGATTTGATCCAGAAACTTAATGTTACTTAATAACAGTCCCAGTGTTTTGATGGTGTCTGGACATTATTCTGGTTAAATCAGTCCCATTGTACCATACCAGCCCTTTACACACTTATATTCAGATGTATGGGTGCCTTCTCTTATTTTTGAACTCAAAAAAATTACGTGGTTGTAATATTTATATAAATTTTCATAAGTGGATCAGAAAGAATAGTTTATAAATTAAGCTGCTCTGATGCTGGCAGAAATTATGTGCACAACTAGAAGGCTTGACATAGAGAAATTAGACCCCCTCTAAATTCAACTCTGTGATATAAAACCAACAGAAGTAAATCACATTTCCATCTATTTGTCTTTAAAACTAAGACTTGGCAGTTGAGAAAAAAACATCTCACTGATCTATTCCGAGTCGCTCAAAGCAGGACTCTGTGGGTATCTGTCACTACTATTCCCTCTGAAGAAAAAGCAAGACAATTCAAGGACGACAAGTGGCAACTTAGGCTTCTTAACGGTGACAATAACCAGCACCCGCATCAGGCCTCTGGGCAGATGAATGATCAGAGGTAGCTCTGGTAAAGGTCAAGATGCTGCTGCTGTTCACAGGGACTTGCTGCATGAAGCTATCATTGCTGAGGGACAGGAAGAAGACCATGACCAAGGCTCTGCTGCATCACAACCACTGACAGCTCTTTTAATTCAGGCCCATTTTTTTCAGCTATTTAAAACTGGGGTGTCCAGCTGGAATAACATACTCTTTCCCACAGCCCTTCTCCTCTTTATATCAACCTCTGGCAGAAGAGAGAGGTCCAAAGCCAGAGACCATAACGCCTGAATTCACCAAAGCTGGAGTTCATCTTTCCAAGTCACTTGCCAACACTTGAACTCTGTGATTTTATCCTATGTGGTTAATATCAGTAAGAAGGGAGATTTTCTTCTTCTAAATCTCCCAAAGGGCAGTGACAAATTCAGCACAGACCCTGTAGTTCACCTTGGGGCTTGGCGGTAATGAACAGAACATTGGGAGGGAAGAATAAAACAAGAATACCATTGCTTCATTTAAATCTCTTCTCTTTCCATGCCATGCGGAAGCTCTGTTCTTTTTCCTCCACGACAATTTAATCCCTCCAGTAACTACCCCCTTTTACTGAAAGCTCAGGGGCTCTCTGAGTATGTCATGTGAACTCTGTTCTGGACCCAATACTCTTGCCTGACAAGCAAGAAACCTTGCATTTAATTTCTTCCTGTGGTGCACTGGCTTTCACTGAATGCTTGGGCAGTGCCATTTTTTCCAATTATACAACCCCAAAATTTTTAGATGTTCAGATAAAAGTATCGCTTTGATAGAATTTAGCAGCTGCCATCAGTTCTTTATGTTCATTTGTTTGCATTGACATGCCCTTGGGTCTTAAATATATTTTGCTTACCCTTTCATACTGCTTATGAGGAGACATTCCCTTTATAGTTCTGTTTCTTATTCCATCTCCTGCATTCTGTTCATGATGCAGAAACCATATCTGTGGGTAACATGCTACTCCTGACTTTTATAATTTATTTACTCTGCAGAAAATCCTTGAACCATGGGGCTCATTTGCAAGAAGATCCTTGAGGGAACATCTTACAAAGAAACAAACATGAACTCATATTGTTGTGCTAATTACTGAGTTTTAACAGGAGAACTGCAGTAAGTGGAAAGCCACCGTGTGGGTAAGCCTCATTAAGATACAGCATTCCTGATTAATTGTTGAATTAATTGAATTCAGATGGAAGGATAGATCACTTTCTGGGGCAGAATGAAGAACTCCTAGGAATAATTAGATAAAGTGGAAGAAAAATAACATTCTTGGTTTATTTATGTTCTGTCCTTATCACTTTCATTTGCATGTGCTATTAGAAGGACATTCAAGCAAACACTGAAGATTAAGAAAATTTTACAGAATGCCAGTAATCAGTTACACGCTTCCGATGCTACTGTTAGAGTCATGTTTCTCATATTAATACTATTATGCAAATACAGTAAAGAAGGAAAAGGCACTGCGTGCAAATCAACACCAACTTTGGAAACTGAGTATTTACCATGGACTACACACAAAAACTCAATTGTAAAAGTTTTTCCTCAGCTAACTCTTAATCATGAACAAGTTCAGAAAGTGAGCTGATCACAGACTGTACAAAACAAAACAAAAAAACTTTTAATTTTATAAATTATCCATGATGGAATCATTTCCTAGCTTTACATAGCAATTCAGTCAATTACAGTCCAGTAGGGTGCCTATCTCTTGTAACTGAAGATACAAAGAAAGAAAGAAACCAACCTAATTTGGTTAGGAGAGCTCTGGAGTAAGTGCAATGGATGAATAAGCAACCTGGTGTGCTGCTAGCTTGAACTGCTACAGCTTCACTGGTTTTTGCATTTATATCAACTGGACATAGTTACTTCAGACATAACATGTCATCTCTGTAGTCATGTTTTCAACTAAAATTTAGATCTAGCCATAGAGCTGAGCTTTAACACTATCATAATAGCAAGATCCTGGTGCAATACGTGAGCCTTGCTCAGCCAGAGTCACCTACCAGGTGTTGCAAAGACAATTCTCATTTCCAGCATTTAGAAATGTCCTGAGCCTAACATTTCCAACCGACTAGGCACCCCTGCAAATCTGAAGCCAGATACAAGAAAACTCTAGATAAAGGGATTTTGTTGGCATTCAGGTTGTCTGCATGTGGTCACTCTAAGGCCTACTGAAATCATTTCTGACTGGAAAACTGCAGTTGCACCTGATCCAAAACTCAAAAGATTATCCACCTAGAAAATCTTAGATAGAAGTCTTCCTGAATGATCATAAAAATATTATTTCAAGATGAAAAACATAAGGTTGTTTATTGCAGTGACAAATTTATTGATGCATAAACCAGGAAGACATTTGACAAAAGTAGTACATTGAGAAGAAATCCTATTTCCTTTAGTATTACATGAGTGCAAGATTATGACTTTTAGTCTGGATTAGAATGCTGCAGGGGAGGAATCAATTTTTTGGTTTTAAGCAATGATGTTTAACATGGTCAGATTTCAACAGAATAAATTAGTTAGTTCAGTGCTTTAAGAAAATCTTGTTTCCACATCTTTGTGACTAGAAGGGATCACTACATTGTTTTGTTTGATATGCCTGTGAATGATCACAGGTCACATAATTTCACTATATTATCTTTGTATTTAGTCCAATCAACTCATGAACTTACTTGATTAAAACTTGGTCCCAGGAGGCATCCTGAAGAATCAGGAAAATCAGGAAAACAATTAAAACATTTGCAAGAAAAATTCATGACACTTATCAGTTAAAAGCTACAAAACAGACAGAAGGATTATCTATGTTCTGAGTTATTTATGTGTAACATAATACATCTCATTATATAGTACTAAAGATTTCAAAAACGTTTGAAAAATCACAGAAACTTGTTCTTTTACTCACTATATTTGACAGATATTACTGATGGTAAATGCTCAGACTATAATTCTGTTAATCTAAAGAAGGCTTTGCATTGTATATGTAAAACACACAAAAGGGATATTAGTCAACATCATTCCCTACAAAGAGTTACATGCATGCTCATGGTGATTTTTATGGTGAATAGTTTGAATAAAACACTCATCTTGCCTCATGGAATTCTATTACAGATTGAGACAATTTTACTTTGCATGACTTTTTCTAGTGAATTAGCAGCTCAGAAGTGAGGTATTTAATTTACTGTCCTGCTGCCTTCTTCCTCATACCTCCATCATGCCTCTTTCTCCTTGACATCCATCTTGTAGCAATTTATTTTGTTATTATGTTGTGACTTTCCCTTTTTTTTTAAATAAGGTTTTTCCTGACATATACACAACTTACTGACACTTTTTTCCTGCCAAAACTAATCACTGTCATCCTTATTAATGATTGACAGCTCTTTGAGGTTCCCTTTTTTACTTTGTGGCTTAAGACTCTTGTGCTTCGAACTACCCACCTAAAAGAAGCATATGCTCTCAGTATGGTTGTGATTTTTATTAACATGTGTGGACATCATCTTTGCGCCTATCCTTTCTTACTCTCCCCCTACTCAGTCATTTTGACACTTTTTCTTTGTTGTTGTTGTAATTCTATTCTAGGTCTATGCATCTATAAACAGAATAATTACAAAATAATTACAACAGCCATTCAGTACCTATGGTGGTCCCATTGCAGTAATAAAAAGATTTCCCAGATACTCTGTGAAAGATAAAACACTCGTTAGGCCACAGAAATTAATTAGGGTCAGAAACAAAAATATCAGGAAGTTTGAGCTGAGGCAGTTCAGACCAGCTTTAAAGTGACAAGCTTCCATAATTTAAAGTTATCTTAGAACAAGACTACTGCCTTTTATAATGGAATATATATTTTAATCTTAGATCTGTTTATTAAGTAAAAAAAAATAATATTCTGTTATGTTTGCAGCCAAGCCCATTTGTAAACAAGTTCCAGAACAAAGACAAGATGATTTCAGGATATTTCCTAAACTTTATACAATATGACAAAGTGTATGACTAATTTATTAAGGTTACATCCATTGTACATGAAAAATACACTATATCTAAAGTAACAAACAGATCAGCTGTCCAGTTAGGAGTAATAACACCTTGGCATCAATTTAAAGGAAGTTTCTTACAGAGATTGAAGTTTACAAGCACAAATACAGGCTGGGCAGAGAATTGATTGAAAGCAGCCCTGAGGAGAAGGACTTGAGTGCGTTGGTTGATGAGAAGCTCAACATGAGCTGGAAATGTACACTTGCAGCCCAGAAAGAAACTGCATCCTGGGCTGCATCAAAAGAAGCATGGCCAGCAGGTTGAGGGAGGTGATTCTGCCTCTCTACTCTGCTCTCATGAGACCCCACCTGGAGTACTGTATCCAGTTCCAGGGCCCCCAACGTAAGGACACAGACCTGTTGGAGTGAGTCCAGAGGAGGGCCACGAAGATGATGAGAGGGCTGGAGCACCTCTGCTATGAGGACAAGCTGAGAGAGATGGGGTTGTTCAGCCTGGAGAAGAGAAGACTCCAGGGAGACCTTAGAGCAGTCTTTCAGTACTTAAAGGGGGCCTACAGGAAAGATGGGGAGGGACTCTTTATCAGGGAGTGTAGAAATAGGACAAGGGATAACAGTTTTAAACTGAAAGAAGGTAGATTTAGATTAGATATGAAGAAGAAATTCTTTACTGTGAGGGTGGTGAGACACTGGAACAGGTTTCCTAGGGAAGTTGTGGATGTCCCATCCCTGGAAGTATCCAAGGCCAGACTGCATGGGGCTTTCAACAATCTGGTCTAGTGGAAGGTGTCCCTGCCCGTGGCAGGGGGGTTGGAACCATTCTACGATTTACAAGTTCAGCTATGT
Source organism: Burhinus oedicnemus (assembly GCA_008921705.1). Taxonomy (NCBI): domain Eukaryota; kingdom Metazoa; phylum Chordata; class Aves; order Charadriiformes; family Burhinidae; genus Burhinus; species Burhinus oedicnemus. The sequence continues at coordinate 507,346 of VFFE01007673.1, read as the reverse complement.
GTAAAGCTTCAGCACCTGAAGTTTAGACAAAACCTAGAAGCATTCTTTATTGTTTTCACAATATCCACTGAAGCAATCATTCACGTTTGAGTTGGCTGCAGCTACCCATCTGAGAGTAGGAAGATGTGCAGACAATTTTGCAATTCAGTGAGTACTCACTGGGTGGGGTGCTTCTTTTTTTAATCCCTAAATCAAGCAGAAACGGAAAAAGCTAAAAATCTCCTTACGCACATTGCCCCTTTATAGGCAACATTTTTGCTTCCTGTTCAGCATATCTCCCTATCTTGATATGGTTATCAAGAATGTTATCATTGAGCATGACCACAATATACCATTGAATTTTTTAATTTCAGTTATGTGTATATTTTGTTATCTCCTAAAATATATGACAGACCAAAGTTCCGTACCCTGTTACTGCAAGAAAGCACATCATTCAAAGGTATGTGATTTTTTGCCTTTAGGGTTCCTCTTCGGAAACGGAGAATCTCACTATTCTGTTTCGTGTATAATTCTCAGTGCTCAGTTTGTAACCATTTTTCCTCATGCCAACTTTCTTGCTTGGATTAATGTTTTCCCTTCCTGTTGGTTACTTCCCAGATATATTTATACAGAACAATCACATCCCTTCTCCATACACTTGCCAGACTAAACAACCCAAGTTCCTTTAGTTTCCTGTCTCTTTCTTCACCTGATCATTGCAACAGCCCATCTCTGTAAGTCCCCATTTTGCTTCTTTCTTGTTTGGATCCCACTATATCCACACAACTATAGAGGCCCAAAAGTCACAGATATTCCATGAATACACAACCTGAATACATTGCGCTAGTATGCTTTATGTCGCATAAGTACACTTACATGAAGATGCATCAGGCTGAGAAAACAGAGTTAATAATCTCCATTCAAAACAAATGCATCTCCTTCACAGACGTTGAAGAGAGAGAAAGGAAAACAGGACCTGTTCCCGTATCTGAGGCTAATGTCAAAATTCAAAGTAATTTGTTTGTGTCTATGACACTGCTGAGGTAGGACGGCCTCAGTTCAGCGTGGTACCGCACAAAGCTGGGGGACATCAAGGACATCAGATCCCAGATTCATGTTCTCTAAAGGGCTCCTACCAATATATATATGTTTGCACTCAGGACTGCTTTTTGTTGCAATTCAAATAGCAGGATTTTTGTTCTAATAGCCCAGTGAAATTAAAGCATAGTCTCAGGGCTCCATCCTAAACCACGGCACCAGACTTCATACTAAACATCTCAATCTCAGACCACATTCCTGATGCCCCCTGCAACTAATCCTGAATTCCCAATCAGCAAGTGCAAAAGATAATTTTCAACGCAGAAAGCCAAGCTCAGAGCCTTTCACCTGCACTGGACCAGATGGTATTAGAAGTAGCTTTGGTGCAGAGGATATGCCAAGCTGCACCAGACTGCTGTTTTCTGCCCTAGATTTCATGTAGGTTAGCTTTAGCTCCCTAAATTTGACCCAGCACTAAGTGGCCATACCATCGTGGGTCCTCGCAGGGCCAGGGCACCTCCAGCTGCAACCATCTGTTCTTCCCCCCTCCCACTCTCTCCATGCTTTAAGTTTTCCAAGAGGGGCAAAGCCACAGCTGATCTGATGTAATGGTGGCAATATTTGACAGGGAAGTTGGACTAGATGACCTCCAGAGCTCCCTTTCAACAAGCATTTCTATCATTAAATGAACCACTTTCCACTCTGCCCAATATAGGCCTGCTGTGCCTCTGTGCTATAAGACCAGTACTCTTTCAAGTAAGGAGAAAATTAATATAGCAGCAGCTCTGCAGCCTTTATTGGTGGGGTTTATTCCAGCATGTCCAAACCCGTGTCCAGTGTGGCCTACAGTGAGCTGTGAGAGGCCATCTGCTGTTATAAGGCCAAATGGAGAATTCGGGGAATTGCATCAGACAGGGTGCAACAAGTGTTCCCAACCTGGGCTGGACTTTGCCTTGGAGTTTTCTGGAAGCACATTACTTGATGTAAGCAAAAGGCATACCAGGGCTATTCTCATGATTTAATAGTAAACAGTGGGCCTGGACCAGGCTCTGCTTAGTATAAATGTAGCTATTAAGTCTAGTTCCTTCAATAAATCTGTTCGTGCTAAGCTTCAAATACACCTTCCTCTGCACCTTGTGGGACAGAGCTTACACTGAGTATAAACAATGGTGTAATGTGTTTCGGGTGTCTTCCATTGAGCTTCACTGGCCAAGTTTGTTTTCTGGCCAAGCTGGATCTATCGCTGTATGGTCTCCAACGCAATTACTCACAATGTTCCTGTGTTCTTTCCCTGTCTCAGCGTGTTGCTTCCTGTGACATTTTCCATAACATCTTCAGCTAGTCCTTAGCCTTGTGGGAAACAGAAGCAAATCATCTCTCTGAACTCAGACCACACAAACAGACAGCTGAAAGCATTACAGCAAAATGCATCTCTGAGCAAAGGCTGTTCAACATAAACATACTGCCGTTCAGTTCCAGGCACAAAAAGCATCTCCCCTTGCTCTTTTTCTTCTGTCCTCCCACCCTCTTGGGAAAAAAAAAAAAAACAAACAAAACAACAAACACTGTTATTTCAGGGAAAAAAAGAACATATTTGGGTCAAAGACATAAGAATAGGATTTTGCCCAAAGATCTGCACATCTGGGAAACGCAAATTACATTAGTGCACATAATGGAAACGCACACATTGTAAATGTTACTACCAAGAGACATACAAACTGTAGCACTTGAGTCCTTGGAGCTGAGTGTCAGCTGGTGTTAATTATCAAAGCTCCACCAGTTCCAGTGGAGATCTGCCCACTCGCAGCAGCTGAGACTCCAGTCCTCAGCCACTGAACTTCTCCTGAGACGCTACCCAGGTACAACATTACATACAGCGCTGTAAGTACTGGCACATGCTCCCAACCATGACTTAGAGGTGGTACACTTTTGGCTCTTAACTGGTCAAGATAGTCGTGCCTTCTGGGGAGAGCAGCAAGCAAGGCAGAAGGGACATTAGCACCCAGTGACCTACATACAAATAGTAAAGTGAAAGTAATTATAAGATGTAATTTCCCATAGTATGATACTGACCTTTGGAGATTAACTCACACAGTACTATGAGAAACATGGCACTATCACCAGTGTGCTTAAACCCATGCAATTATCTCCCTCTCCCAAAGTCAGGCAGACCTTTCAACCAGGAATTTTTGAACGATTCAGGAATTTTGCTCTTGTGAAATTTTGTTCAGAAATATGGTTTCAGTGCTTGAATTGTAAAGAAAAAATGAATTCTGACACTGGTGATGAGCTGTTTGCACACATCAGCCAATTTTTATGGGTTATGGAAGTAATTATTACTAAGTGATACTATGCAGAAAGATGAGCCTGCAGAAGGCAAGATTCAGGGTCATTGCCTTTCAGAGTAATCACCATCAGTGCTGCGCAATGAACTAGCCGTGCTACCAGGCTTAACAGCACAGCAAGTCCAAACATTCAGCTCTCACAAGAGCAGGCCTGCACTTGTTCTGTAGTATCATGCCAACTCAATCTAACCGATAAGAGCTACCTAGCATGATTTCAAGAATTACTAAAAAAATCCAGCAGTTCCCCATTTACCTTCAGTCAGAGACAGGAGAATTCACTTGACGTATATTGTCATCATAAAAATTCTGAGATGGAAGGAAAATACAGTTTGAAGTAAAATTCATAGGAAGAACCCCAACAGATATTTAAAAACCTCATTTGTAAACTTTAAATAAATATTTTAAACTCTGTCATAAAAAAATCCTAGCTAAAAGGCAAAATCTTAGAAATTCACTGGCAAAAACCCCTTCTCTCACAATACTTGTCCTGAGAGAAGACTTAGGACATCTGCAGCCATAGGATGGTCACAGCAATTATTCTATTACAGTGAATATGGAAACTGCTCAGAATCTGTTATAGAGACAACTGGCACTCAAAATCATGTCTTATAAACCTAGAAACATGAAGGTTATTCCGGCAGAATGTGACCAGACCAAATTAATAAGTATATACTGCATTCAAACAGCAAGATTTATGAAAGACTAACATACTATCACTTTTACTGGAACACATATGATACAGAAAAGCACATTTTGAGAAAACAATCTGCAAGGTTAACCTTTTTCTTTCTACATAGGATTCACAGAATTAGGTTTTGCTTAACCCTGTCAAAGGATTTATTATGATGTGCTACAAACCCAGGTTTGCACCCAGGGTACTGGAAGGAAGTCACTAGTCAGGCCCAGCATAGCCGTGGCATAGACAGCTATACAGTCATAGCTGCTTCCAAATCGCACGATTTGACACACACACAGAAGCAAGCACTAATCCTGAAGAGAAAATCCACCTAACTTCTTAGCAGTCCAGTGTTAACTCCTCATGTTATGCAACTAATTCTGAAATAATTATGGACTCCCGGGTACCAAAGTCATTATACATTTGATTGAACTTGAGCTTCTAAACAGCTGGGGCTGTTTGGTTTTTCTTTTTTTCTGCCTTTGGTCTCGCTCTATATTCCTTTGCCAAATTATTTTTTCTGAATAAAGTTCCTTCAGTTTTGGTTCACAATCATGATTGTAGCTTTAGCCATTTAAACATCATCTGAAATTTTCATCATTTGACATGACTATCAGTTATTAATATCCTCTTGGATCATTCTTCCACAGCCTCTGCTGATATCTCAAAAGAACTGTCTTATGTTTTTGCATGTATCTCTATTTAAATATTTAAGTTTTTCACTAGGGTTAGCAAAGGGGGTAAACAAACTTCCAGTAAAAATTATGTTCACTTTTAAAGAAATTGTTTGACAGTACTAGTTCACATTTAAATAATTTCACTTAAATCAACGAAAATTACATCTGAATTGCATTTAGCCATTTGTTTATTCCCTGTACAATTCCTGCTATACATTTGTACTTGTAGTTAGTGGGGTAAGTGATCTCTAGTCTTGCATTTTGGAAAAAAAAACCAAACCCCAAAACAAACAAACCCCCCCCCAAAAACCAAACACCTGAACAAACAAACAAACAAACAAACAAAAAACAACAACAAAAAAACCCAAACAAATGAAGGAAAAGGGTTTGGATACCAAATAAACTTGAAGAGATAGAACTAATTTGAGAAAAGGAAAGCCAGAATTTTAGTAGGGAGTGGGTTTTTTATTCATATCTATTTCTGAATCTCAAACTAATACTTTTCTTATTTGCAGCAACTGTACTTACATTTTCAGTTAGAGTTTTTTGTTTGACAAGCCATATCGCTCATACCTTAATCCTGTAAACAATAAATTCCTCAGAGCAAGGTTTACTTTGAGGAATAGATTTATACCTTGTTTTTTTCTAATGACAGATAACCTTTAGGAGGATCAGGTAACACTATGTAATATAAAACTTCATATTATGTTCTACTGATACTTTCTGTATTCATGTAAAACAAAAATGTTAATATTGCCATGTCATTAGTGTTAAAGGTTCCCCTTGTTCTATAAACCTTATCATCAATTTTTTTGACGCACATAAAGTTACATTTAGATATAGTCATTGATCTCCAGAAACAACGTGTATGTTCCCCTGAACAGGAACTCAACAGCTCAGTAAATATGTGGACTATTGAAGCAACATGTTTATTCTTAATATTATTCTTCTGAAACACTGGAAAAATGCCTTTCCTTTTACAGCTGTGGATTTGCAGCAGCTGAAGGGGCTGAAAAAGTCCACAGAATGCTAATTCTTCCACCTAAGTAGCAAGAAAAAGATTTGAACAATTTCTTTCACTGGTTATATGAGTGGACATCCCCACTTTCTAGTGGGAGGGGTTTTTGTCCTCTTTTACCATGGTTAAGATCTCCATGATGTACCTGCATTTGTGAATATGAATTGTGAGGTAGAAAGACAGGGCAGAACAGTCAAATGTTTTGTGTGAAAAGGCTCAGGAAAACTTCTTTGGAGTCAAAGAAGTCAAGTATAGAGCAAGGGTGTTTGAATGAATTGGGAATTGGGCACTGATGGCTTGCTTTTCCTCCAAAGTAACTATTAATATCACTCCGTTTTCACAGCCACCAGAACCCCAATGCTACCCTGGTTTGGAGGAGCCCTTAAGCTGCTCACAAGCAGCATGATGATCAAAAGTCACAGGTTGGTCATCCTTAATACACACACAACATGGAATACTCTAGACCTGAGTAACAAAGAGTTGATATAAAACATGCCATTAAGAATGACATGAAATTTTAAAAGGAAAGCTTGCTTTCATCGCAAGTATGAAAATATGGGGTTTAATCTCTACCTTATAAAAGACAGAAAGTTTAGTGATGCAAATAAGTTTCATGTTTTTACCTTGAAATTCCACTTAACAAAGGGTTTGAAATGGAAAGTGAGGGTCATAAGTTTTTTTAGTTGAAGAAAAAATATCCATGAGACAGAAGAATATTAGTAATCTTAATCTTAAAATATCCATGAAAATAGAACAGAGGGATGGATATTGTTTACTTTAAAAACAATTTCTTTTCAAGAAATACTTTCTGGAACTAATTAACTAAAACAATGTGACCTTCTCTCATTTTTTCCTTTTTGGAAAAAGAATAAGAATATTCAAACGGGAAAAATATGGGCCACTGAACAAGGGGACAAGACATGATGATTAAAAGGAACAATATTCTCCAGCATATCTTATGATGTCAAATATTTTCCAAAACCTAAAACCAAAGTTAACCAAATCCAGTCTGTGCACTAATCTACTGCCTCAAACAAATAATTGCATGCAATTGAAGGTACTCAGCTAACATCTTACAAAAACAAGTTTTAGCTTAAATTTTTTGTTTACCCACATTTCATAGTTTTCAGCGAGAAACAGGCAAAGACATCATTTAAGTCTCACCTCCTTTGTTATATAAAACAAAATATCAACTCTTTTGTTCCTTGGGTGGGTTTTTTTCAGATCATATAGTATATCTGGGTTTTTATCCAGTCTTGACTGAAAAAAACCACAAAATATAAGGATGTAGTAGATTCTCAATTCCCTTAGACATACAGTTCTACTTATTAAGGACTTTCAGGATTAAACATTGACTTTTGTTTTCCAGTTTGGATTTTTCTTTTAGATTTGGGAATATTGGATCCTGTCAGGCCTTTTTCTGCTATGTTAAAGTTCACTTAAGTTCAAAAATCTCTAGGTTACTTTTTCCCTCTTGACCAAACTAAGTTGGGCTATAAGACCTATTTCTCAAATGCCCAATTGGTCATGGCATTTTTTTATGAACATTTTTCACATTGAAGTATTTTTGACCTTTTGGCTTGCTGATAACCATAATAACAAGGTCATAACAAACTAGAGAGATAACATACCTTCATATTCTTAGAACAACTGTGTTCCTTCCCTAGAACATAGCATTGTGGGTGTGTTTTTAGTCATCACCTGAAGATCATTCTAGTGCATCTGGACTACAGGACATGGGTTTTTATCCTTTACACATAATCTACATTCTTTGCTGAATGAGGGCCCCTCCATTCAAGTATACAAAAAGTAATTTTTTTTTTCAAATAGGCCCACCTGACGAAATGCCACAATGAGACTATCCTATAGAAACACAATACCCCAGTATTTTTTGACCTAACTTTGTGTCTCTTGCAAATTTAACCATCCATATATACAATTTATTAGCAAGAAAATATTGACACTAAAATGCACCTAGAGACAACTGCATACAAGTTGCCTCTGTTTATCTGACAGATGATTAACTGTAAATCCATTTAACATGTTCTGAATCAACTGGATGTAATGCTATTTCAGTATCACATGATGTGATACTAAGGGCTGGAGAGGGGGAATCGATTTCCATATCTCTTTCTAACCACATTGTCATAATATACTTATGCTTGGGATTTAAAAACAACAACAACAAAATCATGTTTGTTTGGCATGGCATATTTTCATTGAGTATTTAAAGCTTATACTGTCATCCCACAAGACTATTAAGTCCCATACTGGCATTTGCAGGATTTTGACCATTAAAAATAATATGTAGAAACTTTCTTCAGACTTCCTATTACCCTAAGTTGGCAAGATTTAACAACTGAGAAGTAGTTAATATGTGCAAGACATCAAATCCAAGTTATGGACTAAATTCTGACTTTCCGCTCCTATAAAACACCCATTTGTCATATTATAGTTCCAAACCTTTTAATGCCAACAGATCTCATTTGAAGTGTCATTTACCCAAAGAACACTTCCTACTTTGCAACAAGCCCAGACAGTGCATTTTCATATACATTCAGAGGCAAGGAACTTATAGAGGTCTGTTTCATGCAGTGCTTAAGTACTACTTGAGAAATATCATCTAAGCAATACAGCTCACATTATATTTTTTCCCAACTGAACAAAACAGTTGATGTTAATGTAATACAGGACATCAAGAACACAGACAAAATATACTGAAGTCACACACTATTCAGTTTTTATCAGGAATGTCCTGTGAAACACAGATGTTTGGAGACTCTCATCATGGCCTTCTATTCTAAAGGTCTGCATTACTTCAAGGCTGTCAAACCCAACTTTTGTCGTGAAATATTTCAGGTGCTAACCACAACATACACGGTGTTTGAGAAAATCATGTCTTCCATAAAGAGTACTCAATATGCATATAAGCACATTCTTTCTTTAAGGTACAGCTGACAGATCCCAACACCAGACATAACAATATCTTTAAGATTTCTTTTACTGCAAGCAAAGATGCCTTCTGCCATCAGTTTAAAGAAGAGACTAGTTCTGTAGAAGAGGTCTTGGGTTTAAGTTTACAGCAACAACTCAAATTGAAATAGAAAGTATGTATATTTTAGTTCTGTTACTGCTGAACACCTGAACATTGATGTTTAAATACAAAACAAAAAAACTATTACTATTATGAAAACTTATGCAAATGGAAAACCTGAGACTTAGAGTAGAATATCGCCTTTAAAAGATCCTGTGATTAAAATAAATTCAGTATTACAAAAAGGATTAATAAATATAAGGCATTTAATTTGAAGCTATTAATTAATCTTACAACAAATAGACCATACTTTGTGCTCTGTACCTGAGGCACATATCATGCTGGTGTATCTGAGGTACATTGAGGAGGCATTGTGCCAGCAACAGGCAGTGACATAGTTGTAGAACAGGTTTTCCTGCAATTTCAATGAAAAAATTATGTTTCTGTCCTGTTTTTATGAAGAAAAGGCTCAACAGAACCATTATGCCCCCCAAAATCTCATTTTTTATTAAACTGAAGAAGAATCCTACTGTGGCAGACTCCTGTTGCTTTCTTCGAATCAAGCTCTTGATTCCACAGTTGAAAAATGTTAGTTTGAAGATTAGCTAATTGCTCAATAAACACTACAGAGCTGGTTGCAACTGCCATTTGGAATACAATTTATGTCCAGCAATTTTTCATAAATTCAGATGTCCCTTCCAACTTTACAGTCATGCATCATACACACCCTTGGTAGGCTGCAGACAGATATGCCTGTTTCACCTGCAGTCTGAACTGTCAAGCAGAGCGATATTAACACAATCTGGAGCCCAGCACCTCAATAAGTTTGGCACTGATCTCAAAGAAACCGTTCAGCTTTGTGACCTAACTTCAGCTTATGTAGCCAACTCCTCATGAGTTGCACCTGTAAGCATGGACTGATACAGCATATACTTTGAAGGACCTAAAAAAATGGATTTGAACTTTTTAAAGAGAATTAATTCACCAAGCTATTTTGTATCCTCCGTCAGTAAGGTAGAGGCTAGAAAATAGATTTGCATTTTGAAAACAAACTGGAAGAAAAAAAATAAGCAGACTAGGATTTTTGGGGAAGGAAGATATTAAACATGCATAACATCACACAGCAACATTTCAACATGGCAAACATCAATATAAGACACCATGCATCCATTTCTGGGAACCAAAACTAACAAATTTAAATTTTATGGAGACAGCAACATTTCCTAAGAACTAGACATTTCAAAGCATCCCACTTTTAAGATTCTGATTTTTATGCTATGCATCAACAGTCAATGTAAATTGTACAAAAGCAATCTATAAGAACATTGCTTCTGTTGCAAATCAATCTGAACAGGAGGATGTTAGAGGATGTTTTCCAGAGCATGTCCTATCTATTGTTTAAAGCAGGTGCTCTTAGAAGTCTTTGTTCAGAATATAAACAAAACTAAGATATTTAAAGTTCACTGAATACAATCATGAAAACCTGAACAAAACACAGAATGATACATGTTGACTTTAATGGCTCTAAGTGTGTACTTTTAAACTGGTGAGATACATATCATTACATCATCTTATGCTGGGTTTTCTTTCAAAAGCACACTGGGTTCTTAATAATTTCAGTTGTGCTACAGTAGAAAAACAAAACCATTCAGTAGCTACTTTGAGTAAGGACGATTGCAAACACCTAGAAATTTAAAAGTTTCAACAGCATCGTTGTTATCTCATTTCAAAATCTTGGTGAAAAGGAAATATTACTGCATACTTCTTCAAATCTGATGATCACAGTTGGTGGTATCTCCTCTCATTTTAATTCTCAAGTACTAGAAAGGAGCTAAGTCAAAACGCACAATTTTTTCCACAGATAAAAAAAGTGTCTGATATATGCCTACTATTAAACTGCAAGACTAGGAAATTTTTTTTTATATATATGTGTATATGATACTGACATTCATGGCCCCTTTCAACCAAATAAACTTAAACATGACCTCAACTTACCCTTAAGTTGGAAATTGCATCACTGATGAACAATGATGGACACAAAACAAACTATGGTTTATCAACATCAAACTAGTTTTCCTAATTTAGCTTTCAATTATCAGCTTATGAAGTGGAAGAGTAATATAAAAGAAAGAGTATTCTAAAAATCCCATAGAACATGCTATATCATCACACTACAATTTAGTGTGGTCTAGTCCAATCCCTCACTCAGACCAAGGCCAACTTAGATCTATTGTGAAGGACTTTGTCCAAGGCAGTTGGAATATTCCCAAGGCAGGAAATTTTGCAATCACTCTGGCAAATCTGCTCCAGGGACTGACCTCTCTCATTGTGGAAAAGCATTTTCCTAATATCTAAATGTGATTTCCAGTGTTCCACCTTGTATCTGTTGACTCTCCCCTATCACTATGTACCTTGAATAAGAGTTTGGCTCTGTCTTTCTTACACCCTCCCAGTACGTACTTGAAGACAAAATTTACATCTCCCTTCAAGGCTGAGCTAACCCAGTTCTTCCAGTTGCTGCTTATGACCCGTGTCCTCCGGCCCACATTTGTACTGGACTTCCTCCACTATGATTGTCTAGTATGGGGGAGCCAGAAACTAGACACAGTGCTCCAGATGTGGTCTCATCAGTGCCAAACAGACAGAAGGATCACTTCCCTAGACCTGCTGGCTACTTTCTTACTAACAGCCCAAGGATGCTGTTGTCCCTCTCTGCTGTCAGGCAACACTGCTAGCTCATGTTTAACTTGCCCACCATGACCCTGTGTCTTTTTCCCCAGAGAGCTGCTTTCCATCCAGCTCGTCTACATCTTGTCCCATTGCACACATTTTTTTCATCACAGGTTTGGGAATTTACATGTACCTTTTTTTTGAACTTGGTGAGTTTTCACACAGGCCAGTCCTCAACCATGTCAAGGTTCCTTTGAATAGCAACCCTGCCCTACACCATGCTGAAGGCTCCCCCTATTTTGTACCACCATAAAATTACTGATTCAGACACTTTATCACAGTCCAGGTCATTAATAAAGACACTGAACAGTATATTTCAAGCTCATTTAGAAAAATTACCACAAGAGTCATCTCTACAATGTCTTTGAGCAAGAGTTGGACATCATTTCCTAACAAATTCAAAATAGTTCTTCTAACAACATTTACTGAATAAACAGTAACAAACAAGAATCTAATCCCTGACTAACAACCATAGTTAGCTTCTTCATCTGAAGAGTCATTCCTACCACTGCGAATCCAGAAAGTAGGGCAGGTCAGTGCCAACAGCACAATAACCCAAGGCACTATAATCAGAAGTTTAGAAGATTTGGGCCTTAAAAGTTTCTGGCCATGGCTCTAGACATGTTAAAGGCAGTAAGGTACATCCCTGCCCCTCAGCATTGCAATTGAAATACTGCTATATTTAACAGAATAAGCAGGTAGTATGGGTGTTAGAATCCTAAAATGCTGAAAAATTATTACTCACAGAAGTTGACGTACTTCATCCACTCTTGTGTAAGAAAAGGAAGGAAGGAGGGAAATCCCGTTTAAGTCATTTGGTTTTGGTATTGATGTCCATGAGTTCAGTATTGGTCTGGAGAACCTTGACTTCCTCGCCCACACTGCATAACAAGTCAGAAGTAGAGGTAGCTCTTGGAAAAAAGTCAGATGTGCTAGAGCTGAGAGTTTATAATTTAGCAGATCCAGCAGTCCAATCCCACCCACATATCCCCATACTCTGAGATAAGGACATTTTCTTTCATATGTTTTTTCTGACTTGCTTTCCATAAAAACTTGTTTCAGGAGAGCCTTTGACAGAGCTGAAGGAGATTATATGTGCGTTTCATTCAACCACTTGCATGAAGTTGTATTTCCTTTACTGAGTCAACAAATAAAGCAGAAACTTTGGGACCTAATAAGGTGCCCTTTTCTATGAAAGAAAGTAAGGTGTATAATGTTTGAAGGGCTGCAGAACTGATTAAAGAATTGAACAAACAGGTCAGTAGGAACTACTCTTAACTGAAAAAGTGCCTGCAGTCTACTTATCTTTGTCTTTAGATGAAAAGGTTTTTTCCTTTGTTGGATCAAGAGCTATGTTCAGCAAAAATAAATGCCAAAATTGTTGTTATGATCAACGAATGAATAGTAATTCTCCTTGAACATTGTGCATGTCTCAAATAATAATCCTGAATGGGCACAATGGTGTGCTAAATTCCCCATTACTCAAGAATTGTGTGATCAAACATCAAACAATTTAAATATCTGCAGGTTCATTTCTGACAAGTTAATTTTGAAAAAAAAAAAAGAAAGCATTGAATTTATTCAGCCTCTCTAGCTTGCTCAGAACCTAAAATCCAGATTTTTTGTGAAAGACCTATTTCTTAAGTAAGTGCTTCACCTTTTTTATCCCTTTTCCTTTCTTCTTTCATAAGAATAGGTTTAAAGAAGTCATTTTAATGGAGTCTAAGATGGTCGGGACAATCAAAAAATATTCAATTTTAAAATACAGGGAAGTCATAAAGTTGACTATAGTATAAATGTAGAAAATTCAATGAAACAGATATCATCCACAGAAGACCTGCTAGAAAGTAAAGGAAGATTGGAGAAAAATAAATGTTGGAAAAAATATGCCTTAGGAAGAAGGAGGGGAAAAAAAAAAAAGCCAAAGCCTTAGTAGCAGCAATGATAATAACTTTACAAAAAAAGGGGGTTTGTCTATGTACTGTTTGTTGCCTCACTATTTTACAATATTTTTTTCATAACTTTCTAGCTCTCCCATTCAGGCCATACTTTTAGCATTGCTATATTTAATTTTGCACGTGTAATAATATCCTATTTTAGTCTACTCAGCTGTCTAAAGCATGCTGTGTAGCTGGGAACTTTCCCTTATCTATTGCCTCAGAGATTATTCAAAAGAATTGCAAAACTTCTGCCAAGAGAACTATATTTACTAGGGAACAGCAAAGACAGGGTGGCAGCAATTCTTTGATCTGTAATTAATGGCTCAGTAAAGCTGTAACTTCAAGATCCTATCTTGTCCTATCTAATGAAAATGTCCTCCTATAGGCTTGATACATACTTCTATAACCAAGGATGTGCCTTAGAAAGGGAATATACAAGAGACAGCAAAGACATGAAAGATAACAAAACTGCAATTATACAGTAATTACATGCAAACAAAGCTTTGAAATCTTAATAGCAAATATATTTCTAAAAACATAAAGGTTATCTGACATTAATAGTATAATTAAGAATGAAGACACCAGAACACCACTACAGATTAAAAACTGAAATACATATCATTCTGTTTTGCAGGAGTGTTTTTTTATCAGATAGAAATCCTAAATTCCCAGTTTCAGTAAGTCTGTTTCATCTTTCAATGATCACATGCAAAAGATGCTGAATATGTCTCCTATACAACTTTTTTTTTTTTTTTTTTTTTGTAAATTAACCATTATAGCAGCACTAGATTTTCCAGTGTGGCATTTCCCAGATTCAAAATTATTCTTTTCTAATAGGAACATTCAGAAACAAATTGCTTGATAAATAAGATATTTGGCAACCAAAATAGTCTTTCAAGATTAGGAAGGCAGAATCTTTTCATGAGAAATAAATCACTCAGGCACTGAGTAGATGCATCTGCTGTTATCTAACCAGAAAGCAACAGGAAAAATTAACACAAGGGTTGTGGACCTCTTGAGCAGAGAGGAACCAGCCGGTATTGTGTATGAAGAAACTTCAGAAATTGTGGGAATGGGTTTGTCTGCTTCAGCTAAGACATGCTTACCTTAAAACTCAGAATTGTCCTGTTGAGGCTGCTGGAGAAGAGTGCCATGGTACTCAAACCATGTAGCCTGACACACTGACGTGTCTCAGTTACTAGCCAAGACCCCCTGAATAAGGAGCTTCACTAATGTGAAGGGAGCTCGTCTTTCACCCTCACTATTTAGGAGTCTAATTTTGGCCAGCTTTTGGTCTGGTAGTACAACACCTCCCTAAGCAGCAAAGGATAGGACAAAATACGTAACAAAACATTCATTCCCAATTGAATTTCTGGCCCGTGAATAGAAGGACTGCCAGAATGTCGGTTAACAGCTACAGTTACTGACCTTATTACACTGCAAAAACCAATATATCCTCATGATTGTCTCACAGAACCAATCAAAAATCCAGACTTGTCTGTGGTAACATAACCAAATAGCAAGCAATATTAATATAGTTTTAATGAAGAGATGATATGTCAAATTGATAAAGCTTCAGCTGAAGACATTATAGACATGGAAGTAAAACAAGTTCTTCCATTTCATTTCAGGCTGTTTCCTCTCCATTTTTCTTTGACAAATTGGTTCTGCCTTACTGGTTGTTTTGCATAGCTGTCAAGATAGTTTTCACACACTATCATTGTACTTTTCAGGATGTGCAGTGATTTACAGTACCAATATCTGGCAAAATACATAGCATGAAAACAGAGGTTTAATCATCTTATTGTTTGAAAGCAAATTCAGTAGTAATTCATTTATCATTGTTAGGAGACAATGGATATTGTGGCCAACAGGTCACTCAAGAAACTTTGGTTCAGTTCCAAGCTCAGTCCAAATCCTAAGCACAGGTCCTTTGTGGTACATTCTTTTAAACACAATTTAATGTCCTCAGAGGTGCTATTAGGACAATAAAGTTACTACTTGTGAGGTGCCTAAATGCTATAGTTAGTTACCAAAATGTTTGGATAGCAGGAGATATGCAAGCACATTGATACACAACGGTGTTTGTCAGAGAAATCTAGCATTGAAACAGCTGTAGGTTTGTTCTATTTTTCAATGTTTTTTTCATTTTCTGACCTTCATCAGACTGATTCATTGTAACTGATTCAACAGAGTCTCATTAATCTACCCTAATTGGTTAATAGAGATAAGCACACCACTGTGGTGACAAAACAAGAATGATAACAAGTAAGTTTTACAAAACTCTTAACAAATAAAAGTACAAGAGGAAAAACATTGTTGACTAATTCTGGGAGTCAATACTTATGTAAATACAAATATACTGCAAAGACCTGAAGATTCAAAGTCCTATGAACTGAAATCATCATGAATGAAGTCACTGCCTTGCAGGAGCACAGCACCATAATCTGCTCTATTAAGCAATTATTTGTTTCATAGTTTTATTCCATATAGTACATCTTACCTTACATTGATAGCTTAGAAAAACTTTTATGCACTTTGTACATAAACTATGTGTAAGAACTATGAAAATGACCACATTTCAAAACTCTCCTGAAATCCCTCTTAATAAAAAGAAAACATAAGCAGCTTCCCTATAAACTGGAAACCACAATTTGTAGGCTGACATGTACTTCATTCCCTCTCTCCCCAATAGCTTTAGTATAGCTCTACACGCATAGATAGAAACCTGAATCTTGCTTCTCTGCAAAAAAACATGTTTAATTTAAATAAAGACCACAAGGCATCTGGCCAGGATTAAGAAGCTTATTCATAACTCAGAAAACATATGTATTAGTACCATGCTTAATCTACTGCAGTTGCTGAGGGATGGTCCCGCCCAGAGCCTCTACCCAAGGGCCCTGTGTGATGCAAGCACAGTGCAAGGCAAGACAGATGAGACTTTCTCCCACCCTGAAGCTGAAACATCTCATCTCAAAGAAGTTGGATTATATTAGTGATCCATCTGCCACAATGGGTTATCAAATGGCAAGTTCAGCATTCGTTATCAGGCAGGTTTTGTTTTCCCTAGGAAAAAAAATCTGGAGACTATCAGTAAATTTAGGACACTTCACTTTTGCAACTAAACTCAGCAGAAGATCAAACACAATGCACAGGAGACTAGCTCATGTGTAGGAACATTTAACTAATCTTTCAAAAACCTGACATTTTGCCAGCATATTTTTCTTAAAAAACCTATTGTCTGCTGTTTGAAAACATCCTTTGTGTATGGAACACAGCTATTTATTTGCTTTTTTTTTCTCTGTGCTTGCAGTTCTTAATGTAATAAGAAACTGTGACTGGTGGTTCAAGACATTACTTTGTATGGATAGTTAAATAAGAAGGACCCTACAGTTCTCTTGAGGAACAGCATCAATAATGGAAGAAAAAGCAATAGACAAATTACATTATTTGTATAAAGGTATGGGTCATGGACATTGCTTAGTATACTGGGCAACTCATGACATACAGTCAGCTAGCAAACGAAAATTAAAATTAACAAAATCAAGTAGCAGCATCAGATACTGCAACTAAAAGGAACAAATAACATTTTCAAAAATAATGATGCCCAAATCCTCTTTCCAGAAATTATTTGAACAATTGAAATATATAAAACTGCAATGACTTGAAAAAAAAGGGAAAAACTGAAATATTAAATAGGGGAAGAGAAAGTCATTCTGTTTGAGAATTTAAAAATAATAATTATTTTCCACATTGTTTTATGTTCAGCTGTAACTAAAATCCCTCTCCTTTTCCAATAAATAACTCTTTTTTGACAAAGGCTATAAAACATATGCCATTCACATGTGCAAATATTCAGCACACTGATATCAAAACTACCTCTATATACAATGGCTGTAAAACCACTATTGCAAAAAACCCAAACAAGAACGGACAAAGACCACCTCTCTCTCTCTCTCTCTTCCTCCCGCCCTTTTCCTTCTAAGCCGCACTTTTAATGAGTGGTGGAATAAGAAGCAGTATGATCTTCCAACACACAAATATCTTCCTGATAAAAGGAATAATTTTAGCTTCCTTCCTTTTATGAAGCACATAAATAAATCCACTTTTAATCAGTATTTTTCATATTCTCTTTTCACACAATGAAGACATGAATATGACAATAAATTTAGAGAGAAATAATAGTTTTGATAAGCAAGTCACACCAAAGCTGATAATGACAACTAAACCAAACACTCTTAAGTAATGAGCCTCCGATTAATAAGGGTCCAATGGAGCTTAGAAAATCTTACAGATATTCCTTTGGTGCATGTGAAAGTGTGGAAGAGAAGGGAAAAGAAAAAAAATAAGACAGAATGCAGAGCTACTCCTTGAGAGTCAAGAATCTTTTCTACTCATTTGCACTCAAGGAAATAAATTTTAAGATCAATTCTGTCTTGAGAAGTGGATAATAATTTATATGTTCATTAATACATACTATGTGTCTTTAAAACAAGGTACTAAGCCTTGATTTACAATCAGGATTAACTTTTATCTGTGCTATCCAATCCAAAACCCTGGAGTGAACAGTTTACTTAGTCCTACCTGGGTTTCCTCATTGAGGATGCAGCTTGATTTGACCTGTGTTAGAGCCTGGCCTCTAAAAAGTTTGTAGTACAGACACAGTTTGAGGACTTGGAATGAAACAAGCAGCACAACCAAGCATACATTCATACCCCTGTGGTAAACATGAAGGAAGATTAGGGATACTCTTCTTTCAGCTTTAGCTAATTGCCTTTTCAGCGCAACAGTCTTTGGAGGAGAATAGATCAGAATAATGTTAATGTGCCAAGGATATACTTTGTGCTATCTCTACAATAGACCTGAGGTTAACCAAATTAGAAATTCAGAAAGAAAAATTAATCCCGTACTCTACATAGATGCTTCTTAAAATTATTTTCCAAGTGTTCTATTTTCCAGTTCTCCAGAGTAAATGTTATGTTTAGATTTTAATTACTTTACCAAAAGTGTTTTTCCCACCTTCAGCACTTGTGCAGCATACATGGAACTTATTCTACAGCCTAATTCCATTACTGCCAAATGTGGAAGGTGTATGGCATAAAGGAGATAGAAATAATTCCTTTAAAGCTACTGCTGCTTTTATTATGCCAGGGGTAGACAATAATTAGATCATTTGTGTATTTTACTTTTCTTTCCACATGTGAGCACTAATATCACTACTCCTTGGACTGATTTTGCTGTGACCATATACACATTATGCCAAAGGTAAAAACTTTCCCTCATCAAAGCCAGAGAAGATGCACATACGGATTTTGTATGTAGGTGGGAAAAAAAAAAACCAAACCCAAACCAAGAAATACACCAAAATAAAAACCACAAATCACCAGACAATGCAACAGCCACAAATCAGAAGATGGCTAGAAGCAAGGAAGTTAAATCCTGGCTCTGGATGCCTGTCATCTCTGTACTTGCTTTTTATCCTCAACAGAGTGCAGCACTGCAGAACATAAGACATCTCCAGAAAAACAGCAATGAATGTCCAGCCACTAATAAAGAGATGCCATCTAAGATGCGCAACAGAGAAAAACAGCAGTTTATGCAGTCCTGGAAGAATACTTTAATCTAATGAAATAAACCTATTTTTATTGCATTTGTTTTCCATGGTATTTCTATCACCTTTATTTTCTTAATATTTAAATGAAGTTCATTGAAAGCTTCAGCAAGGTATTTTTCTGTGTGCATGTAAAATTCGCAAATGAGAGGTTCCGTATGCATTGTCATATCTGTCTAGAAATTAGTGAGCTTTACCACTGTTCAAACTTCTCAATTTGACTTGTCCTATAAGGTTCAAAATATCATATTCCCACGTTATTTCTTTATTTTTTAGCTGTCCAACAGCTAAGCAAGACATTGTAAACAAAGAGGAAGCTTGTGGGCAATCTGAGAATTAAACATGGACCCTCAAAGACATTTAAAAGGGTTCACTTAAACATCAACAAATATTTCCAAGTGACCAAGCTGGAGAACTTGTAGGTGGTTCATTTGGGGCAGGGAGGGTGCAAGGATTATCACTTCCTAATAATTTTATTCTGCTCAAGAAGGTAAAAAATTCACAACTCACACACACAAAAAAAACCCAAACCCAAAAAACCTCTTCCTTGTCTTGCTATCTTAGAGGGTCCCACACACACATAAGCAGGAAGAATAAAAGGTAAAAGGTAACTAGACTTTGTTGACTGTGTAACTGCAAAATGACTATTTTGTAAGTCCATATGCTATCACTTCTTCTAAATAGTGGATGACAAGACCAGCAGAACATGCTACAGGCCACACACCTATAGCCACTGCTATGAGGCTGCCTCTGTGCAATCTGAGGTTCTCTGTATGCTACAAAAGAGTATTTATTAGCAGACTTGACTAGAAGTCAGACTGCTAGGACTCTGAATCAAAATTAGCCAGTTATCTTGAGATATCTCCCATCATTTCTGCATGTCCAGACTGCTGCTGGTTGTCCAAGCTAGCAAGCAGGCGATGCAGTTGCACACTGGTATTTCAAAGAGAAGTCAATGGGCAGAAGCCACCTTTGGAGCGCCTGTTCTTAAGCTAGCCACTATGATAACAGAGTCAATTACATGTTCATCTTTTTTTCAAATCAAGGAATTAACAGTAGACTGTATATTCTTGAAGCAGATCCACTTCCGTGTTTCTGGACTCAGGAAACTACTATTCCCTCACTAGCAAGACAAGTGTGATCAGCAGCAGCAAGTGAATTTCATAACATAGCATCTGCTTTTTCTAGCGCTAAGTGTCCAGCCTGTTATGGTCCTAAGGTCACAATGGGATTGACAAAGTCCTTCCACTTCTGAAAAGAACATGATCATCTCCATTTTTGAAATCATGACACCTTCCAACAACAATTAGTCACGGTGCTGACGACTTCAGTGAGCAGACTGACTATTTCAGCAGCACATACCTGAACCACATGAGACTTAACAGCACAGGACATCATGCTTCACCAATTCCAGATGCAACTAGTGGTTCTGTCCTGTTTGACTTTATTACAGTGGAACTAATAATGCAACATTTTGTGCTCCTCATTTCCCACAGGTACACTGCAAAGATTTCTCATTACATTGTGTCCTTCCACCCACCCCATGGGAGGAGGTTATTGTTGGTTTTGGGGGAGGGTTGTTTGTTTGGTCTGCTCACATCTTTGTGTGATTCTGCAATAGTCATGCTCCCTCTGCAATGCCAAACCAACGGAGCTCTTCTGTCTGCACCACAGTTCAGAAAAGAGAAAGGTAAGAGATAACAGGCTTGCAAATTTCTCTGGCATCCTGATGATATTCATAAGAATCCTCTTAGGAGCAACTGCTGCACATCAGGCATAGGTACAGAGGAACAAAAAGTACACACTGTACCAGTACTAGTTTCCATAGCAACAGTAGTGAAACATTGCACTTTTCCAGTTTTGAAAAAACATTTCCAGTTTCCTCCCAATCTGACAGTACCATTGGAAATGACAAAACATTTTCTCAGTATCAGTTTTGTTTTGTACAAACATTTCTTTATAATCATAAACAGATAATGTGGAGACTGTCCTATTTGACAAGGTTACTCTGGTGCTCAGTCTCAAGAGATTAAAAAGAAAACTGTTCAAAAATCCAATGGCATACAGGCAAGACAAAACGTACTGTCATTCAGTGGCCCTGCAGCAGGTCTAAAGGGACCATCGCAGCATTCTTCCACTATTTTCACAGGCAGCAGTGAGAGGCTGATGTGCCTTGCAACACTGTACTAAACTCACCCATTTGAAGCTTAAAAAAATAATGAATAAGTGAAACTCTACACAGAGCACTTTGTGTACTTCTGCAGATGAGTGTTGAACAGTAATTGTTCTAAATACAGAGGTTTATGCTTGAAGTCTCATTAATACCAATGAAAACCACGAAATCTTTTATTTTTCATGAAAAAACATTTTGGGAAAGTGTCTGAAGTACACAACCATCCCACCACTGAAAACACCTGAATGCCAGCTGGTATTTCAGCATACCTGATAGCATTTTGGGACCTTGTAAGCCCCAGGCAGTCCTAAGTCACGTCGGATGGAATGGTATTTGTTACAGCAGTGTTAGAAGATACTTGGTGGAGATTCCTGGATGTGATTACTATTTGAAGCCCTCAAGAAAGCATTAATCTTTTAGGTCAAAGAAAGGATTTAGCTTATACCTGTCCATAAAAAGGCACTCAAATATGCATTTGCTTCTTAGAGGCCATTCTGGTTGTCTTCTTGAAGAAAGGACACCTACTTCCTCAGGAGGATCTCCATTGGTTTTTTACTGATGTCAGTCACAAGCATCAAAACGTGTCCAAGATCTCTGCAGGAAAAAAAAAAAGGAAAAAAACGAGAAAGTTTTTTGAAAGTTTTAGAAAGCAGGATGCATAATCAGAACTTTATCCTTTTTAATGCAGATGCATCTGGATAGTCCTTTCTTTATTGCAATATCAAGGTTCATTCTGGGAATGACTCTTCTATCCTCTCCTCCCCTCCCTCACAAATATTTTTTGCCATATAGTAACTGTTATTAAGATGAAGCAAGTACTATTCTATTCTTTCCCCTGACCCAGGCTGACAGAGTCAGATGAGACAGATGAGTCTCAGTCAGGAAGGTCCGTCCAAATGTGAAGTCAGCCTAGAAAAAGTGAGCTCGTATCTTCAGCAACCACTAGGCATCTCTTAAAAGGTAAATATCTGAATGCATAAGCAAAGTAATACTGTACTGACATACTGTACTGACATGAATAAAAACACAGATCCAATTTCCAGCCCTTAGCATAATTAAGCAGTTAGATCAACCCACCTGGGATTCCCCAAACCTGAAGAAGCTTTAAAAAGAAAGAGAGAAGCAACAGAAGGAAGTAAGACTTGCTGTACTTTCCCCATATATACACAAGATGTATATACAAGTGGTGTCATTTGTATGACACTTCTGATATCAGACAACCAGCAGTAAACATGTGGGATGAAGTACTGCCTGACATCCACAAGTCAGTCCAGTCTTCCTGAGAAGAATTCTCAAGTTTTGCCATTGTAACTCCAAGTACATAAATGGATATTTTAAGACAAGACAACCAAATTAGGAAAAACATATTCATTCTGTTTTAACTGTTTAATACAAAGGGAGACTTGCAAGTAGCAAAAGATATACTGCTGCATTCAACATTCGTAACAGGCAACAAAACAAAGAAGACACACCCTACCTACCTAGCTACCCTAAGTAGTTCGGATATCTCTTATTACCCAAAATAATTGTCTATATACCAGCTAATGTGATCAGCCTCGGACTGTTCCAGACTGAATCTGAAACCAAGTGCCCCTGTTCAGCAGTAAACAAGTCCTTAAAGCCCTGGTGTCACTTTCTCTAATACCTGTATATTAAATTGAATGCAGGCCACATTGTGTGCTTTATACATACTTATGAGTCTACAACCAAAAGTGGCATGAGTATACACATACATGAATCATTATGGGGCTGTCCGAGCCAAAGCTAAGACTTCTTCTTCCTTCACATCTGTCACGTGACAGTGAAGCCTTCAGAAATCTCTCTGAACAAACTGGGATTTACTAAGACTGGGTAGGAAGAATTTTGAATAAATGAGCATTTTATTTTAAGCCAAGCAATATAATGGCCATCACAAACCTAACAGAAAATTTAAGGGTTTAAAAGATCTTACAAGCAAGCTCTGGTTCTTCTAGGTCATTGTGGTTGGATGCTTTCAAATAATACAAGGTTTCCCACTTCTCCAAAACCAGAAATCCAGATTTACATCACAGATTTTGAGTTTATGGACCCACAGACCAAAAAAAACATCCCAAGCATTGTCAAAGAGATGATGTCAGTTTCCACACTGGAGCTGGACAGAAAAAAACTTTTCAAAACATTTCTTCTGTTTTCCAAATCAAGTTTGTTTAGTTTATGGTCCTCCATCTTTTCTGAGCAAAGTCAGAAATAGTGAGACCATACTTCATGGTATTTGAAAGCCTGTACATAGCATATGCTAAACTACAGGCACAATCAGAGATGAAGAGAGAGTGGTTTTTCTTTCTTAATTCAAAAAAATGGCAACACTGTTTTGATGTGTATATGCCTGAGAAATTGAACAAGAGAACTGCCTACCCAACATAACCCACTTATAAAATCATATAGTAATTGTACCATTTTTAAAATGAGAACATTTTGCTACCACCAGCTAATTGGTAGGGACATTAATAACATTGCTTTTCCATATGCAGTAAACATGCAAATAGGTTATTGGACCCCAGCACGTATCAGCTAAAAAAAAATAGACTTCAGAAACATTTAGAAGGTGACAAAATAGGTTAGGCCATACATTTACTGTCCTCACAGTCTAGAGAGCAGCTGAGATACTGGTATTTAAACACAGTTATGTTTTTACATTTTTTATCATTTTACAGATTATTACAGTTAGGCTATGAAATGAGAGAAATTATTTCAAAGTTAGATACAGTGACTGCAAATAGCATAACCCCCCTACCATCCATCTTACTGGTGTTCAATTGCTGATCATTTAACACCCTGCTTCCACTAACCATTGTCAGCACCCCATATTTCTGTCATTCAGCCTCCATCTTCATTAATCTAAGGAAAACGATAATGATTATAGCAAAAGTGTAACTGTTCAGGATGAGGCAGCCCTAGATATAGTCTTTCATCTCCCCTTTCTGATAGGTGGTCATGATACATTTTTAAATAAATAAAAAGGCTCTTTGAACATATTTCACTGACTGTTGTGATGGGAATACTGCTGTATTCTGATCTCAGAGACTTATTCCTTGGTCTTCTGTAAGTAGACCAGAAAACAAGGCACAAAGAATTGTGAAGTTTGCATTACTGAATTATAGATAGAAAGAAAAACCAAGAAAATGAATCATTGAGGATTACTGCACTGAGCACTGGAAACGGTGGGCAGTAGTCTGATCTTCTGTTCAGCCACTCTTTTGTTCTTCAACTCACTGTAATTTTGGATGATGAGACAATGACTTATTGTAAAATTAGGAAAAAAACCACACACAACTACACAAATGAGTGTGTTGAGTAATTCACGGAATCACGGAATCACAGAATTTTCAGAGTTGGAAGGGACCTCTAGAGATCATCTAGTCCAACTCCCCTGCTGACACAGGAACGCCTAGAGCACATTACTCAGGACTGCATCCAGGTGGGTCTTGAAAATCTCCAGAGAAGGGGACTCCACAACCTGCCTGGGCAGCCTGTTCCAGTGCTCTGTCACCCTCACCGTAAAAAAGTTTTTTCTTAGGTTTGAACGGAACTTCCTATGTTCCAACTTGTGCCCATTGTCCCTTGTCCTGTCGCTGGGAACCACTGAAAAGAGTCTTGCTCCATCCTCCTTCAACCCACCCTTTAGATACTTATAAGCAAGAATTAGGTCTCCCCTCAGCCTTCTCTTCTCCAGGCTAAAGAGTCCCAGCTCTCTCAGCCTTTCCTCATAAGGGAGGTGCTCCAATCCCCCAGTCATCTTTGTTGCCCTATGCTGGACTCTCTCTAGTAGTTCCTTTTCCCGCTTGAGCTGGGGAGTCCAGAACTGGACCCAGTATTCCAGTTGTTGCCTCACCAGTGCCGAGTAGAAGGAGAGAATGACCTCCCTTGACCTACTGGCCACACTCTTCCCTATGCAGCCCAGGATTCCATTGACCTTCCTGGCGACAAGGGCACATTGCTGGCTCATGGATAATTTCCTATCTACCAGGACCCCCAGATCCTTCTCCTCAGAACTGCTTTCCAGCAGGTCCACCCCTAAGCTATATTGGTGCCTAGCATTCTTCCTGCCCAGGTGCAGGACCCTAGCCTTGCTCTTGTTGAACCTCATTAGGTTCTTCTCTGCCCAGCACTCCAGCCTGTCCAGGTCATACTGGATGGCAGTGCAGCCCTCTGGGGTGTCAGCCACCCCTCCCAGTTTGATATCATCGGCGAACTTGCTGAGGATACACTCTGTCCCCTCATCCAGGTCATTGATGAATATGTTGAACAAGATTGGACTGAGTATTGACCCCTGGGGGACACCACTGGTTATCTTTTATTTTATTTCAGATGAAATTCTACCTGACTTTAAGAAGAGTAACACTCTTCAAGGAGAAAAAGAAAGACACAAGCTATATATTGTTTCATATACTGTATGGTATAACATTATGCTAGCATAAAAACAAAGTTAAAGATATTGTCTTTAAAAGTCAAATGGACACTGATAATGACATTTATTCACACTTTATCCAAATTGTGTCAGTTAGATAGTCTTGAGTAGAATGGATGTAAAAAGTAAGCTTAACTGCTTACAATAGTTTCCATTTTTTTTAAGAAAGGTCAGATTAATTGAGTCTTTCCTGTGATTTCTGCATCTTTGAATCACACCTTTTAAGAAGATGGTGTAAACAAAAAGAAAAGCATTTACCCAGTGTTGAAACCTCACTCCCACACTTGTGATTTAAAGCTTTGACAAACTTGTTTTGTATTCCTCTACATTTAGGACCCATCTATATGTCCATCATTTCAGAAACCCTGAATTCAGCAATTCAAGAGGGTTATTGAAAGTTTGTTATTTTCCTCAGTCTGAGACCTGTCTCAATCTCTTTTTAGTAATACATGTTAAACTGCAGAAAAAGAGTATATATTTACATGTACTAGGCCTAAGGCAAAGGTTCAAAAGATGTTTAGCATTCTAATAAAATTTTTTATCCCAATAGATCATCTTAAAGTCTGTTTAGTTGTATGTTTCCAGGTCTTCAATTCCTATGCTGATTTTAAGCTGCCACTTGCAGGAACACTTACCACTTTAAAATCATGTAGCAAAGATATGAATACACCTCTCAGCACCCTCCCTTTGAATAATGCCATGCAATGTGCCACAAAGAAGGGCTCCACTTGAAGTAGCAGATTATTATTTCTGATCGTTATATATGTATGGAAATAGCACAAACATGTTCTTTTAACCAAGATGAGGTATTGGGTTAATACCCTTTTCTGCACAAAGGCACAGGCACTCCTTTGTTTAGTATGTGGATTTTGTCATTCCTGCCCTTCAGTAAGCAGCATCCATTTGTTAGTCTTGACTTCAAGCAGAGATTGTTCAAACAAGTGTTTTAGAGTCGTAAATAACTCTGAAATAGAGGGTTCCATACCTGGCTGTTTCAACCTGTCCTCATAAGACCTCGTAACCACGTAAACCCTCTTTGCAAACATAGACAAAATGTGACATAGACTCCCCCATCTTAAAAAACAGAAAGTTTTGAAAACATGTGAGGATTCAGATTAAGGAATTGCTGATGCTGCTTTCCATCAGTGTTTGCACAGCACGCCTTTGTCTGTTCACTCTCACAGAACAGATTACTTGAGCAAGGGAAAGGAGTGGCATTTAAAAAAAAAATGGACCCGAATCATACCTGTTGGAACTTTGTGGGGAACAACCTATAAGAACTGATTGCTCACTAGAATAAGTTTATTCAGGTTGGATTTTGGAATAAGAAAGATTAAGAACCTGCATAGTTTATTACTTTACTAGAAAACTCTATAGCACAGATAGGAAATAGAGCTGAAAGACCATTCCCATTGCTTCTGTTCACACAACAGTCGAACAGTGTTATTCCTTCTGCACAAAAAACATTTTTTTTTTGTGTGGGTACTAGGAAACAAACAAGGCACCAGCATGATTCTGGGTTGTCAGGGTGAACGATGAAGAAAGCACTTTCCTAATTTTCATGGGAAGAAAACAGTGAAAAATAGAAAATTGAAATTAGGCTATACATAGTTATCTATGCACTGGTTGGTGGAGAAATTTTTCCATAAAATGTGTCATTTCATTTGGGATTTCATGTTATTTGGGTAATAAATAAAACTGCAAACCTTCCATTCTCTTAATTATTCAGTTATACAGTTACTATTTAAAAGGCTGTTTTCAGAAGCCAGCCAGCAGTTACTAACAATAGTTATATAGTAAGTTATGACAGCAATCTGCTCTTTCTAGGAGATTTCAGTTCTGTTATTGTCTAAAAACACTTAGACATAAGAGGAAACTACACGAGAATTTTGAGACAAAAAAAGTTACACATGCAAATATTTAAAGCAATGAGAGGATGATAATTTTAGAACATAGCACAGAGAGATCAAGTGATCTCTCTAAGGTCACATAGGTGAAGTGAAGCGGAGCCAACAATTTTCTGCAGTCCTTGAATCCCAGGCTGCCCAAGACTTCTTAGTCTCTGTCTGAAAGTCAGTTTTAGCAATTTTTGCAGCTTACCAAATTCTCATCTGTCCAATACTCTAAAGGCTATAATTAGATTGGCAGTGCCAGCTGCAAACAAGAAATAGCGAAGTCTTACATATCCTTTTGCTCAGCCTCAAAACAACTTCGTATAGGTCAATGGTCATAGTGGCTGAGTGGCAGTGAGTATGACAAAGAGTTACATTGTCTCAGAGCAATCAAGTTATTTTTGTAGACTCTTTTTAAAAATATTATATTTTGCAGAATTTAAGCAAGACTTGGTCCATACAATTATCCCAAATAGCAGAGTTCATAATTTGAAATTTCTGCGATCATGATTTGTATACTAGTTATTAGCAGAGAACCTATCTTTGCTTTACCATACTCGCAACAGGTTATTAGAGCTCGTACTCAAGTCGGTATTTCTATCAACTTATTTTATGGCAGAGCACGTCCAGTGACACTGCACTGCTGCTTACAGGTACATTGCAAAATGTCTTTGACAAGACACAAGCGCAAAGTCTGAAATAATACAGAATGGGCAACACAGCAGTATCTCACAAGCACAAAGTCTGACATAATACAGAAAGGGTAACAGTGTGACTGAAGTACATTAAAATTTACAGCTCAACCTTCTTAGCAGTCATATCCTGTGTTGCATTGCTGCTCCACAGACACCCAGGCAAGAAGGGGGCAGAGAAAATAACATCAAGATGGAAACGTTAATAACCAGCATTATTAACGTCATCTCTAGAAAAATCAGGTGAAATTCACTGAACCCTCAATCTAAAATAGGAAGCTCCATGAAGAAGATTCATGCTAGGTCAAAAGAAACCACATAAATAGTGCTGTGCAAGGACATGCCTGACAAGGCCCCACTGGGAAGTGCTTCACAGCAAGATAAGATTCTAGTATACATTTTGTTAATATTTAATCACTGAAATAATTTAAGTGCTTTGAATAAAAGGAAAATAATGAAAAGGACTACTCATTATCAAAAGGAGTATTTTACTGTTGTTTTTAAGATACAAGTTCTGCTAACACTTGCGAAAGGGAGCGTGTCTCAGGTGTATGCTTCCTATTTTTTTACTTTAAAAAAAATAGACAGCACCAATTAAGTGTGACACATTATTTGCCAAGAATGGCACCAAAGTAATTAAAATACACCAAAAATAATGTTATTAATTAAAATTGCATTTAGAACTTACAAACATAACAAACAATAAATAAATCTTGCCATTCTCTGTTCTGGACTAACTGAACACAGGAAATACATCCCCAGCTTTCTCATGTACCAAAACAGCAGTTCTGACTCATCTTTGGGTTAAAAACTCTAGTCCAGGTCTAGAAATACTAATGCTCAGCACGTTCTTTGTGAAAGTCTAACTCCTATAATTGCCTTTCCTCACAGGTCAGAATAATACTAGAAGTTGGGATGCATCTATTAGTCAAGAAGATATTATGTAATTAGAGCATATATTTCTTTATTTTGTCTTTGTGAGCTGTCTGCTTTTACCATCTAAAGTTACACTGTTTGTATTTTTCATGGGAAAGTTTGCTATGTTTATTATAATATTCATAGAAGTGTCACATTTCTCAGTAAACCAGAAAGAGCAATCTGTCAAGGAAAGAAACTGAGTTGTAGTGCTCATTTTAATAAATCAGTATGCAGAGATGTCTCAGTCACACACAAAAAATAATTTTTATGCATCTTCAAAACACAGGAATACATTGTTCAATAATGACAAAGAGATAGTTCCTGTAAAAACCTTTTATGTTTGCCAAGAACCAGAAGTCACACTGGGGATTTACAAACAATAAGCAGAGGTGTAGTGTTCAAGTTATTTTCTTATTGTACCTGCTGTTAAGGTATTTTAATGTTAAACATTTCATGAAAAAGACTTTTGGTTGTAATTTCTTAAGAAGGAAAAAATACCTCAAAACTAAATTCTTGCATGATCATCAAATTAACTACTAAGAATCATTATTTTGCTATTTATAAAGAATGGGCAATAAAGCAGAGATTTGCAGACTGTTAAATTTCCCAGAACTTTCACCACAGAAACAAGTTGGGGGAAAAAATAAATCCAGCTTTTCCAGAAGAAAATTACAGCTGTGGTAAATTGGGAAATGGTTTTCAAAGTTGATTTGAA
The DNA here is from genome assembly GCA_008921705.1 of Burhinus oedicnemus. Taxonomy (NCBI): domain Eukaryota; kingdom Metazoa; phylum Chordata; class Aves; order Charadriiformes; family Burhinidae; genus Burhinus; species Burhinus oedicnemus. The sequence goes on along the minus strand of VFFE01007673.1, from coordinate 477,461 downwards.
AAAAGGTTTAGCACTTTTGTTTCCAATACACATAAAAACCAAATAAAAGGTAGAGGGATAAAGAGTTCTAAATCATACTGACCTGTGATTTTGGTTTATGTGGTCTCCACTATCAGAAGAAAAACCAATCAAAAAGGTCTCAAAGTACAGCCAAAGAGCTGCTTCTCTACCACTGGTAGCTGAAACTTATGGGAAAGTGAATGCTCTCCAGACAGGACCCCTTAGCTTATCCTTTTCTGCTGTCCTCTCCGGGCTGCCCAGCTCCACAGGGGATTCTCGTCTATTCAGAGAATAATAACTTTTGCAGAGATTCTGTGCCATTTCACCTTCTCTGGCTTAAAGTGAAAGATCAGGAGCTACTCAACTGCATCAGAGCTTCTTACTCTTGAGAAAAGAAGATATGAGAATGCTTTCAAAAGCACAAGTTATCCACACTAACAGAGTCGTCTCAAGATAAAAGTGTTAATGTAAAGATCTTTTCAGGTGAGAACTCAGGTCTTGAATTTCAAAGCTGTTTGCGTGGTTGTCAAAGGATAAGACAACCCAGAACTTTACTAATTTTGCACATAGTTTACTGCCTAACTAGAGACATACAAATTCTTACATGTTTTTATAGTTATTGTTTACCATTTCTATTCTGATGTGAACCAGATTGAGACATCACCAGACTGAGACATCAATGCACAGCTCTTTTGCTTTTTTTGACAGATTTAATCACCTCCATCCACAAAAGAATCCAGAACTAGCCAGAACCAACACAAAGCATTATGACAAACATTCATTTCTCTGTTCTCCAAAAATTATTTATCTTTAGTTTATTGCCTTCTTCTCCCAAAAGCACACAGTATGTAATTAATCAAAGTTCAATATACAGAAGAACTTCAGGACTGATCTTGCAGTGTATTTCCCCAGCTCAAAACCGTATTAGCATGTACAAACAACTCCAAGGGCAATTCTATTTCTTGGTAACTTTTTCTAAGTAAGTTTATGTCTGAAAAGAGAAGTTACCAAAGAACTGTGGACTGCACTATGCTTAAAGAGAATATTGTGGCAGTTGATAACAGTAACTTGGGACCTGCTGTCACTGTCAATTCACAACTGACTTTGTCAAGAGATCTCAACTACAGGTGACGTTGTGTTCTCCAACTATGACTGTCATTCTGTCAGATACAGATTGACTAGTGAGAAAATACTCCAGCACTAAGTGCACAGTTTATCCAAAATTACCATAACACATAGATGTCATACCCTGATGACCAAAAAAGAGTTGTATGTTGGTTTATACACCTACCCTGCTAAAGAAACCCAGGGTTCAGTTGACAGCTTTGTGTATACTCTTTTCTTCTGCAAAGTTCATTCTTAATTATTTTCATCTGCATTAAAGGAGTAGATTAACTCAAAACAAAATGAAGAAATGAATATATTTTCCTGTATGACCGTGATTAATTGTATATAGTCTGGAGCATGAGATTTAATCTTTATCAAGTGCTATTATCCAAAAGCTTTCTGAAAAATGTCACACTTCTGCATAGGATCTCTCAGTCTGAGATGAGATCTTATTTAAGCTTCCGCCAGGGCTTCCCCCTTAGTGTAAATGGCCATAAATAGAGGGGTTTTTCCTAATGTGGACATTTTGTCATTTAAAGAAGATTCTTTTTGAGAGAAGTCCCTATTGCTTCACACTCTTTAAAAATAGACAGTTGCTTTACAGAGAAATCATAATCAAAACTAGCCACTGACAACTGTCAGGTGGATTGCATTAGACTGAGTGACATCACCAAAGGTCCAAAACTTACTAAAAATGCATCACTGTCAGTAAAGACTAACACACTCAAAATGCTTGACCCTTCTTCCAGCAGACCCAGTCAGCAGAGCAACACCGATTACTAGTTGTCATGCCCCACTCAGACCCACTCAGAAGAGGGAGAGCAGGCGGCTGTGACTCAGATTTGCAAATCCCCAACGGTGTGGACTAAGGTGAGACAACTCTCAAGGTCCATATACAAACATTTATTAGATTACCACAGTGATTAATATATGTCTTAACTAGGTCCACAATAATTGGTTAGGTATACAACAAATTATGGCCAGTGATAAGGTACGCCTTGTGTTACTTGGCAACAGATATACGACTTATGGCAAGCGGTACTTAACAACAGATATACAATGAATACAGATATGCAATTAATTCTGGTGAGTGGTAAAGTATGCCTTGCATTACTTACTTAACGAGAAGAGAAGAGAAGAGAAGAGAAGAGAAGAGAAGAGAAGAGAAGAGAAGAGAAGAGAAGAGAAGAGAAGAGAAGAGAAGAGAAGAGAAGAGAAGAGAAGAGAAGAGAAGAGAGAAGAGAAAGAGAGGGATAAAAAGAGAGAGAGAGAGCAAGCGAGAGAGAGAGAGATAAAGAGATCACTGGTCCTGGTTCCAGCGTTGGTCCAGCCAACGGGGGGTCTCTGGTTTGTAGAAGCGCTCCTCTGTGTAAAATCTCCCCAGGGAAAAAAGTAGTTCCAAAGAGAGAACGTGTCATTCAGTCAGTCAGTCTGTCCGTCAGTCAGTCTCCCAGGGGCACTTATTCTCCCCTTTTATGTTCGCCGTATCAGTATGGCCCGCCCCACTATTACAGTGACAGTTCCGTCTCAGGTTTCCCACCCCCCCAGGTGACGTGTAGCACGATTTGGGTGGAGGGATGAGTGCTATAGTCATATATGTTTAGCATGATCTCAATAATCTTCATTAGCATATGCAGGGGTGTCAACTTTAATATGCATTTCACAGATAATGAGGCAAAGGTCATCATCGGGCATAGTAGCCCTCTGAAGAAACAAAGAACTACACAGATTCTTGTTATCTTGTCCTTGCTGAGGAAAAGCAGAGCCATCCTGTCCCCCTCCTCCAGATCCAGGCAAGTTTCTTTCCCGCCTAAGTAAGCAGGTGTTAGCCTTATCAGTTCTTTGAGCGTAAGGCCTACATTATTCACACCATGACTATAGCTACATTTCAAGGTACTTGCAAGTGTTTGAGACATTCCTCAGTGAAGCTCGAAGGGCCTCCTCCTCCTCCCTTCTGTCTCTCACCATTTGTTTCGGGTAATTTACAAGTTGACTCTTACACTAGTACTTCTGCCCATTAAGTTCAATTCCAATGCTTATGGAAGACAGTGAACAAAGAAAGGCATTTGCAAGGGAGAAACAAAAAAAATCTTCCATTCTTCTTACTTTTATGGGACAAAGAGAATCAATCTTGAAAGGTGTATCAGGCCAGCATAAAGGAATTGTTACACAAGTTATTAATACTCAATCCCCGTGTTGTGATCAGCCCCCAAATGGGAAAAAAAGAATTGCAAGCTATTAACCGTTTTACTATTCACAAGAGCATTTAAGCAAGAATCCCACTATTCAAGCAAGTCAAGCACACCTTTCATGAAGAAAAGGAAATATGTATGATATAAGCATGTCACTGCTACACTACTATAAATTCACTTAAACAAGAAAATTCTTAGTTGTTCATAGCTGCTTTGTTTATGGGACAGTTATATAAGCTGTAACAGAAAAAAAAACATAAATCTCCAAACATAAAGAACTTTTCTTTGCTGAGATTTAAAAAAAAAAAAGTTTAAATATTCATTTGAATATCCTGCATACAGAGTACTAAAAGTACTGACCCAAGACACAAAATGTATGAATACGGCAATTGCTTCCGAATCCCATAGGTAATCACCAAGATTCAAACCTGCAAGGTACAAGCAAATAGCTATACACTCTATTAGTTATCTCAGTGAGGCTGTGACACCCTTCAAGATCCTGAAATTTGATTCATCTAGTGTAATCATCAGAAAAGTGTCTCCACCTTCCTTGTCAGTGTTAGGCATGTACAGTCCAGGAGGTTCCTTCAGTGTCTTGATGACAACTTTTTGACTCAGGTGGTGGAGGAGCTAACAAGGAGAGGTGTACTACTGGACCTAGTACTGACTAACAAAGAGGAACTGGTGGAGGACATTAAGGTTGGGGGCAGCCTCGGCTGCAGTGATCATGAGAAGATCGAGTTCAGGATTATGTGCAGTAGGCATAAAACAACAAGTAGGATTGCAACCTTGGACTTCAGGAGGGCTAACTTTGATCTCTTCAAGAAACTGCTTGGAGAAATCCCATGGGTTAGGGCTCTAGAGGGTAGGGGGGCTCAAGAGAACTGGTTGATATTCAAGTATCACTTCCTCCAAGCTCAGGATAGGTGCATCCCTAAGAGCAAGAAATCAGGCAAGGGAAGCAGGAGACCTGCATGGTTGAGCAGGGAGCTTCTGAAAAAGCTCACGTGGAAGAAGGAAGTTTACAGTAAGTGGAAGAAGGGACTGACCACTTGGGAAGATTACAAGAATGCTGCCAGACTATGCAGGGATGAAACGAGGCAAGCCAAGGCCTCCTTGGAATTAAATCTGGCAAGGGATGTCAAGGTCAACGAGAAGGGTTTCTTCAAGTACTTTGGAGGCAAAAGAAAAACTAGAGAAAATGTGGGCCCGCTGTTGAATGAGACAGGGGCCATGGTGACAGATGATGCAGAGAAGGTGGAATTACTGAATGCCTTCTTTGCCTCAGTCTTTACTGCTCAGGCCAGCCCTCAGGAGTCCCAGACTTTACAGGTAACAGAGAAAGTCTGGAGGAAGGAGGACTTTCCCTTGGTTGAGGAGGATCAAGTTAGAGAACCATTAAGTAAACTGGACATCCACAAGTCCATGGGTCCTGATGGGATGCATCCGCGAGTGCTGAGGGAGCTGGCAGAAGTCATTGCTGGGCTGCTCTCCATCATCTTTGAAAGGTCCTGGAGAACAGGTGAGGTCCCTGAGGACTGGAGGAAAGCCAATGTCACTCCAGTCTTCAAAAAGGGCAAGAAGGAAGACCCAGGAAACTACAGTCAGCCTCACCTCCATCCCTGGAAAGATGATGGAACAGCTCGTTCTGGGTATCATCTCCAAACATCTGGAGGTTATCAGAAATAGTCAACATGGATTCACCAAGGGGAAGTCATGTCTGACCAATCTGATCGTCTTCTACGATGGTGTGAGTGGACGGATAGATGAGGGGAGGGCAGTGGATGTTGTCTACCTTGACTTTAGCAAGGCTTTTGACACTGTCTCCCACAGCATCCTCATAGGCAAGCTTAGGAAGGGAGGGTTAGTTGAATGGACAGTGGGGTGGATTGAAAACTGGCTGGCAGATAGAGCTCAGAGAGTTGTGATTAGTGGTACAGGGTCTAGTTGGAGGTCTGTGACAAGTGGTGTTCCCCAGGGGTCAGTACTGGGTCCAGTCCTGTTCAATGACCTGGCGTGAGGGGATAGAGTGTACCATCAGCAAGTTTGCTGATGACACAAAACTGGGAGGGGTGGCTGACACACCGGAAGGCTGTGCTGCCATTCAGCGTGACCTGGACAGGTTGGAGAGTTGGGCAGAGGGGAACCTAATGAAATTCAACAAAGGCAAGCATAAGGTACTGCACCTGGGGAGGAATAACCCCATGCACCAGTACAGGTTAGGCACTGACCTGCTGGAAAGCAGCTCTGTGGAAAGGGACCTGGGAATCCCGGAGGACAACAGGATGACCATGAGCCAGCAATGTGCCCTTGTGGCCAAGAAGGCCAATGGCATCCTGGGGTGCATCAAGAGGTGTGTGGCAAGCGGGTTGAGGGAGGTTATCCTCCCCCTTCACTCTGCCCTGGTGAGGCTGCATCTGGAGTACTGTGTCCAGTTCTGGGCTCCCCAGTTCAAGATGGACAGGGAACTGCTTGAGAGGGTACAGCAGCGGGCTACAAAGATGATCAGGGGACTGGAACGTCTTTCTCATGAGGAAAGGCTGAGTGACTTGGGTCTTTTTAGTCTGGAGAAGAGAAGGCTCAGAGGGGATCTCATCAATGCTTATAAATACTTAAAGGGAGGGTGCGAGGAGGATGGGACCAGTCTTTTTTCTGTGGTGCCCAGGGATAGGACAAGAGGTAACGGGCACAAACTTGACCATAGGAAGTTCCATCTAAACATGAGGAGGAACTTCTTTCCTTTGAGGGTGGCAGAGCACTGGAACAGGCTGCCCAGAGAGGTGGTGGAGTCTCCAACTCTGGAGACCTTCAAAACCCGCCTGGACGCCATCCTGTGCAACCTGCTTTAGGTGACCTTGCTCTGGCAGGTGGGGTTGGACTAGATGATCTCCAGAGGTCCCTTCCAACGCTTGTGATTCTGTGTTTGATGATTTTATACAGAAATAGTACGATCAATTGATATTGTACTTCCACAAGGAGAGGCAGTTTCATTAAACCAAATCCTCAGTCTCTTATTGCCCACCTAAAAATACAACACCCCTCAATACTGGAGTGGTTAGTCTACCATTTTGTTATTTTTCATCTACTTGATAAAACTAGGTATTTGTTAAAACAATACAAGAAATGAAGCATGCACACACATATTTCAGAAATATTCCCTCAGCAGTGGAGCATATGAAAAGCTGGATATAATTTAAAGGCAATAAATCTGTTCACATTTCAGCTTAGAATGATTTTTGCAAGTAATGCAAAACGAAAACTGCATTTCTTTTGCAAGCTGCATATTATAAACTGCAGTGCAATGCAAAAATACAAGGAAGAACATCATCTTTCATCAGTATATGCACCTTCCTTAGGCTTCCTTACATCTTCTTGCTTTTCAGGGGACATGTTTTGCATTTGACTTTGAATATGCAACAGGAGCAGGTTAGAGTTTAACATGTTTGTATCAGCTGTTCCGTACCTCATTTTCCCTTACATAGAGGCCTGTCTTCTATGTAAACCAATGGATTCCTGTCTAACAACAGAATTATAGTGACAGTTATCTTCTGTAGGTATCTTAAGATATTAAAAGAAATCAGAAAACAATTTTCAACATAGCTTGAGTGGCACTTAAATACAGAAGCACTTAGCAACAACAAAAATTAGCTAATTATGTCTCTCATCAAACTTTTTGCCAGCAAGCAATTTTCACAGAGTGACACTGCAGAACAGTCTGTAATTATGGCATGACTGTTGCCCAGAAATGCTTATCTTTAAAATTTTATTGCCCTAGAGATTAGGAAGAGATGCAATTGGGAGGATGACTATTTCAGAGGCTTTATCAGAAGTGTGGATTTGTAAGAAAAAAAAAAAAAAGTCACACCATTATGAGAACAAATGAGATTCCGTAGATATCAAAAAGTCTCACATATTCAGAATACTCCCAGTTGAGAAAATAAAATAGCAAGCGTATTTATAGTCCTCAATTTCAAGAGATTTGAGCAGCCACAAAGGATGGGGAGACTCCAGTTCAAATAGGATGCTACCATACTCCACATCTCAGAATCACTGCGATCACTAGGATTTTGGCTTCATGAAGTAGGGATGTTCAGTCATGCTCTCTGACAGTCAAAATCTATATCATGACACAAAAGGATAGTTCCTTTCAGTTATCATGCTTTCTCATTTAGTGTAGTCTTCCAAAGGCTACTTGTACAAATAACATTTATTAGGTAGCATTTTACTCACATAATAGTAAAGATAAGTTCTTAAATGTGTATGAGACTGTGTAGAGTGAGGGCCTTGCCATATGATAATAACTGGGATCCTACAAATCTTCATACTGTTTGGACAGGAAACATTAAGTTATGATTCTGGCAAATAAGACTTCTATAAGAGTTACTGTACTGGCATCATCCAACATGGTACATACTTGCTCCAGTCCTAAAGATTATCTTGAAGTAATTCGTGTCAAGTTAAAGCCATTCAAAAGTGACAGCAGTAATACAGTTTTATTGCTTGACCCGTGTGGCTGTTGCTCCCAAGCTGTAAGGGCCAGCTCATCTCCTGGCTTGGCCAGCTTCACACAGTGCTGCACACTGCTTGCAGCCAGCTGGAATGTTCAGGTTTGGCTGGAACATTAAAAATGGATTATGATTTAGTTTCATAGGAAGGTTTCTAGGCTGCTCCTGGCAGATGGACCAGTTGCAACTGCACCGAAAGTCTGACCTCCTGCCCAGAGAGTACTGCCACCCAGCTGTTTACACAGAAGATGCTTGCTTTCCTGTTCCAGAGCAGGAGAAAACGAGACATCAGACTGTCACAATACACTTGCCAGTCTCCAGGCAGATATGCTGATTGTGGATTTAAATTCTTGTGGAACCCATGCCAAAGATCCAAAGCATCCATCTCACCCAGAACAACCAACTTAAAAAACCCAGAATTTGCTAGGAAAGACAAGAGGAAATGGATGAATATATATGGCTATTTGGAATTCTTCTGTACCCAGGGCAGCAGCACAATCTAAGGGGGACAACCAGCATTGCTCTGCTGTCAGACCCTTCCCCGCCACTCTCTTCTGTTTCATCATATCTACATTCCCAAAAAGCAAGCCCATTTCAGAGCTTTTTAAAAATAAAATTCACATTTTGTGACCCAAACCAAGACACTTGAAGCCTTGTAATTTCAGGAATTCTATTCAATTTAGCATAAAATTTAGTCTTTGAAAACCAAAACTTACTGCTATCACATTTCTTGGCATCTATGGCCAATTGTTATGCATGACAGAAGTCTAAATACTGCATAAGAATACGCAATGTTGTCACGCTGCTTTATGCAGTCAAAACAGAGTAAACTGATAAACTGCAAAGCCAGAGGCAAAATAGCCTGTCCCATCAGGGAATGGGATTATTGCCCCATAAAAGCTGCATAATAGCATTACTTTTGCTCTTGTACTGCAAACATTTAAGATGAGGTTAAATTAAACCTTTTTCTTAGTTAAAATTCTTTGTAATTCCACTGAACGTGGACAGCTATAGATGTGCCATGAAGCACAACTTCAGTCTTGGCTCCTGCAGGAGGGAAACCCCTGAAACTGCAGGAGTGACAAGGTCAAGGGCACAATACAAGCCTCTAGGTAAAGATGCAAGGCAAATTCACAACAGAAAACAGCTCTTCAGCACACTATCATTAACATAGATGCACTGCAAGTATCACAACTACTACAGAAGTTACAGGTTTATTCCTGAGTTTGACCCAGCAGTGATACCAGCACTATCACAGCTGCCTGTGTTCATTAGATGAGTGATTGAGTGAATCAAAATTATTGTACAAAACAGCAGTTTAGGGATCCAGCTTTTTAAAAAAAGGAGCTCTTTTCCCAGTTTCTCCTTTACCCATGGTTCTCTGTAGCAGTTCAAAGAAAAAATTTGAAGCTGTGATTGAGTTTGTACTACTGTTTGGTTCCAGCTGAGAAAGTCTAATGACAACAGTTCATTTCCAAATGCTGAATAACAAGAAAGCGAAACAAGTTTTGGCCAAGAAGGTTCAGCATGAAGACTAAATATGTAGTATAACAATTGGAATAGAATCTTCCATTAGTTTTAGACTCCTGTAAGTTCAGGGAATTCAGAGCAGACCAGAACAAAAGTAACATTTGAAACCGGTATAAAGTGATATCCTTTGCCATCCAATCATCATTACTTCTTCAAAAAGTTGTACATAAACTACATGTTTTTGTGTTCTATATTACATTTGCAAGTCCTCTGTACATACACCTGCTTTTGACATGTGTCATCTCTTAGTCAGCTGAGATGATGATTGATAGGAACAGAGATGGAAATTCTCCTTTGCACACAGAAATAGTACTGCGCTGAAATGACAATCATTTAAGAAAAAAAAAGAGATTTTGTATCTGCAAAACAATCAAAAGAACACAAAGAAAATTTAAAGATTTGAGCTCATATTCTTCTTTCTCTAGAAAGCAATTTGATTATATCCCTGCCTTTCACACCAAGAACAAAGAAACAAAAAAAGGTCTGAAATTCTACACGGAAATCGTAATGCATTGCGTACTTCTGAAAATACTGGAGATGCACAGTGTTCCAAAATATTATGAAACAGGTAATTATAATTAGTAAACTAATGCCTCCTTGTGCACAAGTTCAGAAACTTTAACAGTAAATTACAAAAAAGAAAATGAATTTTAAAAACCCACATTAAAAAAAAATAATTTCCTAATTTCAAAAGAATTATTACTCTAGAAATCCAAGTGAAGGCATGAGCTGTCTGGCCTTCATGAGATATTGCAGAACTCACAGCAATTCCAACAGAGAAAGAATTTCAGAGTCCACCACATTCCCATTTTTATTTTATAGACATCACCAGTATCATCCCATTACAACCTCACTAACAATTTCTAACCCTGCTATATGCATTTGCAGACATGTTTGCAAACAACTCCACAGTCACCTCCATATTCCCCTCTGCACTTTTAGTTAGGGTCTGAAAACTTCCCCTTCACTCTTCTATACTTTCTCCTGTCCCACCCAACCCACCCTCCCATGAAATGTATACATTGCTTTCTCTTCTGGCTAGCACTTACATACAAGGACAACATACACTAGATAGCCTAAGACTTGTTGACGATTCCCTAGGTATCAGAGAAATACAAAGAAAAATAAGATTTTATGCCTTTGTAATACAGGATTTAGACAGCATCCCTGAAGTCTCATAGAAACAACTCCTCTTTTTTCAGGAAGATTTTAATGGGTTTGCTCATATATTCCTAGCGCAACTCTTAACGATGTTCCACACTTCAATTTGTTCACTTAGTATTCCTCTCACCCCTCACCTGAAACAGCTCATTATTTTATTCCTAAATAATGAGCTAATCAACACACCTTCTTAAAGAAAGCTTTCCTTGGTAGCAAGCCTTCCTTGCTAACGTGTTACCCTAACATACCACACACTAATCTAGAGAGGCACCTGCATTCCTCTAAGCTGTTTTGTTACAGTTTTCACACTGTAAAGTCAGAATGAATACATCTGGAGTTTTATCATAGTGCATTAATGTTAACTTCAGGCTATCTTCTTATTTTCTTCCAATAATCTCAGAGGAAGAGAAAGCAGCCCCTTTAGGGTTCAAGGAGACCTGGGCTTGCTTTCCTTCCTAATTTACTCCCTGATGAGGATAGGTACTTTAAGCTTCGATTTCTCTAATGAAAAGATATGTGGCCAAAATTTTACGTACCGTCAACTGAAAACTTTGCCCATTTATCTTATGTTTTGGTAAAAAACATGTTTTAAATATATTTCCATTCACATTCAAGTTTTGCCAATATTCTCAGCAAAGTAAATAATGAAATTGCATACCTGAATTTTATTCAAAATATAGTTGTAGTAGCTAATTTTAAGGAATCCATTAAGGATTCCTTCTATTTTAATAATCTGCGAAGCAGCAGAGAGGAATCATACTGAGTAAGGCTCATTTGTCTATTATGGAAATCTTATTTTGTAAGGACTTTATAGAAAGAACTTTATGAAGTTTCCATGTTCAAAATACCGAAGCACAAAGTAATTCTCATTTAAGTTGACCCTTATGTTTATCACATATCATAGCCACTGTCCATTTCACTTCCATAAAATTCTGGTCACAATGACCATTTGCTATGGGACTAAATGCAAGAGAATGCCAAGATGTCATTCTAAGAAGATGTCTTTATTCACAGTGGCTTTCAGGCTGCATGCTCCCCAGTTTCCAAACTACTGTATGCTGCATGTGCAAAGTTCAAATGTACAAGGAAATTGCAAGAATGAGATATAGCTTCCAAAAAAGAAACTGGATATGATAAACTGAAAAATTAATATTGACTTTTTTTAACTTGTTATGAGGTGGTGCAAAATAACAAAATTATAAACAATAATGGCTCCAAATATTTTTTCTTAAAGCCTGACCAATCTAAGGAATCTGAATTATATTATGATTACACTTGTCAGAAAGTTTTATATTCAAATTCCAAATTTGTTTTACAAAGAATTAGAGTGAACTTCAAGCATAGCATGTCATCTGACAACTACTATGATTCTTTAACCTATTTTATGACAGCAAGTTTCTTAGAGTTAGATGCTGTAAAAACATGTAACAAGATGGTTCCTGACTTAAACAGCCTAAGATGAAATGCAATAGGCAGCCCTGTTTCCTTTCATTCTTATAGAAAAAGCACCAGGAAAGCTAGATCAAACTGTTCTAAATCAAGACTCCTTGGAGAAAAATGCAAGTAGGCTTGGGCGAAGACACAAATAGACAGACATTTCTACTATATTTTGAATCAACTGAAAATTAGTAGTTATATATGGAACTTAATTTTTGCATGATCTGTAGCCTTATCATTATTGCTGAACCAAGCCATACAAATACTTACTTACTATACAGCACTAGTGTAGACTAAGAAGATTCTAGGATTTACCTGAAGACACCTTCTTGATCTACCCCACTGTCCTCTAAATAGGAAAGATAGTACTAAATTCAATCTACATGTATAGCCCAATCTTGCTCCTACTGAAGTCAACATGTTACCCCATGAAAGAAAAAGAGGTATTTGAGGAGTACGATATCATTCCATGCAAATATGGGCGGTGCAGTGTTGCAATAGGTGTGAACTTTTGAGCTAAATGAACACAGGTGGTGGTCCTCATGTTTCTCCACTGTAAGAACACGCTGCTGGCTGTGAGAGAACAGGCACTTGGTTTTTGCAATAGATTTATTCAAAATTTCTACAACACTTGTAGGCATTAGTATTCACTGGAGACCAGGCAAAAACAATACTTTAACTAGCTCTGCCAGATTTAGTACTTTATACTTCTGCTGTCACATACAGTAATCGAGTATCTGAGTACAACCAATACCTCATGAATTTGAGTTATTTCTTCTACTGAATTTCTCCTGCATAGACTGATAACAATTTAAACTCTGCTCTCCTGTTTTTTTCTTTTTTCTTCTACATCCATACATTTAGTTTGAAACCATTCAAAGATAAAATTACAAAACTAGGTATAGTTATTTGAAAACTGTACAAGGCAGTAAAATGAAGAAAAAGCTCCAACAAGGATAATGAGAAAAAGGAACACATTTTTTCTAACCCCAAGTGATATTTTAAGATCTTTTTCCCATAATAACCAACAGAGCTGAGAATACTGTGTGTTATATAATTTACCTGATGTTGCTCATTATAAAACCCCAATTTCAATATTTAATGTTTGGGAGTGTAGTGTCAACTTAGACTAAAATTTCTGTATCAACTATCTGAGAGCATTTTTCAACCAAAGTAGTTTTCTTTGAAGAGTGAAGATATGAGAAATTATGATACTTTATGACCAGTCAAAAAAAACATGCGGAACCTTTCACTGGATGACTGATACTTCTGCCCTTTGCAGTAGAGATGTAAATTTTGATAAGGATGTCCTTTGAGAAGGATGGTTTTGTGTCACAGACTCCATTAAGTCTTTCAGGAATGTAACACCAGGTTAACACTCTGCTCAACTATTCATAGCTGGCATGCTCAGGCCTGGAAGTTAAGCAGTGCTTTTCTTCCTATTATAATTTTGAACTTCTATGTCCTACCATACACCCAGAAAACTTCTGAGTTCAAGGATGTCTTTCGTAAAGACTCTCTGCCCACCCCCCTAGTAAGCTATGTCAGAAAAAGAGCACCAGGAAGCACAGTAATCATCAGGAGGGAGACAAACTGGGACCGAAAAAAGAGAAATGAGGCAGGACTGATGCCTGCTAGGTGCAGTATATGGAAGCTAAAACAGGTACAATGCATTACCGGAGTAGAGGACAGACAGAAAGGTGAACAGGGGTGCATCTGTTCCATTTCAAGGCTGGAAGTAAGAAGCCAAAGACACCAACCTCAAAAAGTGGGGACACAAGAAGTTCAGAGAGCCATTTGGGAACTTGCAATGCCACATAACAAAATGTCGAGGTTTGGGCCGGGTTGGCCCAGTCAGGCGGAAGGACAGATGCTCTCTCTCTCCTGCTCTGCTTCAAAGGGAGGCAGGAGAGAGAGAGAAAAATAGTGACTTAAGAGTTTAGAAGAACCTAAACTACTTCAATGAAATATTAATAATAAAATAAGAAAAAGAAAATAATGAAGTATATACAAAACCGTATCAAGCTCCCAGGATGATAACCACGTCACCAGCAGGCACTGGGGAAGTCCCAGACTGGACTCAGTGATGGACAGGAACTGGATTCCAGATCTGGATTCAGGATCGGGATCAAAGGCAGACGAACAGAGGCCTCCTCGGACGCCGGCCATTGAAGAAAGAGGGCTGACCCTTTGATCCCTCAGCTTTTATACTGAGCGTGAGGTAGATGGGATGGAATACCCTGCTGGTCAGTTTTGGGTCACCTGATCTGTCTGCTCCTCCCCGCAGGTGTGACCCCTCTACGCTTTTCCACTTCCAACTTTGTTAAGTTGGCTGGCCTTGGTTGTTATAGCAATAAATCTAAGCAAGAGCCTCTCTGCATACCATTCCTTGGCATCAACTATAAACATGGGTCTTATCACTCTGAGAGTGAACAGTTTTCTGTACAACATGCTGTTAATTTCAGCAGTTAGAAGAGGCCTAGCTAAAAAGTAAAGTTACTGAACAAAATTGGTCCTGTTTTACCTCAAACCAGGACACAAAACCAGAGCAAATAAGGACTTGGTTGGGCCAGGAACTAAGACTACACAGAGTATTTCATGTGACACTGGATGTAAGAAATTTAAGGACTCTAGATTGGAAGAGAAAGACAAGACTAAACAGATCAAAGTAAAGTACTTCTGTCCCAGTGCAGTACATGGCCTGCAAGAAGGTATCCCTCTCAAGAAACGTCATCAAAACCCGTGGTTATCTCATTTCCATCTAGCACAGGTCCATGTCAACACTGTTATAATCAATTCTTCATTAGCTCAACTTACTGAGACCTGTGCGAGGTCTGAAGTATTAGACCTTGCTCTTAGATGATGCCACATGATATAATGTCTGAGGCTGGAAAGCAGGTGGAAGAGTTTGCTTCTAAGGCTAGGAAACATCAGATTTAAAGTAATCTCCTCACACTTAATTCACCTCCTTTTCTAGGCATTTTGACTCATACCACCTTGGGAAACTCACTTTCCTTCTCTGTCGTAATGATCTTCTCCTCCAGACTTCTGCTGAAAAAAAAAAAAAAAAAAGAAAAGGACCATAAAGCCTACAGAAAAACTCTCTTTGCAAATGCAGTAAGGCATTATCCTCTAATTTACTTTCTTCCAGTCTAAACTACTTATCTCCCCTCAGGTGGTTAGTCCAACTCTTTTTACAGCCTTGTTAATCTCTTCCTGCTCCAGTCACTCACTTTCACTCTAAGGGAAGAAGAAGCTGGGCTGCTTCTCTGTCTCTCATTTTGCTAACGCATGTCTTTTTAAGAAGGCATCAACATGTAGTGGAACTGACTCTAATGAGGCAGAGTTAATAAAAATTCGAAAGCAAGTAAAAAATTATGGTGAGCTTACCTTTCAGACATACAGGCCACAATCCAGACTTGTCATCTGCTTGAGAGAATTTTGGAGGGAGACCATTAGATTAATAATGTGAGAATGGTAGAAAAGGACCAACTGAAGTTCAAACATGAAATGGAAAGAACATACTGAGCAAGGTGGCAATGAACAAGGAGAGAAAAGAAATGAATGGCGGTAAAAGGAGTCTGAGTAATAAGTAGAAATAAGTATCACTGATGATAAATACTTTCATTATTGAAAATGTAAAAGATTATATAAAGAGAAGGCTAAAAATCACTAGTTGCAAATTATGAAAGAATGCATAGAAGACGTGAAAAAAGGAATCATTCTCAATTTGAGATATCACTACTTTAGAGAGAGCAGCCCCTCAGACCTTCACAGAATGCAGGTGAAAATGTTAATAACAAAGGGCAGGAGGAAGAAAGTTGCCTGTAATACATGGGAAATCATTGCATTATCATGGGAGAGCTCAATTTAGCAGGTAGAGTCAGGAAGTCTTGCGAAGTCAGAGATAAAATATCCAAGTTACCCCCCAAAAATAGGTGTTTTCCTAACATTAATGGCATATTATACAACACAAGGTACCTACTTTAGATTTTTAACAGAAAGGAGTTGACCAGTGGCCTGAGTATGTTTATTGTGTGAAGCCAGTGATTATGACCTCATGTTCAATATGAGGAAAATTGAACAAAAATCTTTATCAGCAGCATTCAGGAATTGATTCCAAAAGTCAGTAATTCCAAAGCACAGGGAACATAGTCGTGAAACAGGTGATGAGGAAAAATGTTGTTAGAAAACTGTTATAGATAATCAGGAATCCTTTAAGAAGAATAGCCGAGTAATTGTGAGTCTATGTACAACTCCAGCAAGAAGCTCATACTAGTTGAGAAAGGAGATAACACTAACAGGGCCTTTTATGCTCATCCTCATATTAAGAGAGATAGGGAGCAGCTGTGGGTACTGTTATCATCTGTTACCAACAGATGATCTGTATTAACACAATTCCATACTAGTTATCAGGCCTGAGGGAGTTCATTTGGTTTAAAAAATAAAACAAAAGCTATTGAAAACTAATTAAGGTCTTCGCTATCTTGATCTAGAATCTGGAACCTGCAACAGGGCAGGAAATAACACTGTATTTTCTAGGCAGTTGATGTTATCACCCAACTGAAACTGGTATTCAAGTATTCCTTTAAGCATCTCTGAATGTTCCTTCTAGTTACAAGTCAGGAGTCTGCACTGGAGCTTGTAACTCCAGTAATGGGAATAACTTGTTAAGAAGTTAACAAGTACTACAGGAAAAAGCTTTCAGATAAAGGAAAGGGAGGCCAACCTTTCTGTCAGGCTGCTAAAGTTAACAGAAAGTACTATGTACCAAAGGTCTTCAACGTAACACAAATTCACGCTTGGAAGCAGAGAAACCATAATAAGGCATCCAAAAGAACAACCCAGAAGGAAAAGAATAATTACAGCTCTTGACAACTGTGTAAATACTATATAGAGTGTAAAGTCAAGCTTCGTATGCCAGATTGCAAAAGAAAACCCAAACCAAAAACTAGAAAGTGAAACACCACAGAGCCAACTTCTTTCCAGTGAGAACACTGACATTGGTGAAAGGGGAGAAATCCCACAGAAAAGAAATGTTAATCTTCAAATTGTCTTAACAACTGCATCCAGTAGAAAAGAATTTACAGCTCCTTACAGCTTATTTGAAAATTCATAATTCCTCTCAAAACATCAGAATAGGAAAAGGTCAGCACAAGAAAACTGTTTAGAATACAGCAAAAAGAAACCACTTAGCTAAAAGCCCGTTTGGTATCTCCAGATCTCCCTAACTTTGTGACCTCTTTCCCCTCACAGTACACTGTAAGGCTGGATTGCCAAGAACAACGTCCTCAAAGACTAAGAACAGCCATTTTGACGTGCATCAAGTTGAGCAAGTGTAACTGAAGGATGATGTGGATGACCAGGGAATAAACACCTGACTGAGTTTAAATGAAAAAAAGGAAGTATGCAGAGGCAGAAGCTGGGACAGACTATCCAGAAGAAATAGAGAAACACTGCCCAAGCTTGCAGTGATAGAGTTAGGAAAGCCAAAGCTCAGCTGGAGCTGAATCCCTCTGTGAGCTGCAAGGGATGTGAAGGGCACCAGAAAGGTTTCAGTAAGTCCATTGGTAGCAAAGGGAAGGCAAAAGAAAACACGGACCCTGCTCCGCATTACCACTGCTCAATGGGACAGGGAATCTAGTGGCAGAGATGTGGAAAAGGCCAAGATACTTACTGCTTTTAGCCTTGTTTTTTGTTGATGCAGTCTGGTCTTGGACCTCCTAGTGGCAGAGCTTCTGGGATGGAGATACCACACACAGGAGAAAGATTAAGTTAGGAAGCAAGCATACCAGCTGGACAGAAACAAGTCCCTGACACCAGCACACCAGATGGGATCACCTGAAGGTGCTGAGAGAGCTGCAAGGCCACTCTCTATCATCTTTGAAAGGTCATGGTGACTAGGGGAAGCTCATGGGGACTGAAAAAAGGCACACTTAATTTCAAGATGTTCGAGCATCCCGAGGACTACATGCCAGCCAGTCTTCCCTCAGCTCCTGGGAAAGTAATGAAGGAAATCCCCCTGGATGGAGGCACACACACAAAAAAAAACCAACCAACCAACCAAACAAACAAACAAAAGAACTGCTAAAGGACTGCCAGCATGAATTTACCAAGCACAAATCTTGCCTGACGCACTTTATAGTGTCTCATAATGAAACAACTGGCTTGGGATAAGTGTAGTGGATGTTATTTCCCTTGACATTAGCAAGATTTTGTCCTACTCTCCCACAGGATTTTATAGCGAACTGGTGGAATATGGATTGAATAAGTAGGGTCCAGTGGCTGAAAAACTGGCTGCACTGCCAGGCTCACATTGTTGTTGTCAACAGTACAAGACACTCAATCACGGAATAGCTGAGGTTGGAAGGGACTTCTGGAGGTCATCTGGTCCAAGCCCCCTGCTCAAGCAGGACCACCTAGAGCTGGTGGCCCAGGAACATGTCCAGATGGCTTCTGAATATCTCCAAGAAGGGAGACTCCACAGCCTCCCTGGGAAACCTGTGACAGTGCTCGGTCACCCTTACAACGAAAAAGTGTTTGCTGATATTCAGAGGGAACCTCCTGTGTTTCATTTTCTGCCAATTGCCTCTTGTCCTGTCACTGGGCACCACTGAAAAGTCTGGCTCCATCCTCTTTGCACCCTCCCTTCAGGTATTTATACACATTGATAAGATCCACCCCCTCAGGCCTTCTTTTCTCCAGGCTGAAGAGTCCTAGCTCTCTCAGTCTTTCCTCATAGGAGAGATGCTCCAGTCCCTTCATCATCTTTGTGGCCCTTTGCTGGACTCTCTCCAGTATGTCCATGTCTCTCTTGTATGGGGAGCCCAGAACTGGACACAGTACTCCAGGTCTGGCCTCACCAGTGCTGAGTGGAGGGGAAGGATCACCTCCCTTATCCTGCTGGCAATATTTTGCAGCCCAGGATACCATTAGCTTTCTTTGCTGCAAGGGCACGTTGCTGGCTCACAGTCAACTTGGTGTCCACCAGACCTTCTCTGCAAAGCTGCTTTCCAGCTTTCCCACAATGGTGAGCTCAACAGTAGAAATGGTAGACAGAGTTAATAGTAAATTTAACCCATTAAAAGTACTTCTATAGACGCCAATAATACCACATACTCACTTTGAGTTATACTGTCAGGTATGATATAGCTCACAGTGAGGAAGGTAGAGATTACACAGTCAGAACAGAGTTTGACCGGAAGATATACAAAAGGGTTTCCCCTTTTAAGCTTGCTAAAAACAGGAGTAAAATGACCATGCAAAACTCTACGGCTCAACTATTTCAATTCTGAAATAGTGCTAGACTGCATCATTGTCTTATTCTCCTTTAACAGGACAAATTGCCTGGCCAAGGCCACATCTTCTAAGTCATGAAACTTTGTGGTGGATTTTCTCTCCAGTGCATAAAAAAAAGCAGTGAACTGGGTCTCATGACAAGAGAAGATGTCCCAACATTGCAGTTTGCATGAGAGCACAACAGCCACCATGGCGAGCAGCAAGAATTTGGCTTTGCCTTCTCTCTATTGCCTGCATAAGGCAGATCTGGCAGCTCATGGGGAATAAGCAGTAAGGATTACCCATCATTCTCTTGATAGCAGAAATCAGTAATCATTTATCTGCCTGCAGCAACACAGTAAATTGAACATGGTCCTGCAACTTAAGTAAACAGGAAAAATTGGCATCTTTTAAATACTTGAGGATTAGGAATGTTTCCAAGCAAAGTGGTGCTACAGCATGTTTAAGTGCTATTGCAAGTTCAATTGGGACTTTAGAAGTTCAAAACTGAACTTCTGTTAGGAGCTACATAGTATGAAATATCCCTTCTGCTGGATGAAAAACTTAGGAAGAGAAAAGACAAGTCTGTGGGAAACAGCAAAAAAAAAATGCATTTTAGGGCTGGCTGTCTGATAAGCCTTAAATAAGCCAGACTTTCAGATATGCTGGATATCTGTTCTGAAACAAAACCACATTTCTATAGTGCAGTTAAAAAAGAAGAAAAGGAGAGAGATAATTGGGGTTACTAGTTTATTTTCACCTTGGCTACAGTTTCTAGATCGATAACCTTAAATCTAAAATAAAAAGCCAAGCATATCTATTTGAGCGTATGGAGCAAAGGAAAGTATCTGAAAGCAGAGACCAAGTCTTGACTCATCCATGGATAAAGCTGTTTCTACTCTGATTTGTACTATATCTAGGCCTGCATTTAATCTTGACCCTAATTACTAGTTGATAGTGATTTTTTTCAGGCGCTTCCAAGAAGCCCTTTAAGCAACTGCCAAAATTAAATATTTGTGGTTGTTTATTCTCTCCACAATTAATAGCACATAAAATTTTTCTCCTTTCACTCTCTGCTTCTGAGAAAGCCATATGACCCTTCCCTTCTCCTTCCCTTTTCTATATGTAAGAAAATAGTTTTTTTTAGACACAGCTCCTGAAATTTGGAGCTGGTGATAAATTTTATACACATGAAGCTCCAAAAAATTCCCTTGTGTTGTCAGTAAATGCAAAAGAAAACAACACCAAGACAGCTGCTAGTATATTTGATTTGTTTGTAACTGAGGAAAGAAAAAGTATGTTTTGTTCTTATAACTCAATTCAGCTACATAGATCCATGCAATTTAATGTGCCAACTAGTCAAAGCAATCATAGTTATTATAAATTTTATTTGTGCAGTAGACCAGACTTTGCGTGTACAATTTGCCAGAGACTAGTTCCACTTTTGACCCACCTAAAGGGAAGAATAGGTGGGAGTAGGAAGAATACATACATCCAAAAGCTTGCTAGGACAACTGTGTATTTTGTAGGTACATATAGGTATATTTTGTAGAAATATTCTAGATGCCAGGGTGGTAGGGAACAGTATGTCTGTGCATGAAAAACATTTCTGCAGATTCTTACTAATTGGATTAGAAGTCTGACTCCATCACTCTAAGGCTGCCATCATAGACATCCAAAATCCAGTACTTTACTGACAAGAGAACTTTATTTTAAACTTCAGCTTAAAAGCACAAGTTCATTCATGGAAGATGTAAACCGAATCTGAAGTCTATCCCTGTCTTCCAGAAAGTTTCTGTGTTATAATGTTGTTAACACAGGTTGTCCTTTCCAAGTATTACTTTTTCTTCTTGCAAGTAATTAGTAAGCCATGGAAGCCTGATGGAAAAATACCACAGAAATGTATATAAATATGACACGTATAATAATGGTCTCATGATGTCTCACTGAGTCAACAAGTAGGTGACGTACTTGGTCTTTTAAAGTGACGAGAAGGTGCTGACAAGGGATTATATATCACAGAAATAATTAATAACAAAATAGAAATTAATAAATAAGATACATTAAACAAACAAAAACCAAACAAACAGAAAAACAACCACGGGGTATAGTACTCTGGAAATTACGCACACCAAGAAAAAAAGTCTGCTTTGACCTTTAAAGACTAACGGCTTTGCAAGCTCTAAAACTTCTAAGGTTTACG